>CM054184.1:33702700-34265200 GCA_028829895.1 Sinotaia quadrata
TTTTTCTTGAAATTAGACAAATTTTCCCTCACTATACATGCACGGCTGAGTTGATTATTCAGAGTAAGGGCATGAATAATTCCAAAAATAATGCAGAGAGGTACAGGTAAAACAGACTGTTTTTAACTAAGCTTTACTGCATTAAGACATGATAAAAGTATTCCAAAACACAATTAAGACTTGAAATATAATTTCAGAATCTTAAAAAAGTAATCCAAAAACATTCTTTTAAAGTACATGATAAAGTGTAGTGTTGACAGTTTCCCCCAATTCAAAAAGTAATTGCCCATTATGGACACAAATGTCACATTGTGCAAATTCAGTCCTAAACTGATCCAGCAACATTTGCCAGCCTTGTCCTTTCAGTCACTTCACATCTGCTATGCACCTCTTCCCACATATGCATGTACAAATCTTCAGCTTCATGACATAGTTTTCTGGCTTTAGAGAGTTGGCTTGTTATATCCAGTCAGTCTTACATTCGAATAAATGAAAACATGGTAATGCTTAGTGTGTGCAATGTCTACACACTAAGTGTAGACTAAACTTTTCTCAAAGTTTACCAGTTCACAGATGCATCCAAGGACAATCAGTTTTGTAGAAGCATCTTGGCTGATTAAAAGCACAAAGAGGTATGAGGTGATCTCGAGAAACCAATGAAATTATGCATTGCAACACTGAAACACCCTGCACAATGACTAAATGGAAATCTATACATTTTCAAATACTTTGATAAAGAATCTAAATGGAATACTATACATTTTATAATATTTATAACTAGTTCTCTGCTTGGTCTTAACCCACCTTCCATGCTTAAACTTTCACACACCCCACACCTCTCATGAACAAAGCAAATGAATGACTGCTAAATAGTGTTTTATATTTGAAAACAAGCATTTTAAATTTTATTTTAAAAGAAAATTCAATATATTATGAAATAATAATGCTTAAATTTAAACAGCCCATCTTTGACTTTGAAACAGACTGTAAATATTAATTACAAAATTGAACAACTTCCAGTAATCATAATGACACAATTCGGAGCAAGAATACTGCCTATGGATAATAAATGTTTATACACATAACAATATTGGATCCACTGCAAGTAAACATGACCTAGAATTCTAGAAAATATGAACAAATCCAAATAAATAACCACTAAAAAAATAGCCTCCTAAAGATTATATTTTAAAAATTACAAGTGTATTGAAACTGTCAACTTTGTTAATACTTCATTTTATAACAACAAACTGCCTGTGAAGTGTGTCAAAACAGGAAATTAAACAAATGTCAGCCCTAAGAATAAGAAAAATATTCAAAATTTTGTTTTCTTATTTGTGAGATCCTGCATGAGGTGGAGATCCAAGGTCCGTTTGTTGCTGCCGGCAAAAGGACTGTAGTCAACCGGCATAGGACTAGTCTGGACTTTACCAGCAAAGTCTAGCTTCTGTCCTGTTAGGGAAGTGTGCTTACTAGGCTGGACACAAAGAAAAAACAATTTATTAGTAATTCAGACACCAGTCACAAACACAGATATCTGACATACATGTATCGGACAAGAATTAACATATGTTACCTGCAGATGTATGGATCCTGGAATCGCTTCTGTCTTGTGAAGAAAAAAAAGAGGAGTAATGGAAGAAAAAGATGAAAACTACAGTAAAACTTCATTAGTATGAACTGGTAAATTTAACTAAATTGAACTCAGTAACCTTAACATCCATTTACATATGATGGACCCAACTTCCACAGTGCTACAAGACTAGACAAAAAGATAAGACTTATAAAAATTATAGTGAAATTTGGGTTAAAGTGAAAATGTTTCAGTCTGCGACAATCTAATGCTTATCAGACACATGGTTATATTATGATCAAGTATCTTTCCACATTTTGCTGTACTCAAGCTGCCCACAATCACATACAGTTACACATAAGTAGGCTTAATGTATTTTAGCAAGCTTCTTTCCCATTAATATATGTGATACACTGTTGGGATTACTACAACAATGCCTATTGTATGGTGTACCTCAGCCACTCCTCTTGCAGCTTACAAGCAATCCAAGGTCACACAAGACAAGATTGATCACAAACCAGGCGGAGGGATATTAGGTGTCTCTCAGACTCATTCAATCATACTTAAATAGATATAGACAGTGGACAGAAGAAACAGTGAACTTAGCAAACAAACATGACTGCATTCAGAACAAAAGAGTAGATTGATATCACATTCTCTGAAAAGAGTTTTAAACAACTCCCAATGATGCTTATAATTTATATGACAGACAAATATACTTAGTCTACATAATTAAATAATGTCTGTTATAGTTGACAGACAAAATACTTTATATAATTAAATAATGTCTATTATAGTTGATAGCTGAATACACTTAGTCTATATAATTAATTAATGTCTGTTATAGTTGATAGACAAAATACTTATTCTGTTATACTTATAGTTGAACTCTGGTGACAAGAATGGTTACTCATAATCTGCGTTTCACAAAAAAGCTGTTACTACTACTAGAAAAAATTAAAGTTTTCTAGAGAATGTTTTTGCAGACAGACACCCAGACTTCATGACAGGTGGTGAGAGAGGACATAGTCAAGAATGAGTAGTGTTAAGGCTAATTTTAACAGTAAATGAGTCTGAAGAGTAGAATGAAAAGTGGATATTGAACTGAAGTCAGGCATGTAGGTCAAATTCTGGCATAAAAACTCTTCAAATGGCAGCAGCAACATACAGCACATAAAACACTATATGCAACTGCTAGAAAAGACTGGAATTCTATATTTGTTTAACACAGAGTAGTTTAGATAGATCCTCAGTCAGAAAAAAGACAACCTCAAAAGAGGACAAACCAGTCTTCTTATAATGGAAAATAGGTACCAGGCCCACAATTCCAGATTATTACATAATAGTCAAAGGTGATCGTTGTTTTCTAAATGAAAATATGAAATAGAAATTTGCAAAGACGGAGAGATATGCTATCCTGGGTCAAAAAACTAACCTTAAGCTTTAATGAAATTTTCATTCATGCAACTTCAGTAGTCAACCCAAGTTTGTTTGTAAATGCTGGGGTTTTGGGGTAGGAAAAGAAAAAAAGACGAAGTTTCTCTGCAGACAGTTATCTTTCACTCAGACTTTTAGTGACTTAAAAAAACTACCAATGGCACATTTTCTCAATTCACTGCTCAATTTAAAAAAATGATTGCACCTGAAGGCAAGATGGACAATGAAAAGAAACGGACAAACAAGTGTAGACCAGCAGGCTCCAAAGCATTTAGATTTCTAGAAAGTCTGTATGTTGCTCTGGCCTGATCCTGATGACCAAGTAAGCTAGAAGTAGTACAAATCTGAAGCACTTAACCATTAAGAGATTTTTACTAAAGCTGTGGAGAATAAATAAGGCCAGCAAAAAGCATGTGAAAATATGGCAGTGAGAGATTCAGTCTGGAGGGACAAGGAAAATACAGACATAAGAAGTCTTCAAAAAACTAACCCCAAACCCAACGAACTCTTTTATGGCTAAGCTGTCCATGCATTTTGTGAGCTTATAGGAGTTCAAAAGTGTACTATTTTTAACTCATGCGTGTGTGTGTAATAATTTTGCATAAATTGGCTAACCTTGTTTAGCTACTTTTAAAATGCTAATACATGGAAAGATCAATCACTTAAAGATCTTTAATTTATAAATAAAAATAAATAAATAAAATGTACCTGTGTTGCAGCATCATTAGCATATTGTGCTGTAAAGTGCATTGCTTTCTGAACAAAGAGACTTCTGTTTTGCTTGAACTCCACTGCCTATTTTCAAATTAAAAAAAAGGATCAAATTCTAGGTCTAAAACTGCTATCACAAGGATTTAAAAAATTCTCTCTCTATGGTAAATCAATGTATTTTATATACAAAACTGTATTTATACAAAAGTGCAGGCCTTAAAATTTGCTATACTTTCCCTGTAAAAAAAATATCAAGTGCAAGAAAAAAAGATTTTGCTAACATCTGATGTTTAAATGGAGTAAGATGGCATTTGGACATAAGGGTCAGAAACAAGTAAGTCAGAACAGCTTAATCTTTAATAAATCTCTGCTTGTGAGGCAGTGCTGCTATTTAGATTAAAGGTGACTTTGGAGAGAATCTATCTGTATCATTGATATTGCCTTGTAATATACTATAAACGAACTTTGTAATTATATCAAAAGGGGAAAAAACCCATCTATTTGATGACTTCCTTGAGTTCGAATACAGACTCCTATTTCATGAAACCCTATTAAAAAACATAAAATCAATGGCATCCAAAAATCATCTAAAAGCAAAAGAATAAATACAAAAAATAAATAATACATGGATAAGAAGCCTCCAAGACTTATGACAAACTTTAGCAAATAATGAAAAGACAAGAAGCCCAGACTGATGACAAAATACAGCAAATAATACAAAGATCAAAAATAAAAAGCCACAAACTTAAAAAACAAAATATGGCAAATAATACAAAGTTCAAGAATATGAAGCCCCAGAATTAAAATATAGCAAATAATATAAGGATCAAGAATAAGAAGACCCAGACTTAAAACAAAACACAGGAAATAATACAAAGATCAAGAATAAGGAACTCCAGACTTAAAATATATCAAATAATACAAGGATCAAGAATAAGAAACTGCAGACTTAAAATATATTAAATAATACAAGGATCAAGAATAAGAAGCCCTAGACTTAAAACAAAATATAGCAAATAATGCAAAGATCAAAAATAAGAAACCCCATACTTATGACAAAGTATAGCAAATAATTAAAGAAGAAGCCCCTGAAATAAAACAAAATATAGCAAATAATACAAGGATCATGAACAAGAAGCCCCAGACTTAGGACAAAGTATAGCAAATAATTAAAGAAGAAGCCCCTGAAATAAAACAAAATATAGCAAATAATACAAGGATCATGAACAAGAAGCCCCAGACTTAGGACAAAGTATAGCAAATAATTAAAGAAGAAGCCCCTGAAATAAAACAAAATATAGCAAATAATACAAGGATCATGAACAAGAAGCCCCAGACTTAGGACAAAGTATAGCAAATAATTAAAGAAGAAGCCCCTGAGATAAAACAAAATATAGCAAATAATACAAGGATCAAGAACAAGAAGCCCCAGACTTAAAACAAAATATAGCAAATAATACAAGGATCAAGAACAAGAAGCCCCAGACTTAAAACAAAATATAGCAAATAATACAAGGATCAAGAACAAGAAGCCCCAGACTTAAAACAAAATATAGCAAATAATACAAGGATCAAGAACAAGAAGCCCCAGACTTAGGACAAAGTATAGCAAATAATTAAAGAATAAAAAACCCTGACTTAAAACAAAATATAGCAAATAATACAAAGACAAGAAGCCCTAGATGTATGACAATTTTTTTCAGAGATCACAGCTCATTACTGGAATTAGAAAAAAAAGAAATGGAAAAACCCTGATAAATAATTGTTATGATGAAACTGGGTTAGAGTTTTAAATAGACTATAATGAGGACTTACTTTACATTAGATAAAAAAATTAAAATAAAAATTAATTCAACTTAGTCCTAAATTAGTCTGAAATCAAATTACTTTAAGTGTAAATAAAATGATTTAAGAAGACATTCAGATATATTTCCTATTTTCTTATTATAGAGTATTACAATGCTTTAGATTTCATGACAAATTTGATAAATTTAAAAATTCTGTAGTAAAGTGAATGTAGTATTTCAAGCATTCTAGCACAGCTTAAGAAGTAAACAAACTCATGAAAATGTTTTACATTATTAGAAGATGGTATTATATTTTTATTCATCCATAAAATCCTTTGAACAAGCGTGCAAGTGATGAAAAGTTTTGTTTTTAAGAACCATATCAATGTCTTTCTTTAGATCTCTTTAAGATACCTCAGTTGTTTCTTGTGTAAGAAGTTACAAATGCAAATATTTGTATTTATTAGGTACCATACCTTCAAATAAACAATGTCCATTTCTCTCTTTCAAATATCATCCCCTTACGCATATTAAATCATATTAAATCTCCCCAAATCATAACCTTTAAATTATTTTAGTTAAAATACACACTGAACATCTGAATTTAAAATTAGCTAATAACAACAATAGTCACTGTTGACTGAGCTTGTTGCAAGATTTCAGTTAATTCTTCTTCACTTGCTCTCTACCAATTGATAACAGATCAGAATATTTTTTAAAATTAAATTTAGTTGTACTTTCTTGAAAATTTACTAGAAAAACGGAATTTTAGAACTGTGAACATTTTAAATGAATGGTTATCTCACCCCCCATGCACCATTACTTTAGCATGTAATTTAATTTCTCTAGTTTTCTGGAGTTGTAAGGAGCTGGTTATTTTTGGTTTGTTGCGAGTACCCAAAGAGTGATAACCAAAACTGATTTCCCCATGCATCAGTTTAAAATAGTGACAAAGTAATTAATACAAGCAGTATCTAAAACAAATATAGGAAAAGATGACAAGCCTACAATATCTGGCATGAGAGCATCATTGGTTTAAAAATGATAAACTAGTTAATTCAAACAATATCTAAAACGAATATAGGAAAAGATGGCAAGCCTAAAATATCTGGCATGAGAGCATCATTGGTTTTAAAAGTGACAAACTAGTTAATACAAACAATATCTAAAACGAATATAGGAAAAGATGACAAGCCTAAAATATCTGGCATGAGAGCATCATTGGTTTAAAAAGTGACAAACTAGTTACTACAAACAGTATATAAAACGAATACAGGAAAAGATGACAAGCCTACAATATCTGCCATGAGAGCATCGTTTAAAATAGTGACAAAGTAGTTACTACAAACAGTATAAAACGAATATAGGAAAAGATGACAAGCCTACAATATCTGCCATGAGAGCATCATCAGCATTTGGTTGCGCCATAAGCAGTTGGAGTGACGTGAGCACAGTCACAAGGTTTAGGCATGGCTTCCAGGCTCCCTGAAAAGAAAGCCAATTTCAGTAGCAGTGCAAAGAATATGTGATGAGAAGTATATATACAGACCTGACCAGGCCCAAAAATCTTGTCAGTAATTTAAGGGTGTCTCTAAGTAGCAGTAACCTAATCCTATAAACCAACATGAACTATCTAGAAAAAATCTCCAGTGTCTACGAACAGCATCAAGAAAATAATTCAAGCAACAAGCAATAAACTCGAGCAATGGCATCATGGTTTATTGTATAAGTCTGTAATCCCATAGCCAAATGTTATTGGAGTGGGGGAAGGGGAATGTGCATGTAATGATTAAGCAAGTGTATACAGGTGGTCCCCCGAGTTATGGCAGATCGACTTACAGCAAATTCTACGGAACTCTGTCCAGATATTATGGCATGAAATTCATAGTTACACCACTCATTGTGGCACCACTCTACTTTTTTCCATGCATCAAGAGTAAAGTCTTGTACCATGGCAGTAGACAGGCTTGTAGAGAATGGTTAAATATATGCAGACCTTAGTGTGACTGCTGCTACATGCCACTAAAGATGTCGGTGGAGGCGAAAATCCGACTTAAGTCGGGACAAAAAAGCAGAACTCCACCTTAACTCGGGGACTACCTGTACTCCTTTGTGATAGTTAACACAACCACATGATTGTCTATGTACAATATTTTCTCACAGTTACCAATACTAGAAATCATAACAAATCAGTATCATGTGAACAGATATCCACATCATAAACTCTTTTGCAGCAACGATTCTAAGCAAAGTTTTGTGCATTGAGTGTAACACTATAGTTTAGAAGGATTTGTTTCTAAGGTGATACTGTAGTCCTAGACTGGTCTGTTTACTAAATAATTTCATGTTTTCAGTTTGTAAGTGGAATATTAAGAACTGACTGACTGACCGACCGCCTGCCTGTCTATCTATCTATTAATATGACTGTATATATGTATGATTTAATTTTCTAGATTTATTAATTTGACCATATTTGATGTTGAACCATAAAATAAAAATTATAATAGGTAAATACAACATTCTGAATGAAATATTCATGAATTAATCTATTTGAATAGATAAGTGTCTAAAGTAATGAAAGAATATTTTTGATTTACTTTGATTGTAAATACAAATTAGCAATATTCAAATTTCCTATTATGAGAAGAAGCACTGATTCTGATTGGAGAAAAAGAAAACAACCTATCAAATGAACTTTAAAAAATTTGCTGCAAAAGCAGACTTCCATGGTTTACCATGTACATACTTTTAATTACAAGAAAGGAACTTTTTGGAAAATTTTATTTACTTCATATTTTTTTTTAATTTGTTATCATTTAGAAACTTTCTGAACATTTCATTTTTTCTTTTGTTTGCTATTATCCTTTTACTGACTTTTATTTTCTTATCAGTAGACCATATTTAGAAATGAACTTTAAAGCTTAAAAAGCTTAAAGCAAAAATCAAATATGTATTGTCATGATTGCAACAGTCTTCTAATGTTCTATGTATTATTTTCTTGCTGCTTTCACAAATAGCAGTCAACACACAATACCAAATAGGTCAGGATGTTAATAAATATTCTGAGCTGAATGTGACTGTAGAGGCAACATAAGCTTTTTATGAAGAGACCCAAAGGTTTAAGCCAAGGGAGGATCTCATAAACATTTCCTCACATGATAGTGATGACTTTCAGGCAATTTTAGCTGATTTGTAGTTAGATTGCAGTTCACAAAACCATATTTCACTCTCCCCTATCCACACTCATTGAGTACAGCATGTTGAAATTCAAAAATCAAGCTTAGCCAAGCCATGTGAAAAAAATTATATTCTGAAAAGACAAAACTAGATCTTTAGAAATATATATAAAATCAAAACCAGAGGCTGAAGAAAATCTATATTATATATTTCTTCAGAGAGGAGCTATAACACACACATTTGCCTAACATAGTAACAAGTAATCTTTAAATTTGCTCTTTTTGAGGTTTTGTATATAGGTAAATCATAAATTCATAAATAATAACAAGTTTCTAATAATAAATCTGAAAAAAAAAAATAAAACACAAAATATCTACAGATTTTCATGCATTATTAGTGTACCTTTGGTGGCATTTTCAATGTGTCTAAACATATTCTTCCTGCATTATCAATGTTGGGGTGGTAAATGGGCGTCACAAACTGCACTTTAGGTGGTTCAAATGGGTACCTATAAATATATAAAATAAAATAGTGGATTAAAATTATGTAACATATATTGCCAACAACAAAAATTAACCAGGCTTTAAAATTATTGATATCTAAAATAATTATTGGTATTAATATGTGCATGTTTATTACATGTCTTTATGTGGAGTTTCATTATAAACTTTATAAAGGTAGAAACTAAAATAATACTTTAATAGCTGGTTATTAATTCTACTAATAAATTATTTTATTAAATATTTTTATTATACATTCAAAATTTGTTTTATTAAATTTCATATGTAAATAGTAATGTAATATGTATACTTTAGGATTATATGTATGCAATCACATATATACAAAAAAAGGATGCTACATTCTTGAAAAATCTTCAGTAAATTTCTGGTAAAGTATAAATAGTAGAGTATATTGAAATAGGTGGTTAAGCCTGCCATGGCTTTTATTATATTCATAAAAATATACTAATCTTAGAAATTTCTTCATTAAATACTAAAAAACATAAAAGCAATTTAAAATTGAAATTGAAAAAATAAATTGAAAAAATAAAGCAAGTTTCAAAAAGTTAACAGATGATGATGTAAAAATAAGCTATTTTATCTAAGATGTAATGCTTAGGTAGCATAACATAAACATAATAATTAATACTCAGGCATATATGACTGCAATATCAGCTAAGAACAAATAACCTCTATGCCATAAAATTGCATGACAAAAAGGCAGATGAAATACATTTATTGCATTGTCCAATATTTGATCACTATACTGAATGGAATACACACAAAGGTGGGTTCAAACAATAATAAAGTAGATCAGAAATTTTCTTTCCATACAAAAATTAGTAAATAAAATTATGTTTGCCATCATTTATAAATTAGCATAAAAGAAGGACAATGTATACAAAAATGTGCATTTAGCAAAACTTGAGTTGGCAAATACAAAAATTATAATTTAGTTTATAAATGTTTTCTTTCTAATATATATATATACAAGAATTTATTAAGAACCTATCTGGAAGATCAATTTCTAACTTGAATATTCCACCAGCATATGGTGTGCCTTCTCCACCAATAATTTCTGTAATAAAACAAAACAAAAATCCATAAAATGATTTTTTACAGAAATTTTACATTAAATTTTAAAAGTCTAAATATATTTATTTTTAAAAACCTTATAAGCAGAGAACTTATAGTTGATATTATTATGATTTTATTGCATCACATAAATATAAACTAGGCCCTGATAAATTTACTCAGAAGACTAAATAAACACTATTTTAATAAGATGGAAATTGTTACTGTTTACTATGAAAATGGCAGAACTGATAGTAGATACAAACACATTAATATAGCTAATATATTTGTCAGTTTGAGGACATAATGATACAGTAAAGTATCAGTATCAGTAAAGGCTTAGTTACTATCATTGCAAATGATCAGAAGACAGGATATGCTATCAATAAAATTAAGTAAAATTTTAAAATTCAATGAGAAGTAGGAAAAAATGTTTTTGAAATTCATATGAATCTTCAAAGTAAATTTAGTAATAATATTAGTTATAAATACTATCTTATATATGCTTCCTCTCATCTATCAGTTGGATATGTGAATGAGTCAACAAAAGGAATAAATTAGAATGAATTACATATATTTATATAAATGCATATTAATTGCTATCATTATCAAAAGTTAATGGATAAAGAAGTGGGTACTTTTTATAGTATTCTCAAAATGCTGATATTAAAAAACAACTAAAAATTAAAGGTCATAAAGATATCAGTGATGACATGATTTGTGGAATTCCTTATTTCTAGAGAATACATAGTCTGACCTTATCCCTTTGGACCTAAAGAAACAAAAATTCATAATTAAAAGTGAATATATTATAATTTTTATCATTTCAATACAGTTTTAGAGTGCAGTAATTACTCTACTAAATAGAATTCTGATAAGGTTATTCTTCCCTGTACTAATTAAATATGAAATTAGATTTACAAATACAAGTCTACCATAGTGCAATTTTACTTCAAATGCTGCATCAGTGAAGCAAAACATCCGTCAGACTCAGAGCGAGAATGATAACTGACAAAAATTTTGTGTGAATGTCTTAGTTACATGAGAAAAGGAGAATGTAAGTTGTAATCTAGCATACCCTAATGGCTCAACAAAATAAAATGGTTTTGTTGTAATTTAAGCATGTTTTAAAGTATGGATAGTTTGAAAAAATATTAAGTTTAATTAAGTTTCAGATTTTTCTGTTTGGTGAATAAAAATAATACCCTTTATGAATAAGTAGTCAATAAATGTTAACCTTTAAAAAAAAAAATTTCCTAAGCGTGCTTCCAAATGAAATGTGCTGGACATGAATGTAATCGACATATCAAGAGGATTGTGACTAATGTTAACCTCCAAAGTTTATGATTTTTATTGATATTTCAGAAATTTGAACTCAGTCCATCAAGAAAAAACTATTGTCAGAACTAATAAAGAACTTATTTCCTATCTAATTAGCTTCTAAGTTTACTATTATTGTATTAAAAATAAAAATATAAATATATACATACATTTTTCTTCACTTTTAAGAATTCAAATATTTTAAAACTAATTAGTAATTAACAGATTTTACGGATACCGAATTAGTTAATATAAGCAGATTATTAATACTCTTACCTTTCCATAATACTCAAATAGCAAATGTTTTACTATAAATTACGATTTTGTAGATCTATGACAATTTACTGAGCACAAAAAGTCTCATAATTAATGTCTGCAAAAGAAATTTACGTTTTCGGTTACTGAACTTACGCGCTTCAAAATGAGTTATATCATCGGAGACGGGGTAACATGATACACCGTAAGGTGGAGATTCTGATAACATTTTCATTTCTTTTTTCACTCTAGAAATCCTCTGCATGATTAAATAATAATATTTCTGGAAATGGTAGAGATATTTTTGTATACAAGAAATATAATTTCGTAATTCCCGGCAAAACAGGCCGTCGAGTTATCGTTCATTGAGAGAAGTTGGAAGATCGTCTACTCTAAATTAATTTGCAAAACTGAATTATCTACCTTTAGATGCTAAACACACTGTCCGAACCATTGTCGCAAATGGTTCGCATCATTAATTAACCTAGTTGTTCCCCCTACTGATTCAGATAAGTAATTAATCAGTCGCTCTGACTATTTATTTACGACTAGAACTTCAGCTAGTGACAATTAAATGTCAGTTTTCTGGCACTCGTGTTCAGTATATGCGACTCTCATCATCCTCGTATTATTCAGCAGAAGCTAAATAATATGCAAAGTAATATCAGGAACATGCATTTATTTACTCTGTCTTAGTAACTAAGAGGTCATTGATATGAGCAGGATAGAATTTTGACCAGCGCTTATGACCGGATTAATCCAAAAGCCAATGGCTCCCGAACTTTCTCGATTTACGTATGGCTTCTTAGTGTATCAGGATTTTTACCGAAGTCAGAAAACACCTATCAATTTATGTTAGTGTAGTTAGGTTAAAATGTGGAATATCTCGCGGCGCCCCTGTGAGTTAGCCGCGGTGCCTTCGTCTACCCCCACCCCCACCCCTTCCGTGCAAATCATTTATATATTTTCATGAAGAAATTACAAACAAAAGAAATAATTGAAATCATTGGCTTTAGGCGATAAGATTTTGTGGAATATATACGCATCGTGTGGAGAATGGATTTGTCCTTAGAACTTTGTTGTAGAGGCCGGTAAACAGAAAACATTATACAATATGTTTTTATTTCATTTATATGATAAGTATGACAAATATTCCCACCCCTTCTTTTATTCGTCACTTGTTTCCATAAACTTTTGCTTATGATATATTTTTGTGATGAAGTTTGTAGAGCACATTACTGATATTTATGCAGTAAGATTTTAAGATAGACGTCGTGCACTGCACGTTAAGGAACATGCAATGAAAAATCGCAACTGTTATCCTAAATAGATAACTAGACATTACCTGAAGTAATATTATAATTAAATGGTGTCATTCCTGGTGGAATTCAATAATCTAAGTTCCATTGAATGCGTGAGTCCACCCCAAATCTTGTTATAGATAAATGGCTTTATCGATTGATGGAATTCAATAGTCTAATAAGTTCCAGTGAAAGCGTGATTCACCCTAAATCTTGTTATAGATAAATGACTTATCGAATGACACAAGCATTTCTGAGAAGATAGCCAATTAGAGCTAACCAATGGCCATCTACTGGTCAACTGTGGCTGACCAATGGGTTCTAAGGGAATACACTTGAAACCCATATTGTAGAAAATTATCCCTTTGTCCATCACTTGGCGGAAAATTCTGCATGCAGTAAGACTTGTTTTTCTTGTCCAGTCTCCGTTCTTGGGAGTCATATGATCAAAGCCTTATCATGAATAAATGCAGGTTTATAAGTTTTAAAAATGTAATTTTATGTCTTCTTTGCAGCCAAATAGAAATGTAATTGTCATGTTTTCTTTCATCTAATGTACAGTGTATTTTAATTTTAATTTATAACCTTGTATGCTGCTTATAATTTTAAGATATCTTTTGTTATTTTATTCAGTATAAATGTCATGCATTAATATTGCTTGATTTATTTGTAACTAAAATACTAGTCATCATTGGAGCCTTGCAGCAAGTCTGATGCAACAAATTTAGATCTCTGTAGAATATTGTTTATGATTCAGAGACCTTTTTATCACAATTTTGATCTGTAAAATATTGCCTACAACACTTTGATTTTTCTATTTCTGTTTTTTAATCTGTTGACATTATTTCATTTAATACTGTACAACTGTATCTGGAAAAGTATGTAACTTGTAAGAGGACAGGATGCCTGAATTCATCATTCACTTTTGGTGAAATAAATAATTATATTCAGTAATTGTAAAATATAGTCTGGGGAGTTATTAAGGAGGGAGACAGTTAATATTTGTCCAGCTGAATTTCTACAGAAGAATTATTGTTGTTTGTCATTGGCAACACTCCCTATTACACCCTCCTTATACTGGACTTTGGGTTCAAATCTGTTTTAATCCTGAAGTTGATTGCCAGTGCTTTTTGCATGTGAAGGGAGTCAAAGAAGGCACTTGAAAGAAACAGAAAGACAGATTTCAACGCAGGTCATGTTGACATTTAATGAAATAAACTTTGAACTTTCCTTACTCTTGGATGTGTATTATTCAAGTTGTCAGTTGTCTATATATTGCTTGTGCATCTATGTACGTCTTCATTGTTTATGTCATTATTTGTACTCGATCAGTGTTGAATGGCTGTGTAGTGAGTGTTAAATATATTGCTAATAAATTGTATTTCGTTGTTATCAACACCCTTGAACTAATGTTTTAAAAGGTGAGGAGTAGTGTGTAGGTGGGTGGGGTGTAATAATTATAAGATGGATGTAGGCCTTTGTAGAGGGTGTGCACTGCTCTGTTGGACATTGGCCAGATCTGTGTTATTCTGTAGCATATATTTACATATATTTACAAGGGTTGCTCTTTCAGTTTGTTGCCCACAAATTGAGCGGTGTGTGTTATCATAGCTGCGGGAAAATGAAATGATCATATTCTCATGATTGAAGACAATGTCATTTAAAATTATCTGTCACAATAAGAAAAGAATGCGAATACTATTACTAAAGCTGATTTTAAAAAATTTTTGGCCACCATCACAGTTTTAATATATCTTATCATCTATGAAGCAGTCATCGTTCTATCATTGGATGGACATTGACATAGGCATTAAATGATGACATTGAGTTATCCTCTCTTGTTAAAAGAAATATATAAATTAACACCACTGGTGGACATAGTGTTCATTTAATATCAGGGAGGTTAAAGTCATCAAGCGTTAACAATTCAGTCTTCTTAGGTCAAATGGTTTTCGATTTTGTATATACAGTGATTCTCTATTGGGGGGGGGGGGAGGGGAAGAAGTATATAATTCACTAACAAGTAAGGGACGTGTATCACCAGACCTACATTCTACAGAATTCGATTTACTTGCAGTCTAGTGTGTTTCTGACATTAAGAGAATGCCATCGAGATTTGTCAGTCTGCCTTTTCTGAAGACATTAAAAACAAGAGAGAAAATTCCATCAATTTTAACAGATTCGTCTTATCAGATTTATGTACGAACTATCAGGACTGTCAGTCTGAATTTTAGAGGAACCAATTCTTTTTTTTGTTGTTATGTTTGTTAACTTTGGGGTCTACCCTCGGCTTAATATATTTATTCAGAGACGAGATAGTTATGTTCTTAGAATTCAATTTTTTAATTTTTTTTAATTTTTTTGGGGGGAAGGGGGAGGCGGGGCGGGGAGAAGCTTTAATTTAAAAAAAAAGGGGGGGATTTATTTGTGCTGTAGTCAGGGGATGTTAAACTTGAGAATGAGTTGTTAATAGTGCTACAAGCACTCAAAGACGTTGGTGGTGAATTGTTGCTGGGTACGGGAGGGGGGGGGGGGGAAGGGAAGGGAACAACCCATGCATATTATGGTGACTTACCGATGTGTGCGTGTGTGAATTCGTCTGGTCAGAATTTAGTGCGTGTTTTCTTATTTTAACAGAACAGCATTTATTGCACATTTGACACGGGGTATTTACAACCCTTAGACCTGGTTTATTTCAAGATCTCATGCTAAAAGGCTAAACAGCTAGAGTAGGCACATCTCTCTCTTATACTATTTTGCTTTCAAAATGGTAGACGTGTATCCGAAAGCAAACTAAGTGTATGAAGGCAACTCTTAAGTCATGGTTTGCCCAAATTGTAACAGAATATTATATACAGTTAAGTATTATAAGCTGTGTTTGCTGATCGATAAGCAAGCAATGGATTTTATTATAATGCAACTTAATTGAAAGTATCATTATAAGATTTATTTTATTTCCAATCGCTATCTTGAGCAGAATTCCGAAACCAAGAATTTTTCAATTTTATTTATTTAACTTTTGCAGAAGTTTTATGTATGTGTGTGTGTGCGCGTGCGTGCGTGCGTGCGTGCGTGCGTGCGTGTGTGTGTGTGTGTGTGTGTGTGTGTGTGTGTGTTCTGCACTGACATTAAAAGTGATAAGGTGACTGTAAAGAAACCATTAGGAAAAGAAAGAAACAGGCACCTTTCTTATTGACTCTCATCGGTTTGGGTGGCCGGTTTAGTGTGTATAGTGAGAATGATGTTGGGATGTGTGCAGTGAGGATGAATTTGGGGCTGGTGATGAACCGAAGTTATGGTAGATATCGTCTCCACCCTCACAACATGAGCCAAATTTATGAACTATCATTTGAGAAAACAACATGAGCCAAATTTATGAACTATCATTTGAGAAAACAACATGAGCTAAATTTATTAACTATCATTTGAGAAAAATAAATAATAATAAGAAGAAAAATAATAAATTTTGATCGTTTATGTCTAAACTTATTTTGTGAGTCGGGGAATCAACAAATGTTTCAAAATTATCTCTGGGCGTCATAAAATATAAGATGATAACACAATTCTTACATTACTGCAGTAAGGGACGAAAATAGAAATTCTCTCAGTCGTCATTTATCTTTTTCCCCCCTCTCCTGCAAATACACCAACACCTCTTTCTCAAACCGACGCACCTCTGACTCCCATCAATATATGGCACTGAACATTAGGGTTGATAACGGTTTAGAATCAACTACTGTGTCTCGGAAATATGAATTAAACTGCGTTTAAGATTTAGCACTAAACACCAGTGTTGATAACGTTTTGGAATAAGCTACTTTGTCTCTAAGTATGAACTAAGCTAAGAATGATTCATATGTATGGTAGGTAGTAACCTAAATCAGCCTCTGACAGTTGGTATTAAAATTTAATCCCTCTACTGTCAGTATTTAATAAACAAAACGAAAAGAAAAAAATTAGTCCTTCTATTATACAGTACTTTCTTTTTCCCCCCAAGTGTTCCTTCAGTTACTACAGTGTTTCATGGAGTTTTGGTGTTACTTTACTTTTTCGAATGTCAGTATTGTAATGTTTCTAATGGCATTACTTAACTTTTCATAATGGTATTATTTATCTTTTCCTAATGGCATTACTTGTAGTTTTCCTAATGGCAATCCTTTAGTTTCCATAATGACGTTATTTTACTTCTCCTAATGGCATTATTTTAATATTTTTAACGCATTACTTTACTTCGTGGCATTACTTATTTTATTTTCCACGTGTTCTTAAGGGTTCCATGTAATTATGGTGTTTCTTAACTTTTCCGAATTGCATTACTTAACTTTTCCTATTGGCATTACTTAACTTGTCTAAATGTCCACGTAGTTAACTTTTCCTAATGGCATTAATTGACTTATCCATTACTTTATGCTTCTCAAGTGTTACTTAAGTGTTTCATGCAATTATAGTGTTATTTTCCTTTACCTACTTACATTACTTTAATTTCAAGTATTTAATTAACTTTTCCTTGGAGTAAAGTTACTTTTCTCCCAAGTGTTAGTTAACTAATCCAAGGAGGCATGTCACTATATCTTTCACAAGTGATGGTTAACTAATCCATGGAGTCATGTCACAGTTAACTAATCCATGGAGTCATGTCACAGTTAACTAATTCATGGAGTCATGTTATTGTACCTTTCTCAAGTGATAGTTCACTAATCCATGGAGGAATGTCACTTTATCTTTCTTAAGATGTAGTTCACTAATCCTTGGAGTCACTTCATTTTATCTTTTACAAGTAATAGTTAACTAATCCACGGAGTCATGTCACTTTACCTTTCACAAGTAATAGTTAACTAATCCATGGAGTCATGTCACTTTACCTTTCACAAGTGATAATTAACTAATCCATGGAGTCATGTCACTTTACCTTTCACAAGTGATAATTAACTAATCCATGGAGTCATGTTATTTTACTTTTCCCAGTGGCATTACCTTTTCCTTTCTTCAGTGGTGTTATTTTCTTAATGATGTTACTTTCATGTCTATAGTGGTGTATATCCCTTAATTTCACAGTGGTGTTTTCTCCTTTCCATAATGGTATTATTCTCATTTCCATAGTGGTGTTACTCTTCCTTTAGTGGACATTTTTCTTTCATCTCCATAATGGTATTATTCTAATTTTCACTGTGGTGTTATTTAATTTCCAAGATGGTGTTAATCTCTTTCACCCTCTAGTTTTCGGTTTTTTTCTCCATAGGGTGTTCCATTCATTTCTGTAAGTGCTACTCTCCAGTTGCCACAGGTCTTTTCTCTCCTTTTCGAAGTGGTGTTGATAACTTTTATAACACCTCACCCCCTGCAGTTTTTAATTTATTTCCACAGCACCGTTGCTATCATTTTCTTAGTGATGTTGCTCTCTTTCCCCAATAGATTTTTTTTTCATTTTTACATTGCGATATTATTACGTTTCTCTCCCAGCAGTTTTTAATAATTTCTATAATTGTGCTATTAAAATTATCTCCCCTTAATCTGTTTACTTTGAACCTATATAAATGCTTAAGTTTTTATGTGGTTTCTGTGGCAATATCATAAATGCTATGTTTATATGTAAAAAGAGGGGAGACTCTGAATTAAGGTCACCATTCATAATAATTTTGTTTAATGAAAAATAATAGCTTTCTACACTTTGTAATTAGAAGCAAATTTTTCCTCCACATTCTTGTTTTCCTCCACATTCTTGTCAATAATTTTTTAATCAGAAATCTTGCATCTTCTCAGTAACAAAGTTGTATTGGGTCTTACGTCATAAGATTTGAGCAAGAAATAGAAGGAGATTAGCTATGACGCTTCTGACAGCAGGTGGGAACAATTCTCGTGTGTAAACAGATTTATTTCCCACTACGAATTTTTCAACTATTGCTCACACTAGGTCATAGGAAACAATCTAGGTCACAGTCTACCTAACGTCAACAGAATGCTAGAATAATTTTCGAAAGAAAACTCCCAAACACTAATTAAAAATACTTTTTCTTACAACACGTGGATGAATACTATACGGACTGGACTTTAATTTACACAGACGGATCTCATGACCCTACTAATGGTAAAACAGGAATAGAAATATATATCCAAAATGGTCGAAATTAGTCTTAAAATTACGGATAACACGTCAATATTTACAGCAGAGATGATGGCCACATTAACAGGACTAATGCAAGCTAGTAAAAAATAACCCCCCAAACACCAACTTCTTAATAGCAATTGACTCACTATCGGCAATAAAAGCCTTAGAGAACAACGAGGGACAAAGACCATACATTAGCTATCTCATATTGGACAAGATAAACAAACTAAATGACAAAGGCAGTAAAGTAGACATTGTATGGATCCCGGCCCACGCTAACATACCAGGAAATGAAAAAGCAGATAAACTGGCCAAGAAAGGATTGACATAAAACAAAGAACTAAAAGCTTTAATGTCACCCCAGGAAACCTAAAACCTTAAGATATGGCAGGACAAATATATCCAATTAGCAAAAGATAGAAGACCTAAGATAGACAAAACAATCACGACAACCCCAACATACTTTAACTCAACAAGAAGCGACCTCTCAAGAATAAAAAAACTACGTCTAAGCAGTGAAAGATCACATTATACAATTATTAAATGTAGTTGTGGTCAACGACTAACATTTGAACACCTATTAAAAAATTGCCAATTGATAGGCCAGGAAAGAAAAGCATTCACAGAATACCTGATAGACAATAACATTCCAACCACACTGGAAGGGGTACTTATCCCCCCCCCCCCCGAAAAAGTTCTGGCATGGGTGTCTCAGTAAACTTAATAGAATAATCACCAGTCATCCCCTTCACAGACACTTATAAACAGGAAAATAGAGGAGGGACGTATCCAAAACAACAAATAATAATAATAATAAATTAAACTTAAACCACTCACTTAGCCTATGTGGTCCGATGCGTGTATGAAGTAGAGGCTAGTGGTGGGAAGATGACTGTCGGGGTGACTATACTCTCTCCTTGTCAATATCAGTATCCCACCCAGGGTCAGAATATATATAACTGTTTTTAAAATATTTTAGAATTAAAAAAAAAATGACCACAGCCGGTTGCTGGCTTTGTCCGCCAGCAAATCGGGGGAAATCTGACATGAGGCCCCCCCCCAAAAAAAAAAAAAAAATTAAAAAATCCAGCTCTTGTGATGGGCTGGGTGGCGGCAGAAAACATAGAGTCAAGATAAGGAATCTGGTGCGCCCCATCATACCATCACCCAATGTGGCAAATACAATGGGCAGGTCTCCCCCCTCTCACCTACCCCCACCACCACGCGAGGTCACGACCCCAACCACAACATAACCTTTCCTTCTCGTACAAACCACAGGAGGTATTACGAGGAGATTCTCAGACAATAGATGTCTATTTCAGACATAGTTTTGAGATATATTTTAATCTTTATTAGTGTCCCTTAGACGTCTTACACTGGATACCTCAGACACACAGCTCGCAACGTAGTTTAAAGGGGTGCTCTGGTTCCAGTGTGAAATTTAACTCCCAAACCTTGACTTATCATTTATTCCTGGACCTATAGCCCCCACAACCAGTGCTGTTAATCTGTCGCCACTTGGTCACTCACTGGGTATAAGGTGGGAGCTAATGTTGAATTATAAACCAATGGGTTTTTTCCCTGATGGGACCTATATGTTGATGAGAATCTTGTGTGTGTGTGTGTGTGTGTGTGTGTGTGTGTGTGTGTGTGTGTGTGTGTGTGTGTGTGTGTGTGTAGTTTGTGTTGTCTTCAGTCTGGAATGTTTGTATTATAATGTAAATATGTATTTTTTTTTTATTTCATCCCAACCCCATTGCACTCAGGAGATCTGTTGTTTTTTAAATTCCATCTGCACCCCCAGTGATGCCTCTATCGCTCCACCACGTCCAAGGCAAGCCCTAGGACTAGTCGACTAAAGCAGGGGTCTCCAAACTTTTCAGCCCGAGGACCGCATTAACTATCAAACAGGGGCTGACTAAACACTCGAGGTCCAAATAAAAAAGAATCAAAACATGGATGTTGTTTTTAATTATTTATTTAATATTATTTTATTTAGTTATTACTTAATAACACATTGATACACTACACATGAACACCTGTATTAGTGGGAATGGTGAAATTGTTTCATGGATGCCAAAATAGCAGACATTTCTGGCTTTAGATTTGATGTCCCTAACATCAACAGTGACCTGAGATTATCATCGGACAAGTTTGTTCTCAAATTGTTCTTCACATATTTTCATTCTTGAAAAAGTTTGTTCACACAGGTATGTTGTTCCAAAGATTGAAAGGTACCTTGATTTGATGCAAAGATTTTGACATTAGGAAAGTCTTCCTTGGGCAAAAAATGGTAAAAACCCACCTGTCCTTCTTTGAACTTGTCCCTAAAGAGGTCATTTGCTTGCAACTCAATGGCTTTGTCTAATAGTCATGGTTGACTGCTCGCATACTGTAGACTGGGTGGACTGGATACTAAGAATATGTCCACCTATGTAACAATCAGTGACCCATATCAATAACACTCCTTTATTCCGAATCTGGGTCAGAGTTGTTTGTTCCCTCTCAACTCTCAGAGATTAGAGATAGAACAATTTAGCGGTGGCTGATCTTGGCAGGATACACCGTAATTTTTTTCCATAGACAAAAAGGTCTCCAATGGGCTGTAGTTTGTAGACCTCTGTGCTAAAGCGTCCTTGACCTACGAGCACATGGGAGTCTTTTGAGCGGCGCTAAAGCGTCCTTGACCTTCGAGCATATGGGGTTCTTTTCCAATTTTGTGCATCCATCTGTGTGAAACAGAAAAAGCCTCCTTGATCTTTCAGAACAGGGGAATTTTTTAGCGAGCCAGTATTTTCACATGGCCTGCTTTGTGTTGCATTTTTGTTCATGAAACAGAGACAATATCAAAGTACACACACACAAAAACAAAAACAAAAAAAACCCAGAAAAACGACAGTCAATGTCATTTGCTAAACGATGCTCAAATTTTCACTAGCAATATGACTTGTCAAGCATTCCAAACGAACACATTCTTTTATGTTCTTAGAATTGCATTCATTTTAATTTTCTCTGCGTCAAATGACGGGCAAATATGCCCAATATATATTTGAGCAGTTTTTGCTGTCCCTCTGTTCCGTCCTTATATAATGTGCATAAATGCGAAACTCAAACTTGGTTCCAGTTGAAACTGTGCCAAGCTCGCACAGTGAGGCCCAAAATCAGCGTGGGCCGAGTCAAAACTCATTTTTTGAAGTTCATTTACTAGTACATGTAATTGTAGTATTTGCCAGCCAGCTGGTCTCAGCAAACAACTAATGGTTGCTTCCTCTTTTTTTTTTTTTAATTTCACAGCTGGCAAGCGTCTCTTTTAATTAATTTGATTTAAGTTACGGTCATGCAAAACTGACTGTTTACAACTGGTTTCTCCGTCACAGTCAGTATGTCATGCTACGCTATGCCGCAGTCATTGAAAGAAGGGAAAGAATTCTCACAAAAAGGCAGATGGGAGGCAACCCGGCACTAATAGTCTCAGGCCGCCGCTTGCCACGTTCCATGCACATATGTAAGAGAAACATGCTGTTTTCGTAATTAGAAGACTCTGCACACTTTTACACACACTCACACACACACATGCAGCGCATTTTTCCGAGTTGGGTGGAATAGCCAAGTGTTAATATTTAGTGAATAAGACAAAAATAACTGCATAGAGTTCCGAGAAGGTATAGGTCTGAAAAGCCAAAATAATTAAATTGAGACTTAATTTCGGAATTAAAATATATATTTTACTTTTCAGTATGTGATTTAGGTAATGAAGACTATGCCCCTTGCGTGCACGATTTTAGAAAGACGTTCGAGAAGGCAACTGAATTTAAATTATTTAGATCAGCCTTATTTAAATAATCTTATAAACACCCACCAACCCGTTTTAATTCATTTTCATATCAAATAAATGTGAGTAACAAGTCTGTATACTGAAATAACAACCATGCTTATTTAATCACTTAATGGTTACGAAAACACGTGATACGATTTGACAATACAGAAAGACAAATTACCTCCCTTTCTTCTCAACAATCATTATCCACAATAATAATCATCACTATAAATTAAATAATAACGTTCAATCAATACAATTAAATTCCTATCACAGAAAAAGTAAATTAAGAGAAAATCTTAACGAAAAGTTACAACCTAGTGACGTAGTCCTGCACTTCGTCATCGTGACGTTTGCAAGTTCAAAGTTCGCGGATCGAGATCCCCAAACACTTAAGTTTAGCTTGAAGTTTGCATGCTTTTATGCTTTGCTGTTGCTGCATACTAGGCCCATGTTTACTCCATTATTTCTAATGGTTAAAGGTGGGTTCCTTAACTGTCCAGTTCATCAGATCTTGTTTGTATTTTAGAGATTAAAGATTCTAATCTACTTCTTATATACATCTTATTTACGTAACGGCAAAACTGCATGATTGATTGATTCTGTGTGTGTGTGTGTGTGTGTGTGTGTGTGTGTGTGTGTGTGTGTGTGTGTGTATGTGTGTGTGTGTGTGTGTGTGTGTATGTGTGTGTGTGTGTGTGTGTGTGTGTGTGTGTGTGTGTGTGTGTGTACATGAAATCTTATATAATATACTCATTGTGCTATATTTGGAGAACGACTGTGGTTATCATTATAATCAATCTGTTAGCAATGACCCGTATTTTAAGAGCATTCTTGGACTATTATTTCTAATGTCTGAAATTCCCTGGAACTGTAAGTGTGATCATAGGGGAATGTGAATTCATTAATCTAAATCACACAAACCCCAAAATAGAAAATACAAAGCAGAAAGTACACCATTCTTGAAACATAAGAATGAAGCATAGATATGAATTTTATGAAGTTAAAGTAATATGATCTTTTTCTTTCTTTCATTTTCAAACTTACAGAATCCTGGATTTAAAAAAACCAAATAAACCGTCTTTTACACTCATTCACATGCAATGAATACAAAATAAAATTCATTTTTATTTTAATTATAGTTTAGAATAAAATCTATATGATTGTGTGACAATCGAGAACCACAGATTTCATAAGTAATAATGTAATTATTCCTATTTAATTGTTAAATTGTAAAGGTAAATTTGTGGTAAGATATTTCTTTCTGATCCATGTTTTGTTGTTGCTGAGATAGCATTGTGGAAAAGAATGCCTGTTCAACTGTTAGTTGTTTGGACAAGTGTTTTGGATAGTCCAACCTGGCCATATTTACATGGTTATACAATCAACTCTGTCAAGCATAACAGTGAGAGGTGAATTGTATAGACACTTAAGATGTGCATGGGTAGTTTACTTTTCTCTGCTGACATCTTCTTGCTCAACCATACATCTGTATAAACTCAGAAACTTTTGTGAATAGCAGAACGCATACCACTTTCAGCCTTGTGTTGACCAAATTCTTAAGGCAAGAAATCTGAAGTTGTTGTCTAGGGGAACAAGTGAATTTTAAAGTGGAAAATGTGTCCTTAACTTAGACTTGTACACAATGAAATATGATTGCAGGCCATTGCCTACACTGGTCACTCATTAAACAGAATTTGTTTAAACTAGAACAATAAAAACAAACACGTGCACACACATATATATATATATATATATGCCATACCCAACCCACCACTCATTAATTGTTTTGTGACGTAGTCTAAATTTTTTCTGAAGACATTTGTAATGGTCAGCTATGAAAAAATCAGGTATGGAGCAGTTGATTATTTTGGACTTAAAAAATTCTTGAGTTGAGTTTTTGTACTAAGAAAATTCTTAAATTTTTATTTTCTTTTGCACTAGGAAAATGCATAGTTGAATTTTTCATACTAAAAATATTCTTATCTTTACACTTAGAATTCCTTCATTGTATTTTCATATGTAGAAGATTAGTAACCGTATTATTTTGATTCAAGCTTAGGAAATTCATAGTTTGTATTTTCTATGTAGTTCCATGTGTTTGGCTGAAAGAGTTCACAGATACAGAATATGTGTGAGCATGTCTGAGAGACAAGATGTGTAGAGGTTTAATTAATTACCTCTAAGGAATATTCACACATGTCTTATTATTTTGCCAGTGTTTCAAAAGCCTTCATTTCTTTATCCTATGATTAATTATCTTAGTCTATATCTGATAAAAATTTCTTCTGGATCCAGTCTCAACAAGTCGACCTTGTTAAAGGGGACATAACTCGTCACTCCTCATTGAAGTATGTCTACAGATTGTAGCACAATATGTTCTTTGAAACTGCCGTGTGGTCACAAGCCAGCTCTCACAATGTTGATGACAGAAAAAGAAACTCAGCAATCATCTCATTATGCCAGGGGGGAAAACTCCAATTTATAAGCCTCTCAAGCCATCTCTCTTTTCTCACTCATTGTACAAACGCTGTTTCTATGTCAAGTAATATCTTGTAAACACCAGACTGAACATTCATTTCTGAAATGGAAACTTGAACTGTTAGTGGCTTTAGAAGAACAAGGCTTTACTATTGTTCTTGAAAAACAATTGAATTGTAATTATATTATTCTTAGACGAACAAATGAACCATCAGTATTTTAGAAGGCAGATGTAAATGTATTAATAAATTGGATCAATAACAAGAAAACAAATACTGCCTTCTTATTTCATACTTCTCTAAACCTTGTTACTTAGGTGCCTTCTTGTTTCATACTTCTCCAAACCTTGTTTCTTATGTGCCTTGTTGTTTCATATACACACCCTTAGCGCTGTTCCTTATGTTCCTTGTTGTTTCATATACACACCCTTAGCGCTGTTCCTTATGTTCCTGCGAGGTCACCGATAAACGAATCCACTGAAGCGGAAACTGCCGAATTCTGCAAGAGTCCAGGGGCCAGTGAACAATATCCTGCATGTCTGTGTTCCTCAGTGATAGAATAAGGAGTTGGTTAGTGCAATAGAATAGAGGAAGACATGTTTAGCTTAATATTGATTTGAAGTAGAAGTCTGACTTTCGCTTAGTTGGAGCTGAGAGCAGTATTGTGTGTTGGCTGTTTACCTGTAAGTTGATGGATTCCATGAGTAAATATATGTCATTCAGTAAAAGAATTGTGAAGAGCTTGAATTTGATTAGATTTAGAATTATTACTATCGTTTAGAAATTTCGTAGATTTTTCTTCATTGTTGTATATGATTATGTTTATTATCTCCGTGGTTTATGTAAAAATTGATTCAATTTCTACTGCAGTGTATATTGTTTCAGAAGAATTTATTATTTTATTTTATTTAAATTCTTGTCAAATCTTATATTTCACACTTCCGTGTAATTAAATTGGGAGAAATCTCAGGCATGCAAGTTGGGGCTGAATGTTAAATGTAAGAATGTCGAATGTGAGATTAAATGCGAAATGTCTGGCATTGCCTATAGGGGTGTTATGTCAGGTCAGCGTTTATTCTGGAGCACAAGGATCCGAGATAAAATACTGATTAGATGGGGATTTGCAGGCAAGCCACAATTCTTTGGTCTTTGCATTTCCCTTAACCATCAAACCCGCCCTCAGAGATTAATCTGTTTACTTATTCTTAAAGAGGAAGATTTACATTTAAAGAAAAAATAACTGTCACATCGACAGTTCCACAAATGTGAGAGAAAATAAACAGAGAATGAAGAATTTGGATTGCATCCAAATAAAACTGAAATTTCACTCACATATTGAACCGTATACCAATATAAACTTGAATTTTCTCAAACTTTCCAGGAAACTAAATTTATTTTTACAGTTGTTAAAACAACTGAGCATTACATATAGGTGTCGCCATATCTCAGAGTAGTTAGTGCACTGCGTACCTCTGAATGGAGAACGAACTTGATTAAAACTTTCGATTGGGATAGTTTGGCACATGCATAATAATAAACCAAAAAAAGTAAATGCTCAATAATATCACCAATATGGATTCTGTTCGCAACAACCGCTAGTCACAAATTCGTTTTGTGGCGACAGCGCCTTTAAGTGCTGGAATATTGAAAGTTTCCACGAACAGCTCTAGAACACTGTCTTGTAAGTTTGCATCACTAGTTCTGTAGGACAAATGAGTTACTCTAATAATATGGTGTTAATTCTTTTAAAATACAGATATATACATATAGACAGACAGATATGTAAATAGACACATAAGTAAACAGACAGAATGAAAGCAGTTGTGACAATTATGAACAAACGGGGATATAGGACTGTGTTCATAATCCTCCTTATCGTAGACACCAGTCCCAGCATTTCACCACCACCACCACCACCACCATCATCATCATCATCATCATCAAACGTTTTTCGGTTTGTTATCACTTTGAACTAACCGTCACAGTTTTAGGGTAGTATTAATTTGAGTACAGACAGTTCTTGTTTTTTAAAAAATCGTTTCGGATTAAAACACAGATTCACAGTTGATTCCAACTGTGCAACTTCAAGTTAATCTGTCGATATCGCTCTGGTGCCGTTGGGTCTACACCACTAATCGAGGTCTTATGCAAGCAATGAACAAGTAATGGGTGCATTCAAGGAACCGTGTGCCCGCTGCGCGACTTTGCAATGTGGTGTTCATTATTCGACTCGAGCTGTTCACCAGAACTCTCGACGTAAGCCAGGCAGAAAATAACTAAAACGATTAGCACACAGACAGTGCATTGTCGTAAGATGGATTTAAAACAAACCTTTTTTATTTCCCTCTATCTCCCCCACACCATCTTCAGGGTTCTTCCCATTGAAAAGTGTTTGATTACAACAGTTTGTATTAAACATGTTTACTGATTCTCTATCTCTTTATTTATTGTTTAAAATTTCTGCGCACTCATGCACACACACATATATAGACAGGTAAAATATATCAAATACTTTAAATACTCGCATATATACTTTAAAGCTGCATGACTTATTTCACACACATACACAAACATTCACACAAACTCCGCACAACCATATACTCATATGCAAACAGTTAAAGTATCTAAAGAACTTTACATAATGATTTATTGACTTAAAGTTTATTATAAAAGAACACACATATATCACACCTCTCTCAGACATACAGACAGTTAAAATATATCAAATACTTTAAATACTGACTTATTTACTTTAATGACGTGTGACTTTTCTTTTTTCAGATGAAGTCGGTTATTAGACCGTTGATATATATTTAACTATCAGTTCTGTTACTCTTCATCGTTTACATGACCGTGGGAATTGAAAAGACTGACCGTGGGACTCGCCACTTAACCGTAAACTCTGTTCAGTAGAAACGTTTTCTCGGCTGTTAACGAGCTTGAGGCATGCAAGCGCTAGTATTTGCAGTCGCAGTTTGTTTTGTTGCTGTCTCATTAAGCTTAACAGGTTGTATATATTCAGCAACAGTAAACAACGAAGCCATTATTTTTCTCTCTCTCTCTCTTCTTCTTCCATCTCTTTCTTCTTCTCTGTATAGTGCCTATCTCTTTTTCTCTCCACCCCCACCCCCATGTCTGAGTATTAAAGTCGCTTTCCATCTCTTCGCCAGAAATAGTGCTATCCACGACTTTCCCGAACATAGAGGTCAAATGCCATGCGCACTGCCATAGCCATTATTTTTTTTAATTACATTTTTGTGGTCAAATTTCGGTTTTCATTGCTCACGTTATAATTTTACAACGAATTACTCGCTTTTTAAGCTTTAAACCATGAATAGAAGCACTGGAACTCATCGTGCAGTACATGTATGTACAGACAACTGGAGAATATTAAAAAATACCTTGAAATAGATCTTGTTTTGAATATTCAAACGTGCGAATATGGTGCACCTGTAGATTATTTCGGATGTCCTCAGAGCCAGACGTCAAGAGACAGTGGTTGTCTGCTATGAAGCTGAAAAATTCTCCACACTGTGTTTATGTATGCTGTTTACCTTTCTTTGATAAATGCCTGCCATTGGAACCTCTCTAACAGAGTTATATCTTGGTTTTGAAAGGAAGGCGGTTAAAAAGTGTCTAGTGCTAGTGAGGTGCCCTGCAACAATGATGTCTGCTGCTAATACGCGTGCAAACTTACCACTCAAACTTGGAGAAAGAAACTCATCTATTGCTGGATGCAGCAATTCTAGCACATCTGATCGTCTCCTTAACATATCTTTTTGACATCCCATCTTAAACCTTGAGTATTTACACATATTACCGCCGTAACATATATTTTAAGTAAGGTCAGGTAAGTTGTAGATAAGGAGATATTTTAGAATTTAGAATGAATAGAGCGACACATAAAGTAATGGCAAATAGAAAAGCTGGCAGCATATCCTCTCACCAATTAGATCTCACTGTTAAATCGTACACCAATCATATCTCACTGTTAAATCGTACACCAATCATATCTCACTGTTAAATCGTACACCAATCATATCTCACTGTTAAATCGTACACCAATCAGATCTCACTGTTAAATCGTACACCAATCATATCTCACTGTTAAATCGTACACCAATCATATCTCACTGTTAAATCGTACACCAATCAGATCTCACTGTTAAATCGTACACCAATCATATCTCACTGTTAAATCATATATCACTGTTAAATCGTACACCAATCATATCTCACTGTTAAATAGGTCAAAACGTTGATAAAAAATAGCTCCAAAAGTTGACCTGATAGAACCCAAACCGATGTCATTTTTGGATCCAGCACAATAAAACTGTCATAAATCCGTCAAAAAATCGTAGACAGCAAATTTGTTGTTGCCCAGTGTTTTATTAACTAATAGTAACTAACCGCCACCACCCCACTGTTTCCCCCACCTCTAAAACTAATTTTTCTGTCTTTCTTTCTTAAAATATTCTGCATTTGCCCCTCTTACCCAGTCTCCTTCTCTTCAATACCACCCCACCCTCTAAATATCTTCCTTCCTGCTGCCCCTATTCTTTATCTAAATTTCCTTCTCTGCGCTCTTCTCTCTCTCCCCCTCCCCAAATCTCTCTGTGTACCTCTTTGTAAATTTAATTGTGTTCTTCTCTCTCTAAATCTCTGTCTCCTTCTCATATATATTTTGTGTTTTTCTCTCTTTAAATCTCTGTCACTGTCTGTTTCTCATATATATTCTGTGTTTTTCTCTCTATATATCTCTGTCTCCCTCTTATATATTCTGTGTTTTTCTCTCTATAAATCTCTGTCTCACCCTTATATATTCTGTGTTTCTCTCTCTAAATCTCTGTCTCACTCTTATATATTCTGTGTTTCTCTCTCTAAATCTCTGTCTCACTCTTATATATTCTGTGTTTCTCTCTCTAAATCTCTGTCTCTCTCTTATATATTCTGGGTTTCTCTCTAAATCTCTGTTTCACTATTATATATTGTTTTTCTCTCTCTAAATCTCTATTTCCCATATATTCTGTGTTTTTCTCTCTCTAAATCTGTCTCCCTCATATATTCTCTGTGTTTTCTATCTCTGCCTCCTTCCCTTGTTTATTCTGTGTTGATCTATGTGTGGTTCTGGAGCATCTTCTAAAATTAATAATGAGTGTTTTAATCCTTACTGGTTATACTATTATTCTCGTTTAAGATTGCACGTCATTAAATGGTGGTTACGCCACTGGACTGGCTCATATTTTGCCCACATTCCCCCCCCCCCCAACTTCCGGTGATCATTTTGTCTGATATAATAAGACAAAAACGTTACAAACATTAAAGATGAATTAAAGTTAAGTGAGATGATAAAGCATGAACTCTATGACGTACGAATACTTTAAGGAAATATTTAGATAAAGAAAATTATGAAAAAAAAAGTATTTTTAGATCAACCTTGCCTATCTAATACACAGGAGTAGTAACACAATCTAGTAATCTATAAATAGTGGATACTAGCCCTTCCACTTTGTTATTTATTTAGAGTTCTTTATTTCCAATTGTGCGATCCATACGCTTTTTGCAATCATGAAAATCGCATTTCTTAAGATCGCGTCTCTCACTTCTGCTCTTCAAACACATTGATATAGAATTACAGATGCATCCCTTAATTACAGATCAAGTCACCATAAGGTGGCTTACTTCCCTTTGTCCATGCTTACAGTAGGTAGTGTGTTGAGGTGTATTTTTGCACTATTATTTTAGTAACTCAATAGTTCTCTCACATCATAGCTTTACCGCTAACTTCTAACTTAAACATTTAAAAGCCTTTTTGAAGGGTTTCACACTAACATAAAATTTCATCCCCTATTTTTTCAGTCTCTTTTTTATTTCCCCACAGTCACGACAATTAACTTGTCACAGCTAATTCACAGAATGTTTCTTTCAAGACATTTCTACCCCTGATGTATTAAAAATAATTCAAAAATGTATTCTAATGTATTCAGCATCAGTTGGGTCACATGGCTTTTACACATCGTATTTCCTATACGCTAAATGATTATATCCAGCTTGCTTTCAACTCTGCTGAAAATGTTTTCACCGTTTGTTCTTATGCCTACAAATAACGATTACGGTCAAGTTATCTCACTACGCCCGACTAGTTTTCCTGTCAACATCATCTGTACTTTTAGCTTTCCTTTCCACTCGTCTCTCTTACTTCTAAGATGGCATTTCTTACCGAGCAGCTTAACACAAAATGTAACTTTAAAAATAAGTTCGGTAATGATGCTCTCACGTATTAAATACACAGAACTTTTCACAGTTTGCATTTCATTATAGGGGTAAAATTAAATAAAGCAGTAAGTTTGTGAGATTTTCCAAATGAATAATAGTTTGTAACCATTTGCTATAACTTTGGTTACTGGCCTTGTCTAAAGAAAACTTGTTTTTAAGATGTCTCACTCTTTCGTTTCCCATATCATTTTCTTTTACTAGCTTTGTTTGTTGCAGATCATCTTACTTTGTGTGTTTGTGTGCGCGCGCGTATGTGTGCGTGCATGTGTGTGTTTGTGTGTGTTGTGGGGGGGGGGGGAATTGCAGAGTAGGCATGATGTCATCTGCAAACAAAGGTTAAACAAAAGGTTGTAAACATACACAATAAAAAAAGACCCAAAATCCACTGTTAATTGAATAATAACCCAAAACAATACATGTAAGCAGCCAAACAAAAATATGCATTGTGTAATACACACACACAACTGAGAGACAGAACAGAAGATACTGAAAGGAAGTGGAGTGACAGTGAGACGGTCAGACGAAAATCTATCAGTGCTAAAGCCACATTGTCTGTGAACTTCCTAATTTAGGGGGTTGGCTTCGTTTTGCTTTGTTGTTAACGGTTTGGTTCTGCTGCATCACACTGTGACACTGACACCTGGTTAGTTGTTCCCCTACAAATAACTGAAATAGTCTGTGATCCTCTTCAAACAAAACTGAGAACACACGCCAAGAAGCAAACCAATAGCACGTGACTTAGCACGAGCTTCAATAACTAACCTCCGAACCGTACATGTGTCTGAAACATTTACGCTACAAGCAACATGGGTAATCAAGAGAGAAGCAGTTTGTAGCAGTCAAGGTCCAATAACCACACATTTAGAAGCCATGTTTTCGCCATCTTTTTCAGCCCTCCTGCATCTCCAGCAATTCTTTGCAACTCCTCCTTCCGGTCTCCAGCTTCTCTCAAATCGGCCACGTGCACACTGTTTCCTCTTCCCTTTTTAATGTTTTAAGCATGAGTTCTGTATAGTCTGTCCTCGGGTAACGTATTTGTTCAGATCAACGTAAGTTTACGAAATGAAGACTAATGACGTCACTATTTATTTAAAATAAGTTTTATCCACTCTAGTGACTTTATCCGTAGGGACTAAAGCCGAGTTTTGCTGGGTAAGATTTCCTTAGTACTACATGATTACTTTTGCTGAGCAATTATGATTTCATAACGCCACTTAGTTACTGGTTATGATTATTATTATAATTTAATCATCCATAAATAATTACAAGTGATGAGAATCTTAATTTACGTTATTAACAATTCTCCAGAAGACACCACTCGTCTCTCTCACTTGGCAGATATGCGGGCGGTGTAAACGTTTTCTCTCTTTCACAAAATTAAAGACAAACATTTACCGTCACACAATATTTCTGGTAGATGGAAAACATCTTATTAATGAGGAGACAAATCCATCTTTATTTTAGTGAACCCCCATCCACCCACTTTCTTATTCACATACGTTTATCAATATGTGTAAGAAGGCCAATAAATTTAACAATAAAATTATTTAAAACAGCAATCAAATATACATATAACAAATACAATGAAAGAAAATTACTTGACATCAATATTTCATGAAATCACGTTCAAATAATTTTAATATCTATACAGTCGTATATCCTATATCAAAATTCAACAATTTAGTGTCAATGCAAATAACAGGATAGTTCTTACCAGAGAATAGAAATGGAGTTATAAGAGATAAACAATAATTGTTTGTACATATCATGATTTAGATGCTGTCTCAATAGCTTTCACATGCTTAGTAGTTTACTTGAATGATAATTATTTATTGATATAGTCGAAGTCCATTCGACTGTTTTAGTGAGAACGTGAAAACATTGTTTGAACCTATAGTCAATATGGCTGACTTGAAGCTCTGAATGTCCAAAACGGCCGCAAAAAGTTATGCAATGAAAGTTTAATTTGTGTGGGTATATGTATGTGAGATGGTTTGTGTGTTACAATACACAGATGACTATTTTTTTATAAAGGGTTTTCCGTTAACGAAAGGTTTTGCAAGCTGAATGAAATCTGTCAAGCAATAGGCATTCTAACTACCTGTTTTAAAAACAAGCATTACAATATTTTGATAACCTGATCAAACTTTCAGAGTTATGATATATACGAATTTTACTTGTAGGTAGCTGCTATTACTACAACTGACCGGTCATTGAACTTTTATTTTCTTGCTTTTGAAGTTGATGGAACAGCCAAAAATCAATCCTGTCGTTAATTAAAGCATACTGACCCTACAAGCAAAGCGCTGTTTCCGAGTTTAAAATACAAAAATGTCGAAAAGTCGTGAATAATGAGTCAAAAGTATGAAACTGATCACGAGGCTCTGCCGCGAGATCTTATTCAGGCTACGGGGCGTCTGTTCGGCGCGTGACGTCAACCAGTAAAAGTGTCGTAAGAAGAAACCCACAAAACAAAGCAACCAGCTAACAGAAAAAAATTCGTGCTTGTTATATGTACTTCTGTGCGAGTTAAGTGGAAGATCATGCTTTTGTACCGCTTAGAAATTTTTTTTTAAAATAAAGAGTATGCTTGTGTGGCAGAGTAAATTTGCGTCTCCATATTTTAAAATTTAATTGTTATATAAATTGTTAAATTGTCAGAGTAACCAACCTTGGGTACTCCTTATAAAAGTATTTTTGAAAGTGTCAGAGTTGGAAGTAAACAACCTGAATCGAGAATGTGCTAGAAATTGCTGATGTAATGCAAACAAGTGTGACCAATGATTATGATTTATGAGTACAAGACCAGCCAATGGACTAAGATCTAAAAGTTTACTTAAATTTGGAGTGGCAAGAAGTCCGGTCATGAAAGGTGGCCGTTAGCTTGATGGTGGGTTAAATATTTCTATATATAAATATAAATACTTTTGTTATTGACATGTTATACTTGTGTTTTAATAAGATGTATATTTTGACTAGACTATTATTTCTACAAATATTTGAAATAGGCTGCTTGTACATTGTGTACTAATCATTTGACATTGTTTTGATATGCTGTATTTATTATTCAGTGTGCGGCTAATAAATACCATTGCAGGAAACTGTAAGTCGAGACTGGAATGTAAGATAGAATGGAATTATAAAGCGATAAACTGGAAGCTTAGTGTGACAAGCTGGGTGAACCTTCCACCCCAGTGAATTAATAATTAATTATCTGTTATTAATAAAGTAATCCACTAATCGACAGGGTCTTCATCTTTTGCAGTCAGGGTGATTAAGTCAAGCCCTAGAATCAACAATTAGGCTAATTGTTCTCCTCTTCTAAGTGTTACTCGTCCAGAGTGAAACACAATCCTACTAGTTAATATTAAGCTTGGTATTAGACTAATTAGAGCATTTCTAACTCTTGCCCACACACATCCCATACCAGCTAACATATTATGATTTTGAAAGAGGGCAACTGCTAGTTCTATATTACTGTGCAGGCTACCACATTATAGTTTCCAATGATGGCACTGCTAGTTCTATGTTACTGAGCAGGCTACCACATTATAGCTTCCAATGATGGCACTGCGGGTTCGAAGTTCTCATGTTCGTTCACATGATTTTAAAGCTGGCACAATGTCGAATTGACATGTTACCTTGCAAGCAAATAATTTAGTACAACTTTTGTAGCTGCACAAATATTTTGTCCTGGTTCAGTTCATGTTTTATGGTATAAACCTTTTGACCCCAACACATTAAGCATTAGTTCTGAACAAAGAAAGAATTACCCCCCCTTTTTTTTCTCCTCAGAATACATTACATAACTATGCCTTAAATATAATATAAATGAATGTTCAAAGTGTTGAGAAAATATTCATTAAGTTAAAGGAACTAACGGAGATAACATTTTTTTAAAAATGATTGTGGGTGGTGGTCTGTGTACACTTCGGGGCTTGCTGGAAGACTATGACAAGTTGCACACTGGCATGCGTCAGCTTTGTGCACCCCGGGAAGTATGCTAAGCATTTGCTTAAAAGCCATCTTAGTTTTGTTCTGATATTCAGAAGATATCTTTTGTGTGTCGCTCTTCTGCTGGTGTTGTTTGCAGGGTGTGTGGTCTCCGCGGCACCGTAGAGCAAACATTCTTATATCACCCAGATTTAACCAGCAAAGTAAGCACACACACACAAAAAATACAGCCAGCCATTTTAGGACGTCATCAATTTAAAACTTCGGGGGGGGGGGGGGGGAATGACGCTATATGATCATTCCCTATAGTGTGACGACATTCTTGACGTCTACTGACATACTAAAATGAACTTTTCATTTCAAGAATGAAAAAAATCAATGCAGCTTAGTAAATTAAGACTAGGCTCAATGTTAAGGTCAACGTATCAACTAGAGGGCAAAATCTGATGTGTCACTTAACAGATCTTACTCTAATAGTATAAACGCAAGGTCAGAATGTTTGTCATTTGTAAGTATAAATTCAAGGTCAACGTCAAACATTTGTCGTTTAACATTCCAGGCCGCTGAGGTGAAATGTCGTTTTGTTTAACTAAATGTGCTGATTAAGCCAGATAAAGCGCTTATTTAGCTAATTAGTTTGCTAAACCTAATTACTGAGCTAAATAAAAGCGTATTTAGTTAAATATATTGATTTAACTAAAATGCTCTCCAAACTTCCCATCAGGCTCCTGACAACCGAAGGAAAGGTAGCGTACATGCACAACTATCGCAGCAAAATGGCGCTAGCTATGCAAATAGCATAGCAATGCATTTAAACATAATAACACATTTTTGAAGCAAAAAAAAAAGAAAACTATTTTCTAAGAAAAAATTTTGATACTCTTTTCCTAGTTCTGTATAGTAAAATATTTCGTTCAAAGTCGTTTGCAGAAAGCGTTGTCACACGCCCAAAAGCCATAATTTATTGCTACGATCCCTGTGCACATATATCTTCTCCATGATATGGTTGTAAGAAGCATGCTGGGAAGGATTTCGAGATATTTAGCTATATGAGTGTAGAGTACATATTCCGCTAAATAAATTTATGAGAAAGAGACACCCTTCCAAAGTATTGACACTGAAATAAAACACTACAATGAAAGACAACCACTCTTCTTAATTATTGACACTGAAATAAAACACTACAATGACAATCATTACTATAGAAAATGCCCGTAGCTTCTACACCTTTAAGTCTTAACAAAAGAGCTGCTTGCAGGAAGTAATCAAAGACAGTTATTTCATTATTATTAGAATTATCTGAATTTCAGTAGTTGCCAACTCTGGTTTACATTGGCACGGTAACGAGTCTGGAACTATTTCAACTTGACTATCATTTTCTTTTAATAGTATGGCTGTTTTAGAGCCAACAAGAAAGGAGGATATTACCCCTCCCCCCCCAAAAAAAAAAAAAATCAGGGCTAAACAGAGAACAGCTTTGGTGATACAGTGATTACTAGGAAAAGAAAGTTTCAAGTAGCATTCAAGGACCATAAAATTTAAGTTATTCACGAAAGCAGTGATCGAATTTGGACTTATTAAAACAAAAACAAAAATAGCAAGTAAAAGGGTTATTAATTTTCCACCATCACTATCACCACCATCCCACCCACCCCACTCCTATTACAATGTACAATCCACAGGTTTATTTTACTTTAATTTGACAGACGACAATTTACATATTCATTTTAGCAAAAATTTAGCCATTTTTAACAATACACTGTTCATTTTCAGCATATCTGAAATTTACCTAGTTTTAAACAGTTATAATATACATATTCATGGTTAGTTAAATCTACCCCATTGTAATCAACAAATTGTATGTCTTCATATTTGAATAAAACTGACCAAGTTTTATTTAATATGGTGTACGTATACATGACTGGCTAAGGTATATCCAGTGTTGTATATTCAATATAATATACATAATACGGCAATTGTTTGGAATAATACAAGTTGTTGATTTTTTGTTGTTTAACAAATCATATTGCGTACAATGCTCATATAAATAATCTTCAGCTGTAGGCTATCATAATTAATCTAATTATGAAAGCATTACACACGATTCATTTATTAATGAGTATGCAACATCTAATTGAAACCGCTGTGATTTAATGCCTTATGGTTTTGTGTGTGTGTGTGGCGTTTTGTAAATAAAAAATTATCCTGTACTGATACAGGAAATTTACTGTACCACCACCACTACCAACCAGTTTAAGTCTGCTTTTTTAAAATATATATATAGAGACAAAGTGGTATAATTACTTGATGTAAGTTATACTACATGGCAAACACTGTCGTCATCATTCGAGATGAGTCATACTACATAGCAAACAGTGTCGTCATCATTCGAGATGAGTCATACTACATGGCAAACACTGTCGTCATCATTCGAGATGAGTCATACTACATAACAAAAATTGTAGTGTCTGATATTCATATTATCAGTGTTGAAAGTAAGATTATCGTGTTTGGCAGGCATATTATCAGTTTTGAAAGTAAGTTATAGTGTGTGACAGGCATAATAATGTCAGTGTTCAAGGTATGAAGTAGTGCATTTTATAAGACGTAATATTAATTATCAGCGTTTAAAGTAAGATTTACTGCATAAAAGACACATTACTATCAGTGTTTAAGGTAAGTTTTACTGCATAAAAGACACATTATTATCAGTGCTTAAAATAAGTAATAATGCGTAAAAGAAAAATATCATCACAAGCTTAAAGTAAGTTTTAGTGTGTAAGAGGCACTATATTATCAGTATTTAAAGTACGTTGCAGTGCATAACAGCATTATTAGTGCTCAAATTAAGTTTTAGTGTATATTACACTATATTATCAGTGCTCAAATTAAGTTTTAGTGTATATTACACTATATTATCAGTGCTCAAATTAAGTTTTAGTGTATATTACACTATATTATCAGTGCTCAAATTAAGTTTTAGTGTATATTACACTATATTATCAGTGCTCAAATTAAGTTTTAGTGTATATTACACTATATTATCAGTGCTCAAAGTAAGTTTTAGTGTATATTACATTATATTCAGTGCTCAAAGTAAGTTTTAGTGTATATTACATTATATTCAGTGCTCAAAGTAAGTTTTAGTGTATATTACATTATATTCAGTGCTCAAAGTAAGTTTTAGTGTATATTACATTATATTCAGTGCTCAAAGTAAGTTTTAGTATATATTACATTATATTCAGTGCTCAAAGTAAGTTTTAGTATATATTACATTATATTCAGTGCTCAAAGTAAGTTTTAGTGTATATTACATTATATTCAGTGCTCAAAGTAAGTTTTAGTGTATATTACATTATATTCAGTGCTCAAAGTAAGTTTTAGTGTATATTACATTATATTCAGTGCTCAAATAAATACGATCGACGGTTAATAGACGTAGGACACAGTCACTGGACATAAAATGCGACAGACGATTAATAGACAATAAAAGACCAAGCGTAAACAATATCAAAGATTAGTCATAAGTGTTATCGCTTTATAAACTCGCTAATCATCCCACGAGAGACATAACAACCAGAAGACACACCGTACACTTCCTTTCGTAAATGTTCACTTAAAGCAGTTTCAAATGTCTTCTGCATTAGTGTGGGATGTTTATGTTTATTGTGGGTTGTTGTTTTTTTATTGCGTTCGACCAAGTTCCGCTTTCATTGTTTAATTGTTACTTGGTCTGCAACATTAACTTCTAATTTTATAGTCATCTGCAAGTATACTTGCACCGTGTACAAGCCGTTCAGTTATTGGCATATGTTGTCCTGGGAAGTTACAAAATGTTTACGTTTCGCACGTGCGTGTAGACTGTTGTAAAACAGATGACGCGATATTCGTGACTTGTGAGGCATGCGCGCGTGTGTAGTGAGTGTACAATAGAAACAGCGCCTGTGCCAAGAAAGACGGACGGGAGGGGGGAGGGGAGGCCTCCTTCCTCGAAAAGTCTGCTATGGTTGGTGTTGATCAGTCAGAAGACTTTAAACTTGTTGTCTGTTTACCTTCTTATCTGGCGGAACCATCTGCAGGAAACAAATCTGCCGCTGTCAGAAATAAACTTACTGCACGCGTCGGACTAACACCATACCTCAGTTCTTTGTGCGGGGCGCGCCTTACTTCTAGTGCCGCTGCTCAACCATACCGGAAAGGTGCCAAAAAGAATCCCCAGACTGACTTTCCAGCTAAGCCGGGTGTGTTGCGCTTTGTTCTTTAATTTTTGGAAACGGAGGACAGCGCTGTGCCAAAGGAAAAACTAGAATTAAAATCACGACATTAAAAAAAAAAAAAAAAAGTTTGGGTACCAGTGATGCCAACCACTACTGCCAACCTGTTCCGCACCTTTTTATCTTCACCTGTGTGGGTGCGAAGACCGTAGGTCGATTTGTAATACCCGCCTGATCAGAGATTTTCATGAACTGATTCGGGTCTCGCTTGTTTCGTTTGTTTGGACCGATGTACTGACTGCGTTTCCAGGATGATTCTGGCAAAGCGCATTTTCTTATTCAGTTTAGCAGGTGAGTAGAGTGTGTTTAATCCTCTTCGTGGTTTGTGACGTGTCGTTTGATTTTTGTTTGCTGTTTGTTTGTTTTTTGGCTTGATTTTTTTTGTCTGTTTGTGTGGGCGTGGGGCGTGGAGATTGGGTAGAAGTGATAATTTTGCCTGAGACGTGAGTTGTTTCCATCAGTATTCATTAATCTTTCAGAAGGAGACTTTGGATAGACGAGAACAGGAAAAGAATTGACCCATCCATCAATCTTAATTAATTAATCTTGTTTTGGTTTCTTTAAAATAGTTGATTTGACAGTGTCGCGGGTGATTGAGAAGAGTGAGTAGACTGGCAAAGCAAGGAAGCTGGGTATGGCAAATAAAAGACCTTGACCTAAAAATAGTTCAAAGTTTAGACATTATATACTATGAGGTTGGCAAAGATGTTTTTAGTTTGATATATATTGTTTTCCTGTTTGATATAATTGATTTGAGTGCTTGATATAATTGATTTGAGTGTTTGGTATAATTGATTTGGGTGTTTGGTATAATTAATTTGAGTGATTGATATAGTTGATTTGAGTGTTTGGTATAATTGATTTGAGTGTTTGGTATAATTGATTTGAGTGTTTGGTATAATTGATTTGAGCGTTTGATATAATTGATTTGAGTGTTTGGTATAATTGATTTGAGTGTTTAATGAATTGAGCGTATGTCTATCATATTCAAATAAGAACTGAGAGGTTCATATGTCTTGTACAATTGAAAAGACCGACAACAGCAGCAACCAAACAGGTGCAGCTTGTTCAAACATATAGTCTATAGAGTAACCAACCAATCAAACAACTCACAGGTACCAGTCAACCAATTAAATGACCAGATATACTAACTGGTGCCAGTCAGACAGCTAAAGGACCAGACATAATCACTGCTGCTTTGCTGTCAGCTAGCCAAAAAGCACAGATGCTAACAAAAACTAACCAGTAAAATAAACCCAACTGGTTTTCAACAACCAAAATAAACCAACCAATCAACCATTCACACACAACTGATGCCAACAAATAAACAACCCAACAAGCATGACAGGTAACAATAAACTAGGCAAGCAACCAACCAAGCAATTACAGCTGGTGCCAAGAAACCCAACAAATAAAAAAATAAATACACCTAGTGTCAACAAACAAACTATTCACCACCAATTTTGCCAACAAAATAGCAAAACAATTAACCAGACAACTACAAAATATGTCAAAACCAGCTTAGCAATAAGCACACACACAAAAAAATAATAATAAAGATGTGCCAACAACTATCTAGCCTTTATTTTAAAAAAAGTGCTGTATTTAGTTCCAGCTAAATAAACATAAATGGCGTGTATAAAGCAAACAGCCGAGCAAATGAATAAATAAATACAATTGTTATTTTAAAAAGAAATTAAACAGCTAAAAAAAAGCTCTTGGTACTAACAAATTAGCCAGCTAAATAAACATAAATGGCGTGTATAAAGCAAACAGCCGAGCAAATGAATAAATAAGTACAATTGTTATTTTAAAAAGAAATTAAACAGCTAAAAAAAAAACAAATTAGCCAGCTAAATAAACAAACAAATGCAACTGGTGCAAACACCAACCAGCCAACCAACCTGTTACGTTCCAGTATTTATTTATAGACCCTGTTTCAGAATGAGGCTTTAGATTAATTAATTTCCATGCTCGCCTACTCGACTGGTTGCCCAAACTCACCCTTCAGTCTAACTAAATTTAACGCTCGTAGTTTCAGCCAACAAATTTAGAGACAGGCAAACTTGTGTAATAAAACACTTTATACAATTACAACTAATTATGCATTCAATCATCTCATTCTTGACTCTAGCCTCCACCCAGTTCTAATTGGTCTTTCTTGCAATAATTAGTCAACTACTGTAGTTGAATAACAATAAAAAGATTTAATAAAAATTTAACAAATAACAAAGATAATTCCAGATAGTATGCTCTATACGAGGACTCTAGGACTATGCCTAGCTCAAATGTGGATTGCAAAAAGTCAATTAAAAGTTCCAATTTCCATAGACCACTTTACTTAGCTGGTTATCCTTCAGCAATTAAAGCTGTGTTCACACATCCCCAATGGTTGTGTAGTTGGATACACAGATTCGGCCACAGTCACGTAAACGTCGATCATCGATTCCCAACCTGCAATCATAAGATCTCAGTGTCCAGTAACTGCAATCATAAGATCTCAGTGTCCAGTAACTGCAATCATAAGATCTCAGTGTCCAATAACTGCATACATAGACACAACCCATTCAAGGACAAGTCAGCGGTCCAAGAACTCAGAAGAAACACCAGAATACCTGGTAACTCAGGCAAACCAGGAAATCCAGAAAATTTTGTAAGCCAGAACTAGAAAAAAACCTGCTCTGAATATATAATAATTTCCTATGAGCGACAATCCTTATAAATTCGCAATCCATACACATGGCATAGACAATAGCATAGAGTATTTCATTGACCTTTACAGTATCTTTACATCAAAAATTAAATACAATAGTAAAGATATAATTTAAGTCATGCTCAGGCATGTTACAATTAAAATACAATGTAATGCACACAAGAGATTTAATCATTTCAAGGAAAACATTTATATTTTACAATGAAAATGGATAAGTGAAGAATTAATACAATTTAAAATCACGCACATGCGTGTTATAATTATAACAAATTTTACACAAGCAAGTGAATCAAAATTTTTACATGAAAATTACAATGAATGTGCACAAACGTTCTGCGATTACATTTCAGTTATTTTAGCTTTACAAATTATTGTTCCACAATTCAACAATCAATTTAGAAGAGCAAATATTTCTAGTTTAGCCAAACTGTCATCAAGCCACGTGTTTGGAGAAAATTGCAATAAAATACAATTTCAACAATGTTGATATGCAAATTCATACAATGATATCTTAATAAAATACAAAGCAATATTTCAAGAAATCGATGTGTTTTACCTTGCTTAGTACAAAGATGCCAGCTAACACAACGGGTCCAGCTGATTCACGGAATCATGCAATGCCTTGGCAAACGTATCAGGCCGTCTCTTCCTCATGAATGACGTTATCGGTGTTTCCCTCACACTCCCCCCAGAAGCCGCAACAGACCTTTCATCTTTACGACGTTCTCAGTCTTGGTCTGCTTCTGGGGGATCCCCACAGCCTCGCAGTGCGTCTGAGGTAGAGAGCGGGAGGGCTGGCAGAAGGGGGTGAAACAGGTAGCACCAGTTTGGCGCACACCCTCAACCGCCCTCCGTTGGTGGGGGGGGGGGATGGCGTTATCTACCCACCACCCAGTATATAAAGGAGCATATTAATTTATCAATCTATCGCGCGAAAGCGGCGGAAGCTGGAAGCGCCCCCTACACTCACTCAATCAATCAATATCAATCTATCAATCACGCGTCAGGCTTGGACATGACCTACTATCGGCTATTGTTCGAAATATTATGTAATAAGAGTGAGTTCTCTTCCCCTGTGAATACAGTGTGCGCACCAGTGCGCGGTGATGACGTCACTTTTATGAAAAGAACTGTGTCCACAAAAAGCTAAACAACAATACAACTGAATGCGGGTTAGGAGGTCAAGTATAATTTGTCTTGACTCCATTACACAACCAAACATGATGTCAAGAAACCCAACAACTGCACAAATAAACAGTTCCAGAAGCATATAAACAGCCAAACCAAAAACAACGGAACTCAAGAAACCAAATATTTATCTAATTAAACACTTACTGGTATCATAAAGCCAGCTAAATAAACACAAGTTCAACCAAATAATCACAACTGGACAAATAAGCTGTCCAGTTAAAGCAAACACAACAGGTGTTGAAGAAGCCAAACATATAAACACAACAGATGCCAATATGTTACCCAAGAAACCAGACAACGAAAGAAATAAACACAGCTGGCGTTGATAAAATAATAAGCCAAACACAAATTGTCAAGAAACCAATCAAATTAACACACCTGGTATTAATAAGACAATAAGCCAAACAACCAAACAAAACACAAATAGTGTCAAGAAACCAATCAAATTAACACACCTGGTATTAATAAGACAATAAGCCAAACAACCAAACAAACACAAATAATTTCAAGAAACCAATCAAATTAACACACCTGGTATTAATAAGACAATAAGCCAAACAACCAAGCAAACTCAAATAGTTTCAAGAAACCAAACATCTAAACAAATAAACAGTTTGTGCTAATCAGCCAAACGAACATAAATGTTTCAAGAAACCAAACATCTAAACAAATAAACAGTTTGTGCTAATCAGCCAAACGAACATAAATGTTTCAAGAAACCAAACATCTAAACAAATAAACAGTTTGTGCTAATCAACCAAACGAACATAAATGTTTCAAGAAACCAAACAATCAGCCAAACGAACATAAATGTTTCAAGAAACCAAACAATCAGCCAAACAAATGCAATGGGACAAATGTATATAGACTGATATTTTGTCTCTATTCCAACTGTTCAGACGTTAACAGTTCGATTCAATTTCGAGGACCTCAATTGATATCTCAAGTGAAAAGTGATTACTTTTACCTAAATTTAATTAATATCGGAAATACAAAAATATTTTAACAAAAAATAAGTATATTATTTAAAAGGACTTATTAATTTAATATCTTGTACTGAGTTGAATTTGCGATGAGGTCTAGTGTTGACGATCACTTCAATGATCTTTCAAGCCAATCACAGCCCTTTCCACCATTCGATACCCTTCTTTAACATCACACTCTTCTCCGACTGTTATCACCGAGAGTAATCGCAGTATGTCAAACTCTCCAACAATCACATATTTCACTAGCTACCACCTTTCACCGATCTTCTAAGCAGTAATCACTCGCCTCACCAGTAAGTCTTGGTCAGTACAGCCCTTAACTGATTTCATCAGAAAATCTGGTGAGATTCTGATCCCTCACTCCCACCAACTCGAGATGAGGTAAATTGAGTAGATCACTCCTCATTCATTTAATAAGATTTCACCTGAGCTGTCTTTAGTGATTTCGTCATAATCAAATTTTTTACCGATCTCTGAGGCGCGAAGCACGATCGTCGACGATGAAAGCGAACTTGCTGTTTAACGTTATGATGACAGCGAACTTCCTCTTTCTTAAGGTTATGATGACAGCGAACTTCCTTAATTAATGTTATGATGACAGCGAACTTCTTTAATTAATGTTATGATGACAGCGAACTTCTTTAATTAATGTTATGATGACAGCGAACTTCCTGTTTCTTAATTAATGTTATGATGAAAGCGCATGCCCCACCCGTTTCACTTTTTAAAAAAAGTTTCATTTCTTGAATTCAGTTCTGCGGAAATCCCTTTCTGATTTCACCAGGAATCACTCCTCCGTGATTTTACTAGTGGTCGTTTCTTTCACCGCCTCTAAAAGAACAAGTGATTCGTAAACAGCCTGTCAGTATAGAAAACAGATCATGTTACAGACGTACGGACACTGCGATGCTTCTGGCTTGTGAACAACGGAGAGGATGCCAAGAGTTTCTTTCTCACCAAAATTTTGTTCAGATTTGAGGAGATGAATGTCACTTTTGCCCCACTGTTCCTTTCTACCTCATTTAAAGGATGTTTTGTTGGTATGTGTGTGTTCGCGCGCGCGTGTGTGTGTGTGTGTGTGTGTGTGTGTGTGTGTGTGTGTGTGTGTGTGTGTGTGTGTGTGTGTGTGTGTGTGTGTGTTGAACAATATCGCCTCAGTGGGGGAGAACTCGCCTTTAATTTTAATTGAAATTCAATAAATAAGCAAATAAACAAGTAAATATAAAGTGATTCATGGCATTCCGAAACTAGCAGTATGAAAACTATAGGGCGGTTTTAAAAGCAGTAAGTTTTAGAAATCAAATATTTAAGTGATCGCAACTTTGACTTATCCCTCCCCCCCCCCGCCCTTTTAACCTCGCCTGTCATCGCATCTTTCACTCAACATTTGCCCTTTAACTTCACTAATCGTTGCAACTATCATTCACCACTACCGCGCCATTTTAACCTCATCAGCCTCGCAACTTTTATTCACCATTACACAACCGATCATTTTAACCTTACCAGTGACCGCAACTTTCACCCACCCACCCCGCCCTTTTAACCTCATCATTAATCGCAATTATTACTCACTACCACCATCACCCACTTTAAATTACCAGAACTTTCACTCACCATCGCTCTCGCCCTTTTAACCCTACCACTCACCGTAATTACTCAAAATTTCTATCACCATCCTTTTAATTTCACCAGCTCCTTCAATTTCAATGGGAGTGGAGAGAAGAAAATGATTGACTTTATGACAGGACTCAATTTGTGTTCAAATTCAAAGTGATTAGAATAGAGTACTTCTTCAAGAAAGAAACTTCTGGTCTATCCCCATTGGATGAAATGTTATGAACAGGTATGACTATTAGTCAGAAAAACTCCTCCTCCAATTGGAACTGGTTTGGATTGCATCAGCAATTTTATAGCATATTCTCAACTCGAGTTGTTTACTCCAACTCTGACACTTACAAAAATACCATCATAAGGAGTGCCCAGTCGGGTCACTTCGACACTTTAACAGTTTATATAACAATTAAGTCTAGAAATAGGGATAGGCAAATTTACTCTGCTACATATAGTAAGTGTTATCTGGAATATATTTTATTACCTAACACTTCGTCTAATTGAACTGACCATAACCTAACGCTTCATCTGGCTGAAATACGAAGCCCTTGACATTTCACTGAGCTATCTTATCAAGCCCTTGTCACTTTGTGTAGTTCATGGATGTGAGAGGAGGGGTTTGAATTCATGAAATGATAGTATGAAATGCAGAAGGTTTCTTGAGTTCTATACATAAAAAATTAATCAATGCTTTTTACAATAAATCTCAGATAAAAATAATTATAATTAATTTTAAAATTCAACACTTTACCTTGTTCTTATTAACTTATTTTGTTCCAAATTTAAGGATAGTTTCTTAAAAGTCACGTGGTTGGTGATCTAATATTTTTTTTTCCTTGGGTTGTCGTACAAGTAAATAAACACGTGAGAATATTTCCATTATTTTTACATTCTATAAGCATAACAAAATGCAAAATATAACGAACATGAATTAATTCAGTTTTGTAATGTATAATGCTGCAGTTAAAACAAATTAATATACATAATTATAATCAGCTATATTGTTAAACATGATATCAACATATCTATTGCATAACACTATATGGCATCTAGCTCTTAGAATACAATTATTAATAACACATTGTGTATTTCTTCTGTTCACGACAAATGACTGTCGCCAAACAGCACAAAGTTCGGAGACATTACAAATCCAACAAACACGCAGAGAAATGTAGCAAATACTCCGGAACGATACAGGTTAACAATGCTAATGAACTCGAGAAGTCGTTGAAAAAAAAAACAAGAAAAAAATCCTTCACAAAAAGCCCAAGAAACAAGTCAGGTGACTATTAAAGTTGATTTATGATTGATTGCACAAGAACTTGCTCCATTGTTGAAATCTTTTATCAGATGGGGGTCGACATAATTGACAGATAGGTACGTGCTGACCAATGTAGATTAAACATGTCTAGAAAAATAATTAATTTCTACTAACATCATCTTGTCCAGAAGCGCTAATCACTGAAAGGGTCACTGATACATCTGAAAATATTTAACAGTGAAAATCAACTGTTTAGACATTAGAATCATTCTCGGTAGCCATCGGTGAAAATACAGATACAAATGATCTGGGACAGCTTGAGATTTTTACTATCGGTGTCGATTAAAGCAATCATTTACAGAAGAATTTGTTCAGATGGTTTTTGCCATGAAGGATGATAAAGCACAAGGAAATATCTTCACCAATTTGGTGACTATCATAAATAATGTGGAGGCTGGTCAAAAGCTATTCCTTTAGACTATAGACAGAACACCATACATTTTGAGTAATCAAACTGTTGTCGCCATATAGCTAAACGACATACTATCGGCCATCAATCCTGATCCTGTTTTCCAGTGTGCTTTACATTTTATACTTTGTGCAGTAAAACGATGAATATGGCAAAATGTGTTGGACTTGGTTACAAAATCTGGTAAATTTACTCGAGCACGTCATTTGAAAGCTGAGAAATTCATTTGACTTCTAAAAGCATATGGAGAGCTCCCGTGGACTACCGCATCACATGGAGAGCTCTCGTGGACTACCGCATCACATGGAGAGCTCCCGTGGACTACCGCATCACATGGAGAGCTCTCGTGGACTACCGCATCACATGGAGAGCTCTCGTGGACTACCCGCATCACATGGAAGTTCGTTGGTTGAGCAGGGAAGAGAGATTCAAACATTCCTGTAATTGCGTATTGAAATACAAATTATTAATTTAAGAAGAGGGACGGCAAGACCATGAATGAAATACAATCTTGCTTTCATGGTGAGTATTATAGAATATCTTTATTGTCTAGAAAAGAAAATGCAGGGTGCAGTATATTGTTCACAGATGTTTATGATAGCATTCATGCTTTTGAGCTTAAGTTCCAGATTTAAGAAAAACAACTTTCGGAGAATAACACTGCTCACCTTCCAATATTAACATTACAAGCAGAAACGATAACACAAACATTAAAACAATCAGAAAATACAACATTAAAATTATAACAACCAGAAATGACAACACTAAATTACAACAAACCGAAAAGACAACATTAAAATTACAACAAACAGAAACGGCAACATTAAAATTACAACAAGAGGAAACGCCAACATTAAAATTACAACAAACATAAACAGCAACATTAAAATTACAACAAGCAAAACCGACAACATTAAAATTACAACAAGAGGAAACGACAACATTAACATTACAACAAACAGAAACGACAACATTAAAATTACAACAAACAGAAACGACCTGTTATAATGCGCATACAAGATGCAGCAGCAAAATCTCCATCTTCCGAATTTCAAGAAAGCTTTAGGACTTCAAAGATTGAGAAAGATTTTTCGATGTTTCGTAATCCATTTTCACTACCAGGGTTTCTGACATCTCTGGAGACCTACAGATGGAAATTATCAACTTGTTCTCTGGAGACCTAAAGATAGAACTTATCAACTTGTAACGAGATGCCACTTTGAAGAATGAATTCTCCAGTGTTGAAGTGGGAGTACTTTGAAGAATGAATTCTCCAGTGTTGAAGTGGGAGTACTTTGAAGAATGAATTCTCCAGTGATGAAGTGGGAGTACTTTGAAGAATGAATTCTCCAGTGTTGAAGTGGGAGTACTTTGAAGAATGAATTCTCCAGTGTTGAAGTGGGAGTACTTTAAGAATGAATTCTCCAGTGTTGAAGTGGGAGTACTTTGAAGAATGAATTCTCCAGTGATGAAGTGGGAGTACTTTGAAGAATGAATTCTCCAGTGTTGAAGTGGGAGTACTTTGAAGAATGAATTCTCCATTGTTGAAGTGGGAGTACTTTGAAGAATGAATTCTCCAGTGTTAAGTGGGAGTACTCTGTATACACATGGAACCAAAGCATTTCAATTTGAGGTATCTTCCTACGATAATTTTATCTATGTTTGGCATAACTTACGCTCGCGGACAGCTGTTCTCTCTCGTGGATATGAATAAGTCAAAACTGTGCTCACAATTTGCAAATTGCATTCCTGAATGATCTCCCCTCGGAACAATATTTTCTGTCGCTTGTTCTAAACTTCAGTGCAGTAGTCCAAACTAAATATCAAGCCTAGGAAAAGTTAACCGTTAATGCCATCAATTTTTCTTATTAACGTTGTTATTGCAAATTACGTGCAATGATGATTTCATTTCATATAGAATTTCTTTTTTTTTTTATATAATACAATTGATGTTCGGTTAATGTTTAATAAACTAATATTGCATTTTGTCGAATTAATATGCTTTCATATTTTTACATGACAAATCTGTGCGGCTTGTGAGACGGGGTTTTAAATTTAAATTGACCCGCTGTATTACTGAGTAAGACATGACACCACTGAAATACGCATTTTTTAATTATTATTTTTTTTAAAAATCTTTTTGGCGTGGATGATTTATTCCTACCTTTTGGTTGCGATCTGTTTTGTCAGCTGCGAGACTCAGGTGCATTATGGGATGTGGCATTCAGTGGGCTGCAGAAAGTGATGCCTCTTAATTTAAGTCGTGCTTTACTTGTGACTCTCTCATCCGATCGTGACAAACTTTAGTTTCTAAGGGAGGGGGGAGGGGGAGAGAGTGCAGGCTAACCCGATGGTCATTGCCTCTGAGTACTAAGCCGCGTCATCTGATCTAGTTGTGTGCCCTGAAGTAATTTTTCTCAGACCATTTCGTCATACCCGACGGTCAAATTGTACAGCAGAAAGCAGCGTGTATTTGTTAAATGAATATAATTAACCGTCGTTTGAAAAGGCTGCCAGAGATGGGGATCATAATTAATATTATTAACATTATTAAACATACTTATCCTAATCTCTATGCAGGAACGCTCGTCTTGTCGAACGATCTTGCGTCACTGTCAAGAAGTTACCAGGCCCTGGGCCACCCGTATATTATTAGCCTTACATTAATTTCAGGCTGTCCCACACAGCTCATAACACCCGGGAGATATTCTACCAACACACATCCATTCCAGACTTGTTACAATAGAGTTGTCTTCACCACCAGAGCTCAAACTACCAAATTGGACGTATGATTAATTTGAACGAAACAAGATGAAATGTTTCACTGAAAGCAAATATTTGAGTGACTACTCGCTGATTAAGTCAATATGTGCGCGCGCACACACACACACACACACACACACACACACACACACACATCAATAATTAATCACTATTCATACTCATTTGCACAAAATTTCTCATTAATTCACCGGTCTTTTCTCAGAAAAAGATTATATACAAAGCTATATTCTCACTTAACAGATGTAACCTCAGTTGAGAGCCAAGTTTTGCTCTTACCCAACCATCGACTTCAGAACTGTACATTAACATTCTACAATTTAAAGAAAGAAATCAGTTGTATAATTTTCATGAGTCCATTAATAAATTAAACTTGTCCAGAAGCCAAAGTCTTAGCAAAAATGAGTCAAAATCTTAATTCTGTGTTCTATATGGTATTCGTACAATGAAATATTTCTGGTGTTAAATTCTCGAGCTTGATTCGTTCATTCAGGAATGGAGAGAAAGAAATGAGAGATAATCGTATTATAAAATGTATGACACCGACTGAGTCAGTAGTGTTAGTACTACTTACACTTCGTGATGTTAATAATACTGACAGTTTGTGGTGTTAGTATTACTTGAAGTTTGTGGTGTTAGTATTACTTGAAGTTTGTGGTGTTAGTATTACTTGAAGTTTGTGGTGTTAGTATTACTTGAAGTTTGTGGTTTAGTACTACTTGAAGTTTGTGGTGTTAGTATTACTTGAAGTTTGTGGTGTTAGTATTACTTGAAGTTTGTGGCTTAGTACTACTTGAAGTTTGTTGTGTTAGTAAATCTGACAGTTTGTGGTGTTAATAATATTCGTGATTCAAGTGTTAGCAATACTGACAGTTTGTGATGTTAATAATATTCGTGGTCCAATTAATTCTAATGAACCTTTATAAATCATCATAGAGATATTTTACAAGAGGGTGTACATATCGGAAGGAATTCACCTTGGTGCTTGGCGCATTTCCTTGATTGCTTCACAACGAAAATGTGCCGTCCACTCAAGGCCCGTCCACAGTCCCTGATTTATGTAGAAAGACGTCATTGAGATCTGGCAAACTGTACACACCCTGTTAGAGCTAGTGTCATGCTTGCCACGCTCACAGGCAAGGGATAATCGCGTCTTCTCTAGTGTTAACAACAGCAGCCTACAGATGTTTCTTGTCTTATCCAGGTAGCTTCTCCGCTTCTGGAGCAGACAATAGTGCAGCGATGTAAACTAAGTTAGGGGCATGATGTGTTGATTTTGAAATTCCTCCTGGCTACAAAAACATTTTCCAACAAATAGCACCAAAGGAAAACACAAGGAAAGAAGAACGAGACTAGTGCTGCACAAACGAAACATCAATACGAAAAGCCAAGCAAAACCAACAACACATTACGTCTATGACTGTGACTGATGAAGCATTGTGGGAAATAAACAGCACATTACGTCTATGACTGTGACTGATGAAGCATTGTGGGAAATAAACAGCACATTACGTCTATGACTGTGACTGATGAAGCATTGTGGGAAATAAACAGCACATTACGTCTATGACTGTGACTGATGAAGCATTGTGGGAAATAAACAGCACATTACGTCTATGACTGTGACTGATGAAGCATTGTGGGAAATAAACAGCACATTACGTCTATGACTGTGACTGATGAAGCATTGTGGGAAATAAACGCGCGTGTGCGTATGAAATCGTGCGTGCGTGCGTGATATGGAAAGAGATAAAAAGACAATGCAGATGATAGAAGAAGATGAGCGACAGGCATACTAGATAGTTTTCAGTATTCACTCAAACTATGACACACTCTCATTCCCCACCACCACCACACACACACACACACACACACACGTACACATTTTTTTTTTACTTTTTACATCAGTTTATCATATTTCCGATTCTAGTGAGGAAAGTGACTGTTATGGCATCGCGTAGTGCATGATTCAATCTTTTCAGTCAATCCCTTAGGAGAGTGTATACTGTCACGGTACCCTTATTCAATCTTTTCAGTCAATCCCTTACGAGAGTGTATACTGTCACGGCACCCTTAGTGCATGATTCAATCTTTTCAGTCAATCCCTTACGAGATTGTATACTGTCACGATACCCTTAATGCATGAGTCGATCTGGCTTGGTTCCAATATGCGTAAACTCATTCCATTACCTGGAGCAGATTTAGCATCTGGAAGAAAACCAAACATAAGACTGATGTTCGCTCATTGTCTTAGCAGGAGGCAGTTAAAGTATTAATGCATTTGATCTCAGACTGCCTGATTACCAGGAATATCAGAGCAAGAAACGGGACTGAGGAAAAAACTAATAATGATAGTGATAATGAGAGAGTATCGCCGCTCACTTTTCCTCTATCATCTACATTGTCTTTTAATCTCTTTACTCTTCTCTTTCTCTGTCTCACGCCCGCCCGCCCGCACGCCCGCACAGTCTATTCGACTTTATCCTATATCTCTTAAAAACTTAGTATTTTGACGCTCATAATAAGTGCAACATATATATATATATAATTTAGTAATTTCAATCATTTACTCACATGTAAACACCCATTCTCTCTCTCTCTTTCTCTCTCAAAAACACACAAAATTTAATATTCAAACACCCACATTCTCTCTCACACACACACTCATATATATGCACACAAATATTTAACATTCTAGAGCTCACATTCTCTGCTTTTCTCACTCAGTCTCTCTTTCTCTCTCAACCTCTCTCTTATACACACCACACACACATTTATTATTCAGGCATTCAGAACCTCTGTCATTTTTAGACTCTCTCTCTCTCACTCACACACATACACACACATATTTATTATTCAAGCATTCATAATATCAGTTTTAGATTCTCTCTCTCTCTCACTCACACACACACACACACACACACACACACACACACACACACACACACACACACACACACACAGGCGCGCGCGACCATACACACTTAATGTACTGCTATTAATTAAACAAAGGAATAAGTTGTTCCTGTTCAATGTCCATTAACTCCCGTCAACGATACAACAGTGGCGGCATTTATTGCAATGATAGGCGCCCCAAATTCTGCCACGATAGAGTTCTGTAGAACATTCCTTAGTAAAATGCATTTCAAATAAGTTTGTTACACAGTTACAGCTGATCTCACACGGCTCATGTAGACTCGTTGTAGTTATGTCCCTTTGAGTGAACAGCAAATATTAGAACAGATATTAGCCATTCGTGTCTTTAGTCATAGAGATCAAGACTTCATGAGTTGTAATTATGTCCCTTTGAGTGAACAGCAAATTCAGATATTAACCATTCGTGTCTTTAGTCATAGAGATCAAGATTTCATGAGTTTCATAGAGATCAAGACTTCATGAGTTTCCGTTGAAATCATATCAATGGTATGAATATAAATGTTTCCGCATGCTGTATTTAATTAAAAGCAGAATCATTCATCATTTTTGGGCGCCACGATGTGGGAGTGGGGTGTTGTGGAGTTAACCGGAGGGGGAGGGAGATAGGAGTTCATTTGAGGTGGGTGGGTGGGAATTTATTGTGTATATATATATTTTTTTTTTTTGCTGAGGTGTGTGATGAAGAGTTTGGGCTGGTTTGCTTTAGTGTTAGTTTTCCACCACGCAGCCTCCACAATTACTAAGTGATAAGGGGTCAGAGAACTGTTCCTGTTTCATATAATAAGGTAAGGTATGAACGCATTGTACACCTACCCATACCCAGGTGCCTAAATGCAGGTAAACGAGTTGACAAAACTCGCCAAAGAGTTCTGACCAATCACTGCTCCGCACTTTCGAAGAGTGAAATGAGGAGGCTATTCTCTCAGTGTAAGGGAGATAAGCTAGGGTTTGGTAACTACTTTTCACCACATAACCTGCAGATTAGCAAAGCTGCCTAGATGTATGCCTGCACGCTTGACTTGTCTGATTTGGCGCACTAAATTATTATATTTGTGTCGAACAGGAGCAGTTCGTGGAAAGAAAGGAGTGGAGCCATGGGGGAAGAAAGAGGGAGAAGGGGAGAGGGTGAGGCGAGAAGGAAGTGTTCCACAAGCAAACATGTTGTCTGATTCCATTAGCAGATGTGTAAACTACCAAGTCAGAAGAGCGCGAAATTACGGCGAAAACAAATTAGACCTTGAAGCTCAGTTTGTCTGACTGACTGTCTTGGGGGATGGGGTGGAGGGTGGTGGAGGAGTGCTTCCAGTCGATTTTGCGCTTGGTTTGTTTGTTTTGTCGGCACGATCACTTTCCACTGAGTCACCACGCCACTATCTTTGAACGCAGTGATGCGTCACTTCTGAAGTGTGTGGTGTGTATGAACATAAACAGGTTCTATTTGGCGGTGGGTTGGTGGAGGTTTAATGTATCAGTATTTTATTTTATTTCACCAAGACGTAGAGCTTAAGGACGAATTTGTATAGTTGATAGTTGGACAGTATTTCAGGGGGAAATGCACAATAAATTGACTATTTATGATCTTTCAAGTGTAGATTAAATAATTAGACCTACATCCTCTGCTATCAGTTGTAACACAATGTGAGTTAAGAACTTTTTATTTTATTTTAGGAAGACGGTAATTTAAGTGCAGAAATAATCGCTCAAGACAGTGACCGTCGCTTTAAATTCTTTTGGCATTTGGTATCGATAAATTACTTGGCTTTGTTTTGTGACTATTTTAAACAAAGCAATAGACAAGAAGAAAGGCGTGAAACACTGTTTCACGTAAAATATAAAAATATAAATATCCATATTACTTGAATGCAAAAGCCAGTGTCTCAGACATAGTGAGTGTATACATATAAACACTCACACACACATGTCTGTCTTTCTATCTATCTATCTATCTATCTATCTATCTATCTATCTATCTATCTGTTTGACTCAGAGGGGTATTCGGGAACGGACTTGACACGCCTATCTACTAAAGATAACTCTCAACATTCTTTGACACACCTGTCTTTTAAAGACAGCATCCATCATCACTCACTGACACAACTATCTTCTGCCAAAATCCCCCATCACTCCTTGACATCCTGTTTAGTAAAGATAACAACCTTCAATACTCATTGACACACCTGTCTAATAAAGATAACCTCAACACTCCTTGACACACCTGTCTAATATAGATAACCTCTACACTCCTTGACACACCTGTCTAATAAAGATAACAACCCTCAGCACTTCTTGACACACCTGTCTAGTAAAGATGACAACCCTCAACACACCTTGAAACTCCTGTCTAATAAAGATAGCAATCCTCAACACTCCTTGACACCTGTCTAATAAAGATAACCTCAACACTCCTTGACACACCTGTCTAATAAAGATAACAACCCTCAGCACTTCTTGACACACCTGTCTAGTAAAGATGACAACCCTCAACACACCTTGAAACTCCTGTCTAATAAAGATAGCAATCCTCAACACTCCTTGACACCTGTCTAATAAAGATAACCTCAACACTCCTTGACACACCTGTCTAATAAAGATAACAACCCTCAGCACTTCTTGACACACCTGTCTAGTAAAGATGACAACCCTCAACACACTTTGAAACTCCTATCTAATAAAGATAGCAATCCTCAACACTCCTTGACACACCTGTCTTTTAAAGACAGCACCCTCGAAACTCCTTGACAACACTGACAGCAGCCGAAAGTGACGTAGTTTGATCTTGGCTAATCTAGAACATGGTAGTAAAGAAATGAAAAACAAAACAAACTAAAGGAAAGCAGAAATTAAATAAACCTCTCCGTTTGTCATGCCACTTCCGTCCCACCGACATCCTCCTCAAAAGAAAGAAAAGAAAGAACATTTTAAAAACTCTCACAAGTCGCAGACTGGAAGGAGGTGATTTAAAAAGACTCGAAAATTAGCTACCGAATGGTTCACTGACGTGGATAAGAAAAACAAAATCGCAGACGACTGGCAATGCTAGAAACGTTTGTGAGCGGCTTTGCAAAGCACCTAGTCACCGGCACCGCATCGTGCGTAAAAGTCTAACCGCACTGCATTCCTGGGCTGCCGCAAGTGCCGGAATAGGACGCACGTGCAAGAAACATGGCTCCACTTTTCACCTTTCATTTACATTTTTAAATTATTTTATTCATTTGCTTTGGTTTGGCCTTGAAGTGTTAACATAAATCTAGTTTCGTTCCTTGCGCTTCGACCGGTGCGCGTATACTGGCATTTTATTATTTATAGGTTTAGTATCGATGATTCTGCTTACAGTGTTGGAAACTGACATTTGTTGTTGTCAAGACCGACCACTCTGGATTAGTAGCGCTGACACGATTAGTCTCTCTTTGATTCGAGAAACTGGGTTCGATTAGTGTGTGTGTGTGTGTGTGTGTGTGTGTGTGTGTGTGTGTGTGTGTGTGTGTGTGTGTGTGTGTGTGTGTGTGTGAATGTGTGTGTGTATGAGACACTTATGGGTGAGCTCCTTAAAGCTTAAGATGGTGGGCGTGCCGTTTAGTCCGTTAGATAAGACGATAAATGCGACTTCGTGTGCTACAGAGTACGCACGCCAAAGCAGTACTTTTGAAAGTGGTGATCCCGGACCAGTGCCGGTCCCCGAACGATTAGTCGCCGGTCCGCAGCGACCCTTCAGGAATACAAGAATATGCCATAGCAGCACCGTTGGCAAAACGACTTTAAACTTCGGCAACAAATAGTAAGCGGCTGCATACGCATACACGGCCCACAGTGATAGGTTTTTGGGAACAAACTTCTAGTGTTGCCAGTATGATGTTTTATCCTTAATTCTGGAGTTTTTAATCTTAGTCTAGAGTTACAAATTTAAATTTCGGACACTTCTGAAATATGGTGATTTATAGTAAATTACTGGAGAGTTTTAAAAATTATATCACTAGTGATTTTGAAACAAACATCCTGCTAATGATTTCTCGTGATTATAACTTTGAAATCGTTTCCGTGGACAGAAATTAAAACTCATTCGTGAACCGCCTGCTAACATACCTGTATTAATTAAAATAAATAAAAATTATAATACAAAATAATAAATTAGTTCAATTGAATTTTGCCAAAAATGTGATTCTTCGAAGAATGGTACCCAGGATCACAAATATAATACACAGACCCATACCTGGTAACGGAATTGATATTCATTATTATTAGCCTAGTTAGATGACAGATCCTTTTTAGGAAGAGACACGCTGGGCCCAAAACTTCAGATGACGGCAATGTACACAAGATCGAAATATCGACAATAAACATATTTTTTACTAATTTTACTCGGAAATATGATTCTTCGAACAATAAATTCATTTGTAATGTTTTTTTAAAGCCAGAGACGGGGGTGCAGTATCAACGCCTCGGTGCGTTATTTGTGATAGTTTTTTTTTCTAACGATGCGATATGAAGCCTTCAAAACTGCGGGCATTTCGTTACTAAACATAAAGACTTGAGTTCAAAACTGTGGGCATTTCGTTACTAAACATAAAGACTTGAGTTCAAAACTGTGGGCATTTCGTTACTAAACATAAAGACTTGAGTTCAAAACTGTGGGCATTTCGTTACTAAACATAAAGACCTGAGTTCAAAACCGTGGGCATTTCGTTACTAAACATAAAGACTTTAGTTCAAAACTGTGGGCATTTCGTTACTAAACATAAAGACTTTAGTTCAAAACTGTGGGCATTTCGTTACTAAACATAAAGGCTTGAGTTCAAAACTGTGGGCATTTCGTTACTAAACATAAAGACTTGAGTTCAAAACTGTGGGCATTTCGTTACTAAACATAAAGACTTGAGTTCAAAACCGAAAGAGCTCTTGGAACTTCGAATTGTTAAGGCAAAAACCATTGGTCCAGGTGCCACCTTCAAATTACACTATAGTTCGACCAATTCACGATCTGTCTTATAATGAAAGATTAACTCATTGAATACATTAAATTAGCTAAGTATTTTTACTTTGCAGCTTGATGGATGTACAATTCTAATGGTATATATGCGTGTTGAACATGACGCGATTTGAAGGAAGAATATTTGTTTTTAGCTTCACTACCAACAACTTCAGTTTTGATGTTCAAGGACATGAAGGACTACATCCTTGGTCACTGTCGTTTTGATTGTAAGTTTTCTGTAGGCGTATGTTCTGATGGCGTTGCGGCAGGAATATTTTGACATTCCGATGTGGTTACCAAGATCGAAGTTTTAGCACTCGAATGCACTGATTCATTCACCGAAAAAAATCTTGTTACAAAGAAAGCAAAGCTATAAAGTGTGAAATATGTAAAGAGGAACACGTCAAATTCGAGACCATTTGCTGCAATCTGTGTTTATAAAGAGACAGACCTTAAACAACTCCCGTTGCATTCTAATATGCGGGGTTTTTTTTGTTGTTTAATTATTGTTCTTTTAGTCACGAACAAAATCCAGACGAGAGTATTTGAGTTCCGAAATAAACACTCCATGTTTCTTCAAGGCAAAAATAAAATAAATATTTTTTTTTAAATACACAAACTGGTTCGAACTGTGGACATGATATGAGGGCAGGTTGCCTTTATTTGTCTGATATCTTTGTCATCTTGAAAGCATACTAGAAATATTATTTTGCTTCTCTCCCTGAATTGAAATCAATATTTTGTTTTAATATTTTTAATTAATTAAATTTTTTTTAACTCTTCAATTCAATTATTTAATATCCTTAAGTTGACAGCACAGGTCTCTGACATATTGGGGGAGGCCAGTCCGCAACATCAGATATTTTAGAAGCACTTCGTTAAAAGATTCTTTGGCGCTCAGTTTAAAATAAAAATCAGAAAGGGTAGTTCGTGGACTGAACCCCAGTCGAAAGATTGTACTTAGAAAACCTTGATTATAATTACCACTGAAACTTTTACTCTGGCCACGAATGGCAATCCTTTCCGGAACATAAATAATGAGTGTCTGCGAATTCAGCGACAGTTGGAACTGAAACCAAACAAAATGGCGCGCACACCGTGAGTGCTATCTCCCTTGATTTTCTGCACTCTCTAAAGCGCGAGAGATCAGTTATTGCCGCAGAAGGTGGAGCCAGATCCCGTGACGTGGGGTTAGTAAGTGCACGGGGTATCAGACTGTTGTTGAGTACGGGTGTGTGTCGAGTAAACTGATCCAAAGCTTGTGGTAATGAAATAGGGGAGGCTGGGAGGGGGAGGTGTCTGCAGGCAAGCGTGCAGAAATGTTAATCTTTTGCTTGAACAAGTAAGAAGTGATAAACATTAGTGCCGCGGCTGCGTGGTACCCAATCCCGAATGGAATCAGGCGAGTCCTGTCGGTGAGGCTCGAGTTTCAGTTAGCTCCCCTCTGCGTCTCAAGTTTCTCGTCACTTCTTAGACTTTCTGCAAACAGCCAGATTTCTTTTATCTACCGTTGCTGTGCTACTATCTTTCTGAGTATACAAAGTTTCTATAAAACAATCCAATGAATGTGTGACGCCAACGCCACATTATTAATTAAATAATCATTCATAACTAATTACAAGTGATGAGATCTTAATTTATTTTATTAATAATTCTCCAGCAGATCCGCTCGTCTCTCTCGCTTGGCGGACATGTGGGCACTATAAACGTTTTCTCTCTTCCACAACATTAAAAACAATATTTACCGTCACATAATGTTTTCGTAGGAGGAAAACTTCTTAAAGGAGAAGACAAGCAATCCGTCTTTAATCTATATTTAGTGAGTCCCCATATACCTACTTTCTTTTCCAACATAAGGTTATCAATATGTGTAAGATCAATAAATTTATTAAATCAACAAGCAAATATACATGACAAATACATTGAAAAAAAATACTTCACATCAATTAGTTTCATGAATCCAATTGGAATAATTTTCCCATTACACAGACTTTATCCAGAAAAAATAAAATTCAACAAGTCAATACAAATCACAGGATAGTTCTTGTCAGAGAACAGAAATAGAGTTATTAGAGATAAGTGATAATAGTTTCTACATAACCTGATTTAGGTGCTGTCTCAAAAGTCTTCCCTTGCATTTGTAACAAGGACACAAGTTTATTGTCTGCCATTATTTCAGTTATGTCAGTTCCACATGTTTGTACAAGTGATTCACTGCTTTTCTCTTGATCCAACCTGGTACTCACTTGTCAAATAGCTCTGGTAGTAACTTCTTTATACCAGAAATTTCTCTATACAGCCAGCATACTTTGCCACCATACATCAAAAGGATATAGTGTATTCTCCACACTTACATACCCGCTTCCAGCCTTTACTATGATTAGTGGTAAAAATGAAAAAGAAAGGAAAGAAAAATGGCTGTTTTACCTGAAAAGTATAATCAGGGAGCAATGCTAAATTCCAGTTTATCACTTTATAACTCCATTCTTTCTTAAATTCATGTCTCAACTTAAAATTTCCTGCAACTATTTTTATTAGCCTGATACATGCACATAGCATAATAAATACAGCATATTAAAACAATGGCATTTTTACTTCAAACATTTGTAGAAATAATAGTTCTATTCACATAATACATCTTATGTAAAGCACGAGTATAACATATCAATAGCGAAATGCTAAGTCCATTCCCTTCCAACCAGTCAGTTAACTCACCATCAAGCTAACAGCAGCCTTTCAAGACTGGACTTCTTGGCCACACCAAATTCAAGTGATTAGACAATAGATTTCTCTACAGCAGGTAAACTTTTATACTCAGCCCATTGGCTGGTCTCATTCTAAAAAATTATAACCATTGGATAATAAAAAACTACTCACCAGTTGAAATTGGTTTGCATTACATCAGCAATTTTTAGCATATTCTCAACTTGGGTGTTTACTTCAACTCAGACACTTTCAAAAATACAATCGTAAGGAGTGCCCAAGTTTGGGTTACTGTGACAATTTAACAATTTATATAACAATTACATTAGGGATAGGCAAATTTACTCTGCCACAAAATGTACTCTCTAGTTTCATACCACTGATCCACACAAAAAAATAGGAAATTAAAAAATCCTAACCCTCTCCCTCCATTCCCTTCGGCCTGTTGAAATCTGTCATGGACAATTGAAATATAATCTACACTAATATTCTCTGTGGACGTTCACATCATCTACACAGACTCTGAGAACATTCACGTCATCTATACAGTCACTGAGGACATTCAAGTCATCTACACAGACACTGTAGGAATTCATTACACATCCATGCATGCATCCATCCATCCATCCATCAATCGATGTGGACATTCACGTCATTTATATAAACACTGTGAACATTCGTGTAATCTACATAGACACCGTGGACATTCATGTCATCTACAAAAGCACTGTGAACATTCATGTCTTCTACACAAACACCGTGGACATTCATGTCATCTACAAAAAACCCCCTGTAAATGTGTTTTATTCTCTGCAGTCATCCAAGGATGTCTCGGAACGAGGAAACAAGAGAAATGCTTTGAGGTCGAAGCACTATGTATGCCGTCACCCAATATTAAAGAATTCAGCGGCGACGAAGTATGCAGGTATGTTGTACATCCCTTTCTACCATAAAGCTAGCTTTAGCCGTTAGCCATTGATTAGTCCTTAGCTGTTTATTTGAACTAGTCATTTATTTGATATGTGTCAACATGCGTCTTTTATTGATGATAGTGAGTCTGTAGCGCTCTTGAAAACTGTTTTGCCAAAGTACTTATATTTTTGTTAAGGTTTCTCCAGTATGTGGTATCTATAATACCTCTTAAACGAGTCGAAGTCCCATGTTGCATTGTTAAGGTTTCTCCAGTATGTGGTATCTATAATACCTCTTAAACGAGTCGAAGTCCCATGTTGCATTGTTAAGGTTTCTCCAGTATGTGGTATCTATAATACCTCTTAAACGAGTCGAAGTCCCATGTTGCATTGTTAAGGTTTCTCCAGTATGTGGTATCTATAATACCTCTTAAACGAGTCGAAGTCCCATGTTGCATTGGTTCGCAGATTGGATTTAACCACAGGATGAAGGACGACCAATTTATTTGATGCAGAGTTTAAGATCTGGGACATCAAGAGTCTACAGAATTGTGGAGCCAGTGCTGGTGATGTATCACTGCAGTTTAACATATAAATGATGGCTCTTTTTCTTTTCTCTGGCTTAATCCAAAAATAACACTTTTAGAATTTCATTTCGTCAAGCAAAATGTCATTGTATCATATAGTACGTTGTTACTGGTTGTGATAGTGTTTTGTTTTGTGTGTGTACATGTGTATGTGAAAGAGAGTTTATACTGTTGTCTCCACATGAAATTAATCTTGTCATAACAAAATACACAGAAGTTTACTTTTGTGTCGTATCAGGAAGAGTGCAACATGAAATAATGAATAAAGGTATTATGCAATCCCTCATCTAAAAAACATGCGCGCACGCAACCACGCAGACACACACAAACACAAAAATGAAGAAAAAGGGGAAAAAAGCTTGGGCAATATCACAACTGATAGGTTTGGCGGATAGCCTGGCACACGTTAGATAAACATTAGAACATGCCGTTGCCCGCATTCACACGCAACGCTTATACTTAAAAACAGGCAGTGTGGAGCGAGCAGAAACCACAAAGCCCGGTAGATCTACCCATGATCGTTTTATGTAGCAATGGCTCTGGCAGGAGATCACTAAGTGCTTACAATAACTAGTGTATAATAGTTTGGTTGACTGACAACGTATGCGGCCTATATCCTGTTAACAATTGTCCAATCTTCACAATCTATTTGACTGTATATCCTGTTAACAATTGTCCAATCTTCACAATCTATTTGATTATATATTCTGTTAACAAATGTCTAATCAGCACAATCTATTTGACTGTATATCCTGTTAACAACTGTCTAATCAGGACAATCTATTTGACTGCATATCCTGTTAATAAGTGTCTATTCAGCACAATCTATTTGACTGCATATCCTGTTAATAACTTCTGATGTGACACAATCAAGTGCACATAATTCAGTCGTCTTGACCTCTTTTTCATCGGGAAATGATCTTGTGTGTCCTGAAAGAGTAATCAGTCGGGGGTGGGGGTATGTGGGGGAATCTCTTTAATCTCTAAAATCAAATGTTACACCTAGGTGAACATCACGTTTGTAAGGCAGGCCAGTTGTTTAAATTATCTGACATGTTTATTTCTTCTCGCCAGCACATTTTTTTTTTACTCCTGAAAGGAGCAAAATTCATAGGTGGCATGTGGTATGTGGTATGTGATATATGATAAAAACACTGTTTCATTAATTTTTCTTGCTCCTCTCTGTATCCCAATGTTAGCATTCTTAACATGATTAGTTCCCTTTATCCGAGGTTGCGTCTCGCTTGAATTTGCAAAAATAATTCAATTAATTCCCTGGCTTTTCGACTGTCCTGCTCTTTTGCAGTTTATCAGTGACATTCAGTTGGCTGTGGATGAAGATGAGATTTGAGTTTCTCTCTCTCTCTCTCTCTCTCTCTCTCTCTCTCTCTCTCTCTCTCTCTCTCTTGTAAGGCAGGCCAGTTGTTTAAATTATCTGACATGTTTATTTCTTCTCGCCAGCACATTTTTTTTTACTCCTGAAAGGAGCAAAATTCATAGGTGGCATTTGGTATGTGGTATGTGATATATGATAAAAACACTGTTTCATTAATTTTTCTTGCTCCTTTCTGTATCCCAATGTTAGCATTCTTAACATGATTAGTTCCCTTTATCCCAGGTTGCGTCTCGCTTGAATTTGCAAAAAATAATTCAATTAATTCCCTGGCTTTTCGACTGTCCTGCTCTTTTGGTTTATCAGTGACATTCAGTTGGCTGTGGATGAAGATGAGATTTGAGTTTCTCTCTCTCTCTCTCTCTCTCTCTCTCTCTCTCTCTCTCTCTCTGATTTATTTGCAGAAAATTTGTTAACATCATTCGCTCTTTGGATAATGGTAAAATGTCAGCCGTCAAAAAAGTTTGATTAATTGATTTCTGCTGTTTATGCACTTCCAACGTCCACTGATTTCACGGACGAGTTCTAGGGTTCTAGGAGAACGAAGAATGTGTGGGGAAAATAATAGTGGCTTGTCGGGTTCTCATGGCCGATTTGAGACCGATGCTACGGGATTGTATCAGATGTAATAATTTGGCTGGTGATGTCACGTCTGGAGCATGTAGTTGGCTTTGGACCGTTGCTTCAAGACTGGCTTTTGTTGGTGTAATGTCGTTACGGCGCCCTCGACGTCGTCCATGTCGGAGTGACGCTGATGGTATAGCGAGCTCTCTGTCCAGGAGAAAATCTGTTGCAGAGAGGCGTGCCGACTTCATGTCTGTGGCAGCTGAACTGTCTCTAGTATTCCTAATGTTATTGGCTGGGTATTGTCGCCTTTAATAGTTAATCTGATCTTTAATTAAACTGACCATGACATGTTTTTTTATGTTTGGTGATGTAGAATTTCTTATCAAGTTTTAGGATATGAAAAACATGTGCTGATATGTACACATAGTTGTGTTGTTTGTTTGGATTTTTTAAAAAGGAAGTCATTCACAGCATTTTTGTGATGGTTTAGTTATTTTGTTTTTTTGTTTTGTCCTGAGACTAATTATCTTTATTCTTTACATAGCGCCTGTGGGAAGTGTTATAAATTGCCACCTATTTCCACAAGTTGTAAACTGGCTCCCCTCGGTTTGTGCAATGCATCAAGACAGCTCCCCCTTCCATAGGTTCGCATGTCTGATGACGTCATAAATGACTTGTAGTAATTTAAAGCACATCTGAATGATCACAAAACTGAAACACTACTTATTTGTTCAAACATAAATTTATGACCAAAAAATATCTCTCTACAAATATCCCTGCTGAATATGAGTATGCCATTTTGGAATCTTGTCGCTAATTTGCGCAAACTGTTTTTTTCCCTCTGACAGTCTCAGTAAATCTTGATTTCCCGTTACCTTTTTTCAGTGATGCTGTCATAATTACTCGTGCAAAACTGATTACTTTCTTACTGCTCTCTCGCATCAGGCGCCTAAGCTTGCAGTTCTTGCGTTAGAGTGACAGAACTGATGCAGTACGCAGCCTCCATCAGTACGCACTGCATGTTCCCTCCATCAGTACACACTGCATGTTTTCTCCATCAGTACACAATGCACGTTCCCTCCATCAGTACACACTACATGTTCCCTCCATCAGTACACACTGCATGTTTTCTCCATCAGTACACAATGCATGCCATCAGTACACACTACATGTTCCCTCCATCAGTACACACTGCATGCCATCAGTACACAATGCATGTTCCCTCCATCAGTACACATTGCATGTTCCCGCCATCATGAAATATTGCATGTTCCTTCCATCACCCCACGCCGCTTGCTTCCTTTCAGTATTCATTACATGCGCCATCCATCAGTACACACTGTATATTCTCTCCATTATGTATAGAAACGTGCATATACTTTCCATCCAATACTCATTGCATATGCCTCCATTCAGTATGAAGTCCATATTCCGAGTGCATACATACTAATGGCATATACCTCCATTCAGTACAAAGTCCATATTCCGAGTGCATACATACTAATGGCATATGCCTCCATTCAGTACGAAGTCCATATTCCGAGTGCATACGTACTAATGGCATATACCTCCATTCAGTACGAAGTCCATATTCCAAGTGCATACTTACTAATGGCATATGCCTCCATTCAGTACGAAGTCCATATTCCAAGTGCATACATACTAATGGCATATGCCTCCATTCAGTACGAAGTCCATATTCCGAGTGCATACGTACCAATGGCATATGCCTCCATTCAGTACGAAGTCCATATTCCGAGTGCATACATACTAATGACATATAAGGCAAAGTCATTTTAACAATTATTTAATTTTTTAAAATTGGCAAGAACTACAAAGATGCAGGCCAAACTGTGTCTTGAAAGTTAGTAATTTCTAACGTAATGTTCTGTTTCTTTTCAAATCTTAAATGTTATTTTGATCTTTTACAGAATATTTGTGAAGTCGGTCGAGTGTATGAAGGACGCGATTGCAGAATGTCGACAGCTGAAATTTCCAGATGACAACATAATAGAGTCGGAAAATTTGGTCAAGGAACTCCAGGAAGAGTTGAGGGAGATGAACTGCCACAGTCAGCCCAGTAAGATCTGATTGTGTACTTTTTCTGGTTGGTTGGTTTGGTTTGATTTGTATTGTTATATTAACCTACAGTATTATATCTTTCGTTAAGTTAAGGGATGAAAATAGAATGGTTTTCCAATGAGATTATCAGTATTGTGCCTTACTGGCTGTCACAAAAATGGCATTATATTGCCTGTCACATAATGACATTTATATTGCCTGTCACATAAAAGGCAGTATATTGCCTATCAGAAAATGGTATTATATTGACCATCACAAAATGGTATTATATTGACCATCACAAAAGGGTATTATATTGACCATCACAAAATGGTATTATATTGACCATCACAAAATGGCATTATATTGCCTGTCACATAATAGCATATTTTATTGCCACACTTCCTCTTACGCTAAAAATAGTCTACCCTGAACCCTGTTCATATACCCTGTAATGGTCGGTGCTCGTGGGCAAATTACTCTCCTTGCTTTTTATTTTTTATTGTAATTGTCTGTTTCTTTTAAAGAGGAGATAATTAGTAGGTGTGGATGGTGTTAACGAGATATGTTACAACCAAATATGGATACTTAATTTCTGGCCATGATGCACACACAATGGTGGTCTGACCCAGGAAGATACATATATGCACCGTTAGGTCCCATGGCTTTTTACACACAGCACCACACCGAATCATGGAAAAGTCGAACAGTGTATGATAGAACGAGCTTTTGTATGATTGAGAGTGGTAAGAATATAATTATTTGCTTGTCCCTAAAGACTGGCACTTTATCAGCCATTTTGAAATATTCAACCTGTTGCTGAGCCATGAAGACAAGAGACCCACAGACCAGAAGCAGACTTAGTTCGGTTGGACACCCTTCCCCATCTGCCACCCTCTATCATGACGTGGACAAAAACCGCCAAACGCAGACCATTACTGCTAAGTTGGCCATGCAACCAACAGCTTCTTCAGCTTCAGTTGTTTTTTTCAAAAGACTCATGTAGTTAAGATTGTAACGAATTTTATTTACTTCTAGTATCCCTTTTCATTGCACATAATTATTGACTCACCCTTTGAACTCTCTTATTTAAAACAAAACATTTTCTCTTTGAGTTTGTTTTTTGCACAAAGTATTGGTTATGTCACAGCCATATTACAGTAGATATCCTTACTGTAGATTAAATTACAAGTGAATGAAGACCAGTAATTTAATTCCTTGAGGAATTAAGATTAGTGTTGTGCTCCATATTGTTTCTTACTAAGCTGCCTTGGTGGTTCTCGCTGGTTATCACAACAGATGTGTATCAGTCTGGAAGCATATTCTGCTCCATGTATTATCGCTCAACAGTGAAAATCTCTGTCCATAAAGTCAAGGTAGGAAGAAAATAAACAAAGCAAAAGCTGCTAACCACAAACATTGTGATTCGATACGTTGTTATTTTTAACCGGAAAATGATGACGTCAGCTAACAAGGACCTTCACATTGACCTCTCTCCTCTCCCTCTCTATCTACCTACCTATCTATCTATCTATCTATCTATCTATCTATCTATCTATCTATCTCTCTCTCTCTCTCTCTCTATCTATCTATCTATCTGTCTGTCTATCTATCTATCTATCTGTCTGTCTGTCTGTCTGTCCGTCCATCCATCCATCTATCTATCTATCTATCTGTAATCATTTCTTTGGTTTTAAGTTACAGAATCAAACTCGAAGGTACAGACTGATGCCAACGATGCCGATTTGGTGAATGAAGGAAACGGCTGTGGCGTAGTCAGTGGCAACAAGGGTTTTCTCATCATTCTTATCTGCGGCAGTTTCTGTTTGATGAAGCATTTGTTTGCACGTAGTTAACAGGACATGAGGAGAGTTTTAAAAATATGCACATTAACAGCACTTTTGCAATACACATAATTATAGGGCGCGGTATATAGTACTTAATCATGCAAGTTGAAACTTCACACTTTATAAAGAAATATATTATATTGTATATAATGGTTATTTTCTGGTTTGTTTCATGGTTTGATGTGAAATAATTATATTTATCTAAAATGGTTTGTAAATGCATTTCATTATAACATGCAATAAAATGAACGTTTAACTTTTCTAGTGTTGTGCGTGGAGGTGGAAAACCGAGACGCGATGAACGAGTGAATGCAAACCAAGACGACTCAGTTCTTGTGTGGGTCAGTCGGGTTTTGTGTTAGAGTTATGCAAGTTGTCAGTAGAATTAGTGCCTTGTCTGTATTTACTGATGTATCTTTCAAGATATGGCAAGATCTTTGAGAACTCGGTAGAAGAAAGGCTCCAACCACGGCTCACTGCAACGAAAGAGAGCAATCCAAAAAGAAGAATAAAAAAGAGACATTCCTACCGGAATGTTAATGCACACCGGTTTAAATAAAATTTGAAACAAGACGCTGACCACATTTTTCAAATAAACATAACTTGTGCGGACACTGAGCAAACGATCAAACAAAACGATTATTTAATTAATCTAAACTTATATTGAACAGGTGTACTTGTATTTTAGCACCGAAACAAATACTCTAGGGTTCAAACACCACCCAGAAAGTATAAAACAATTCTACCATTTCTTTAGCTAATTTTTTTTACTGAAACCATTCGGGACTACAATCTCTACATTGGTCATCAGGCAACGCTTGTGAATGTCAATGCCGTAGTTCTAAAATTAGCTTAACTTACATGCACTGGGGTTTGAGGTGTGGAAGGAATGATAGCAGAAAGTACCCAAAAAATTGTCAAGGAAATAATTAAAGAATAAATAAAATAAGTTTCAAAAGAAACACAAGTAATATGAATAGTGACTTTCATCCATAGCCCTTCCAACGCACAATCTATAATTAGAACACTAGGCACAGACCTCGTACAGAGACATTATCACTAACAAATATATCTTTTTAAAATTAATTTATTCCTAACAGTATAATTATCAGTAACGGCTCATTTCGTAAATGAATGTCCCCACTCATTTAATTAAAGGGAGCTAACAATTATACACATTACGAGACATGATTTGGGAACACTACGACAAGCTATGTACTATTTAATCAACAAAAGAAGAAACATTCAAATTCAACTTTCATAAAGGATTTTCACTTTTGAGAAATAATGTAAGATTAATATATTTTTTCACTTTCTAAAAATCATTATTAGTGGAATATAAGACAATCGAATGTAATATGCTGATAATTTAAACTTATCTTATTCTAATCTATGAGCTGGTTTCGGCCAAAGAGATTTCATGCCTTCGTCTTAGGCAACATGACAAATGTAAGTTTTGTGGGAATTCTGGTCTCCTGTTGGATTTCAGTGGCCACAACCGGTAGAAAAAAGTATCCATAAGTAATTGGAAATAGTAAATAGACTGTTGTCTGCCACTACATGTATGATTGTGACGCAAACGCCACTTAGTTACTGATTACGATTTATTATTAATTAATTATTCATTCACAATTAATTACAAGTGATGAGAATCTTAATTTATGTTATTAATAATTCTCCAGCAGACATCACTCGTCTCTCTCTCTTTCATTGGCGGATATATGGGAGTTGTAAACGTTTTCTCTCTTCCACAACATTTAAGACAACATTTACCTTCCCACAGTTTTCTGTAGGTGGAAAACTTCTTATTAAAAGAGAAGACAATCCATCTTTAATCTATATTTAGCTAGTCCCCATCCACCAACTTTCTTCTCCAACATAAGGTTATCAATATTCGTAAGGTCAATAAATTTAACAATAACTTTATTAAATCAGCAACCAAATATACATATAACAAACATAATGAAATAGAATACTTAATAGCAATTATTTATTTCCACGAAACTGTTTTTGAATAATTTTCCTACTACACAGTCTTTATCCAGAAAATTACAATTGAACAATAGTGTCAATACAAATCACAGGATAGTTCTTATCAGAGAACAGAAAATTACAATTGAACAATAGTGTCAATACAAATCACAAGATAGGTCTTATCAGAGAACAGAAAATTACAATTGAACAATAGTGTCAATACAAATCACAGGATAGTTCTTATCAGAGAACAGAACTGGAGTTATTAGAGAAAAGCTCTAATAGTTTTTACATAACCTGAAAAGTCTTTTGCGAGCTTTTATTAAAAAAAAGACACAATTTTATTGTTCACCATTCTTATATCAATTCCATGTGTTTCAAATGCACGTTTGCAGGACACTGATTCACTGCTATTCTCTTGAGCCAATCTGGCGCTCACTTGCCATATAGCTCTGTCAAGTAGAAGAATGAAGGTAGCAATTTCCAGCAACTTCTCTACAACAGAAATTGCTAATCTAGTCAGCATATCTAGCTGCCATATATCAATGGGGTGTAGTGTATTCTTCACCCTTACACACTGCTCCCTGCCTTTTACCATGGTTGGTCATAGCAATTTACAAACAGTAACCAGGATTCATATCATATACAAAAAGAAAGGCTGCTTTACCCTGAAAAACACAATCAGGATGCAATGCTAAGTTTCCAGTCTGTCACTTTATAACTCCATTCTTTCTTACATTCAAGTCTCAACTTACAATTTCCTGCAACAGAATTTAATAATAAAAACAGCATATCAAAGCAATGACAAGAGTTAGCGTACTACACTCAAGTGTCTTAGTACAAACATTTGTAGAAATTATAGTCTACTCACATAATACATCTTATGTAAAACACAAGTTTAACATATCAATAGAAAAATACATGATATATTTCAAAGTCCATTCTCTCTCAATCAGTCAGTTAACTCACCATCAAGCTATATCTTTCAAGACTGGACTTCTTTGCCACTTCACATTCAATTGATAAGAGAATAAACTTTTCTACAATTTTTTTTATCTGAACCGATTGGCTGGTCTCGTTCTTGTAAATCATAACTATTGGATAAAAAAAAAACTACTCACCCAGTTAGAATAGTTTGCATTACATTAGCACTTTCTAGCATTTCTCAACTCGGGTGTTTGCTTCGACTCAGACACTTGCAAAAATACTGTCATAAAGAGTGCCCAAGGTAGGATAACTCTGACAATTTAATAATTTATATAACAATTAAATTTTAAAATAGGGATAGGTAAATTTACTCCACCACAAAGATGTTTGTAGTTTACCAGATATAGATGTGATGTTTGTAGTTCATCAGATATAGATGTGATGTTTGTAATTCACCACTTATAGATGTGATGTTTGTAGTAATGTAGTTCATCAGTTATAGATGTGATGTTTGTAGTTCACCACTTATAGATGTGATGTTTGAGGTTCATTAGTTAATATATGATGTATGTAGTCAACCAGTGTAGATGTGATGTTTGTAGTTCGTCAGTTATAGATGTGATGTTTGTAGTTCATCAGTTATAGATGTGATGTTTGTAGTTCGTCAGTTATAGATGTGATGTTTGTAGTTCATCAGTTATAGATGTGATGTTTGTAGTTCGTCAGTTATAGATGTGATGTTTGTAGTTCGTCAGTTATAGATGTGATGTTTGTAGTTCGTCAGTTATAGATGTGATGTTGGTAGTTCATCAGTTATAGATGTGATGTTTGCAGTTCATTAGTTATATATGTGATGTTTGTAGTTCATTATTTATATATGTGCTGTTTGTAGTCAACCAGTATAGATGTTATGTTTCTAGTTCATCGGTTATAGATGTGATTGTGATGTTTGAAGTTCACCAGTTATAAATGTGATTTTTGTGAATCAATGTAGGTAATCCGTGGGCTGGGGTTGTGGTTGTTGTTGTTGTCGTTTGCTTTGCAGGGAGTAATGGAACATCTTATTTCATACATATGTGTAAATGTATTCAGTTCTTCATTAAAAGTCTGTGGTGGTGGTGGTTACGATAACAATTTTACGTCTCCACTGGAGCTTTTGTGGATCATTTCATCATAAGACGTTCTCTGATCTGTAGTGCTCCAGTGGGACATGCTCCCCTCACGAGTATTCGGGGAGCGCATTTAATACTTGTTCATTGGGGTTCCAAAAGATAAAATGAAATTTCTTAGTTATTCGCGGCAGGGTTTATAATCACCAATGATGTCTACATTGTAAAAGTATCTTAAGTTTAACCTGATTTTAAGGGATTTTCTACAGTTCCCCCCCCCCCCCTCGCCTTTTTTTTGTGTGAAAACACACACAAACTACTTATTTCCTATCTCATTGCTTCTGGTTTAGGAAATAATTAATAGGCTTAATGTCCCTCCCAAATGCCCTTATTAATATTGTTATTATCCTGATTAAACTTATTTAGCCGAGCGTCTATACAACTTCCTGAATTTTCATGCATCAACCCTCACGGCGTAATATTTAATTAGTTATTTGTACGCTAGAGGTCTACTTCCTAGGGTGCTAGTACGTTTATACTGTTTTACACTTTAAACTGAATAATAAATCACTCCGTAGGTTGGTTGATACTCTAGATTCTAGAAATACGTTATAATAATTCGAGTTGTCCCAACTTTTTACTCAAAATCGTCAACATTGCAGAGTTATCTTTAATTCTAGTAGCCTCCCTTGTAGAGTTCCGGGCGCTGCATCCGGGTCTTTCTCTTAGCGAAAAGTTGCCAACATGGGTCGCATGCACAATCCAGGGTCAGTAATTTACTGTTGTTTAAAGTTTCTTTTAAAAATTTACACCAATTTCAATGCATTTATAAACCAGTATCCATTATGTGTGAATTATGTTTAATTTATATCAGAGGTGTTTTTAGTAGATAGTGTATTTTGTTTATAATTAAATGATTGATGCCCACGTGTTTCCTCAACAGAAGCCATCTTTTCAGTTTCGATTGTTTATTTATCTATCTATACATAGAACGAAATATTAGTATTTTCAAATTAAGTTTTCATTATACAGTAACAAAAAAAAAAATAAAAACCCACAGCAACTGTATGTGAGCTTTGTCTTAATACGCAGACTCTGACAATTAGGTAAAACCACTTAAATTTTGAAGTCTGGCCAAATTAAACTGATATTTGCAGGTTATAATAATTATCTATCTCAAAGTAAGTTTGAATACAAATTTTTGGAGCTCTAGCTTTAATAGAAAAAAAGTTATGACAGTTCAAAGTTTGACGTAAATTGCAAAAAAACAGATTTCACGAACCCCTTTTTGAAATGACCACACAACAAAAACTATGAAACATACACAGCTCATGACCTCATCTTTGCTATTTCAACTCTCTGTAACATAAATATATTGCTGATTTTTTTTTTTTTAAGGATCACAGATGCATAGAAAATGAAATACAATCCTCTCAAAATAGCATTTTGTTTAAATTTTCAAACGGCAAGTGGTCAAAAACTGAATAAAACGTCTCTTTTGGAATCTTGTAAAATAAAATCTATTTCATGCACACCATCCACATTTGGTATACTTGCTCTTTGGAGAATAGACATTTACAGGGTGAAGTTTTAGACAATCTTTTTGTATAGATTTAGAAATATAACATCTCTAAAATGTAGTTTCATGCAATAATCCGCACACTTGTTGAAGAGGAAAAAAGGTAAAATGAAACATTTATAATGCAGTTTCTAATTTCTGTAACTGACAGCATGATCATTCTAACTAAATAAAGACATAAATTATATTTTGCACAATATATGCATGTACTTTTACAATTTAAAAAAAAAACAGTTCAAAACTGATGCTCTTTAATTTAATAAAATACTATTATCTGTTTTTAATAAAACACTATTAGTGTTGTTAATATTTATAGTTTACTTTTTTGTAGTTCAATAGCAATTGTAATTATTAGTATCTTTATTTTTAATAGGTGTCTATTTGTTTCACAATATAAGATATTAACATTCTAAAAATATCTTGAAAATTGAAAGCTAAAGTCTTTCATAGTTTTACTTATATGCCTATTGTATCAGTGCATACTGTATGTCTGTAGTGTGAGTAGCATGTTACTCCTCATCGTTGTCCTGATCTCAATTTTTACCATACATTTTTTATTAACCAATAAAAAGAGTGCATTTATCGAATTTAATTTTATTGTTGCTCTCTAAATCTTAAATAGGCCTGCAGTCCCACTGTTCAAGATAAGTGTACAAATTGTGAGTTGCAAGTCGGCCAACCATAGTACCCCATACCTGCCTACCTTCCGCTTTTAGCGGAAGAATCTCCTGCTTTTACCTCGAATCTCCCGCTCTTCCGCTTCCAAAAGAAATCTTCCGCTTTCATTTTCATTTTCAATTTTTTTTTTCACGATCGATTATGACAGGACGAAAAACTTACCGTGCGTTCAATAGAGCTAACGGCTGCGTAACTCTAACTGCTTCTCTGTCGTCTGCTATGAGCTCTTCAGCATACGAGTCCTTTTCTAACACTTCCGGAATCTCATTCGTCGGCCGTTATTAATTTTAGTTGACAAAACAGAATTTCGCTCATGAAATAAACATTTTCTTTAAATATTTTTTATGTTGAGAAGTCAGAGCTTAGCAGGATAAGCAAATTCGGTTCATAACGTTTTTACTGCCCGTTCGACCGATAGACGAAGTTCGCTTTTTCAAAATGGCGGCCACGTAGCGATAGTATATGCGTGACAATTACGAAATATTTACTTTAATAAATAACATTCAACTTACATGTAAGACAGTCTATGCAATTTTCTTCAGAAATTATCCGTCCAAAACGAGCTACTTTGACGAATTATATTGCAATGCTAGGAAAAAGATTGGCGTTTTCAATAACGGTAGGCCTATGTTTGAAAACGCATTGAGGTTCAACTTCAAATAATCATTTTTCTAGAATCCGTTGTAATTATTCTTATATAATATGTAAGGCTTCAAAATTTATTTTTTTTAAAAAAGTGACACAAGTTTTAAAACAAAAGATCATCGGCGATAAAGAAATGATCCTGAGTCAAATTTGTTTGAAAGTAATTTACGGAATTGTGAACATTTTGATTTAGTCGAATTTTTTATTTTAATCATTTCTGCTAAAAAAATAATAAAAAATTAGAAATATATATAGGCCTATATATATATACATGTATTTGTAAATTAGCCGTTGATATTTTGTGATTACGCAGTACACACATTATTATAATAGAATTTTAGAAGGCATGATGATAAAAATTAAAATACATTGAAGACAAAAGAAATGCATAAAATATTAAAAAATAATAATATTAATCATATCCAATTCTTAATTAACAAAGCATGCTTATTGAAGAATAATGTCTTTTTAATAACATTTTAAATGTTACAGGAAGACTTTCACTGTTTTTTTTCTAGTCTAATGGACATGTAAATTTAGAAAAATACAGGTGTTTTATATATTTAAATCATTTATAAATTAAAATCTGAACCAGATATTCTAAAACTAATAACTGGTATTGCTTTCTCATAACAAAGACAACATATATTCCAAATTGTATTAATGTGGATTGATAAATTTTTTTTTTTTTTAATTTCTTTGCAATATTGTGGTTCTATGTAGTATTAGAAAATAAAAAGACTGTACACTGAGGATGTAAAGGATAGTAATATATAGTATTAGTATATTTAATTCTGAGAGAGCTAAATGACTAAGAGCAGTCCAATGTAGTAAGGATAGGGTATATTTATTTTAAAAAAATAAACCACTTGAACACTTTTAAAGTTCTGTAGTCTTTATTTTACTTTAAATGTGTTTTTCTCAAAATGACTTTTTTCCTCTGTTGAACTAAATGCTAAGATCCCTTTTGAATAGTTGTAATTATTCCATGTCCCTGAAATTTGGTATACTAGTTTCTCATACATAAAATTAAAAGGTTGTGCATGGATGAAAGCCTATATGCTTTAGGTTTAAGTAAATTTTATTTTTTAAAATTCTACATGTTCTCCCAAAATATATATTTTAGATGGGTACAATAAAAAAAAAAATCATAACTTTTTTCTTAAAATTTTTCAATAGGCACATGTTCCTTTTTGTAGCTTGTACATTAGATAATAAAAAGTTAAATATATATTTTTAAAAAAATCCATTTATGAAATATTTAATGAATTTCTGTAAAAGTGAAAATCATGATGCGGTACTTCAATGGCCCATTATTCTGAAATGTGAAGATCCTTCTTCAAATGAAGTCTAAAGAAATATCTAAATAAAACTGCCTAACACTTGGTGTGCTTGACAAAAATTCATCTAAAATAAACAGTAGAATGGAGACTAGACAAAATGTAGACAAATTGTTGTGCTTTGCATTAATCATTACATTATTGGTAAGTTTATTTACAAATATTAACATTATTTTTTTTATTTTGCATTTATTTTATATTATTGGTATTTCTATTAAAAAGCCAGACTCCGCATAAAATTTTCTGGTTTCCATTCAAAATCTTCTGGTTTTGGACCAGTGATCTTCTGGTTTCCTAAGGTGGGGGGTAGGCAGGTCTGGTACCCACTACCAAAGTGTAGTGTCAACTGTTGAATAGTTAACAGAAAGGAAATGCTCCATAAATTTTCTTTACAAGTGTACAGTGCCACCACCACACTACAGTCAAATCCTTTAGACAGCAATTGCTGTTTCATACTAATAATCTGAAAATACTGTTTTGATTACAGAAGGGTAGTTACATTTTAACAGAAAAATTTGGCTTTTAAAAATATGCAATGTTGAATTTGAGACCAGACTTTTGAGGTGGTGATGAAATACTCAAAAATCTCCTAACCATTAAAATCTGTAAGGTGACATGTTTAAGCCACCTAAGAGATTTGTGTATATTTTAAATAATAGAATTATATGTTTGTTTGTGTTTGTGTGTATATATATCTGTTGTACGTCATTGAATTAATTTAAAAAGGATTGCTGCTCAAACTTATAATTTACTCCAAGAGAAGGCATTTGTGTCTTTTCACCCAAACAAACCACCTAAAAAATCAGATCAAATTAATAAACTGCACATCACTTTAAATGCAACAGGAATAAATAATATTTTATTTGTCATACTTATCCAACAACTACCCTTGTATCCTGGCATTGTAAGTATTCTAAGTTCATTTTATAAAACATTGTTTGCTTAGTTCTTTGCTCATTAAACCTTTTTGATTGCTTTCATTTGAGTGAAAAGATTCTCCCTAGAGGGATTTTATTTTTAAATTTATTTTATAGTTCTAGTTATTTTTGTATATATAATTTTATTATGAAAGATGGTGCACATGATGCATGCATCTGAATGTACAACTTTTGACAGCTATATTACTATGATGGACCTTTTAGATGACCCAATTCTAATCTAAATGGAATTAAAGTCTCCTACTTGGTGAATTTTTCTGGAGATTTTGAATGTATTTATTCTCGACATAATCTAACTTGGTGTATATTTTAAAAAGAATAAAAATCGAACCAGACATTCATTGTTATATAGGGTCATGTTTTAGTTTACAATCAGAATTTGAACTTAGAAAATAGAACAAACTTCTCTAGATTTGTAATGTAATCACTTTTGTATTGTTTTATAAAATCGACATCTGCCTTGCTTTGAAATAGCTGTTCATTAAGATGGTGAGTGCAAAGGTGACCACACATCAAACTTTGTTGTTGGTATACTCATAATACTGAGACCCCAACTACACATCCTTTAGAGAGATTTCTTAACTAAATCTTCTGTAAAAATTTTATTTTTATTGTGCCAAACTACAACTAGTAAAACCTATTGCAAAACTGAGATAGTGGCGAAAAACAGGCTTCACCTAGTTATTTATATTTATATATATTTTACCTACTTCTAAATTAGGGACCTTAAGAAAGTTTTTTAGTTTAATAATTTTATAAATAAATAGATATTAAGGGTTCACAAATCAGTCACCATAGCATCTAGAAATTTAATATTGGCATCATACATTATATTGTAAGTATGAAAATTGTGTGTTGAATATATATTATTTTGCTTTCAGAAAGGGTATTTCCCAGTCAGCACTTCCTTACAGACGCTCAGTGCCAACAGTAAGTATATGTTTACATATTAAGACTGGCTGTGCTTTAAATAATCCCAACATTATTTTATTCAGAGAATGAGCAGCATTTGTTATATAACTAGAGGAAGTCCTATTTTGATGATGTTAGCTCAAATAAAATCATGATGTGACAGAATAATAATTCACCTGGTTTTAAAAAAATAATTTACATTGTTTATTTTTGTTATCATGGGCCTTACTGCATAAGAAAACAACACGAAAAGACAAAAATCACTTTATTTATTATTTAATTCACATCTGGACAAAGTGTAGACTTTTTAAAAATATTAAAAAATACTGCTTTGGAAGTCAATGAAAAACATGCTTTTTATAAAATCATTTGTGTAAAAACACCTTGCAGAATTGTTATCAATTGTCATATATATTACTTATGTGTAACAGAACGCAGTATCTGTATGCAAAATGCTGCTTGTGCTAACAAAATAATAGACAGTGGACAGTGTTCATTGATTCAAGAAAAGTTAACTCTTATTTCTTTTAAACACTGGACCTGTGCTGTAGTTATATCCATATTATAGTTATTTGCACCTCAAGTATAAAAATTGCATAGTCCATCACAAAATATTTTTGTAATCTTTACGGGAATTATGCTTCAGTCTTTTCTGGGTGGTGATGATTGGGTGGTTATTATTTTTGTGTGTGTGTTTTCTTCTACATTGGCAAGAATTGTTATCAGTGAACTTGATATTTTGATAAACATTTATTTATATAGCAGGTAGGCATGCTGCATGAGATTTACTGTTTGTTGCGCAAATGCAATTGATCCATTAATATTTTTATTGAAATAAATGGAAATGGTAATTTTAGAGTACATCATAATTGTCAGATATGCTGATTGCCATTTTGGATGAACATATTAATTTGTCATTGAAAATAATTTTTTCATAAATTCTCAGTAATTGTTACATATATCTTAATTTCAGAGTATGGGTTCCTGAATTATACTGCTGCCCTTTCATTATGGATTTATTATTGTATTATTCTTTAACAGTTAAAAAAATAATACTGTTGTGATATTCACTTCCTCAAGAATTTAGTAATAATATTCTCAATATGCATCATACTTTTTAATTGACATTTGAAATGCTTATTCTTTTATTGTATCTATTCAAATTGTTACAGTGTTTATATTGTTTGGAAACTGTAAAATATGTTCACAAGTTTTTTGTTTCTTGTTTTCTTTCAGTGGCTGAAACTCACATCAGAGGATGTGCAGGAGCAGATCTTCAAGTTGGCCAAAAAAGGCCTGAAGCCCTCACAAATTGGTGAGTGTTATTTTTCTGCAGCCCAGTGTGCATTATAACCTTTGCAACACTTTGAACTATATTTAATGTACACTCCAGTACTTTTAATTCATAGTACATTTTTTAATAAACAATTCTCTTATAAATATGTGGTTAAAAATAATTAACTAAAACCTCTTAAAATAATGTTTATATTAATAAATATTTAACATTTGCAGTATTTTAAAACATATCTACTGTTACAAAGTTACATTAAAAATGAGACCCAGTTCTGCACATTGTGCAATAGCAAATCATTTTGACCCTCCTGTCCCTGTTGAGCATAGGATCTGACTACACATGGAAATTTTTTTCTTGAATCTAATGTTGGCTTTTTAAAATTAAAAAAAAAAAATCATTAAAATTTAAATATTTGCTCATGATTATTTAATAGTTTTCATGCCTTTTGTTTTGGCAAAATGTAGTCTGATATTGAACGTTCTGTGCCTATATAATATGCATATTAACGTATAGCATTGTTTGATTTAGGCTTATCAAGGGTTTGTGTTAATTTCTCATTAAGATAGATTTGTGCATAACAGGACCTTTGTCATGGTAAGAAAGAATTTATACACGTATTTCAAGCTATTTGACAAAACATAGAAATACCTGTTTGCATTATTGTTCATTACATGGCCATGGTTAGTAATGTTGATTGGATGGTTCTCTGGCATAATTTTATAATCCATTTTTATAGATACAATACATTTAAAAATAGTCATTTGTGGTTTTTTGCAACTTAGAGCACCTTATTGAGGTGGGTTGACTCTCATAGGTGAAGTAACATACCCATTTAAAACTTAATTGTTAGAGAAATTAATTTTAAAAACAGAAACATCTTATAATTAACTTTTTGTTGTTGATTGAATCTGCATTGACACCTCACCTTAGTTCAATTTAACAAAATTGTCCATAGAACAAAGGTTCTGAAAATTTCTCATTCCTGTATTCCAACACGGACACATTTTTCTGGCTGCATGATTGCAATGATTTTGTGGAAGGCATTAGATGATGTCAGATTTATGTCAGTAAGAAGAAATTATTGATAAATATTCTGGTCACCAAGTGTTTTTATAACTCATGATTTCTGACAGTTTGTCATACCCCAGAAATTAAAAAGCTTCCATGGGGCAATTCTGTCGTGGCTGGTGGGTAATAAAGTATTGTTAATATGTTGGAAAATAATTGTAATGATGCTCATTAACAGTTGTTGCTAACTAAACTCATCCGAATCAGAAACAACAAAATGTAGCATATAAGTGTACAATTCATTGCTTGGGTGATACTACAAGCTTTATCATCAGCTCAGAAGTGTAAAAATATATATATTGTTAAATATGAGTAATCATTATGATGTATTAATAGTTCATTTGAAACTAAAATAACTACAAACAAAATAGTTGTTCATACATGCCAGTATTACAGTGATATTCACAATCAAATACATGACAGGTCTGAAAGCATGAAGAATATATTTTGTTGATAAATTCTGTAGTTATCAGTACTAGAGAGGATGTATTATTTTAATAAATACCCTTTTTTTAAAAATACAATTTAATTGGTAGTGAGTAGAACATTCTCATGTTTTATCAATTGAAATAGTTATATCGATGTGCATATTAAGGTGATGTGCAGCAGTGAAACAATCAAAATTTGGATCATTTTGGGTTTCTTGCATTTTTAAACTGTTTCAGCCTATTTTCAGAATCATTAATCATTGTGTCATAAAAAATGTTTTTATGTAATAAAAGGGATTTTATTTCAGTAACAACACATTTTCAGAGCATTTTTGCTTCAAATAATGAGTGTAATGAGTGAAATTGTTGGTTTCAAGCTCTAGATACATGCCTTTCTTTGGCACTGACAACCATGATTTATATACTGGGGAAATCCTCATTACCTCCCATGCCTTTGCTCAGCTTTCTATATACAGAAAAACATGCCAACAACGTCATAGCCTATTTAACATCGGGTCACCCCAAGCTGTTCTGTATATGGAAAGCCTGACCCTTCAGCTCTGAAATAGTGTATCTAGTTGCACAAAATATGTCACGACTGTACTTTAATTTTATTAATTTGGTCACCTAGAGGCTGAAAAATTATTTGTGTAAAACAATTATGCTTCAAACAGCTTCTAAAAGCAATCAAGTCGAAGAAAAAACAACCTGCAATTGTATGGAATAATAAAAAAAAATTAAAACAGTATTGCTGCTGCTGCTGAAGAGTAGATAGAACCAGCCTCTATGACAATAGCAGACAACTACTACCGGTACTTTTATTCATTATAGTGTTTACATTGTAACAGAAGGAAGTATATATTTGTTAATTCATTTTTTTTCTTTTTTTGATTTGAAAGTTGGGAAATAGCATTAAAAAGTATGTCATTTTGAAAAATTATAATTAAAATGGTTTAATAGATAAAAAGAAAACCTGTCACAATGTAGATACAGACTGTATACAATTAAGTGGGAAAAAACTATGACATTTTTAAATTGGAAACACTTGAGATTATTTCTAAGAAATCCACCATGGCAACTGTTTACCTTGGTTTCCATAGCAATGGTTGGTTATAACACATAATTGTTGGTTATTTTACATTCACAGGCCCTAGAGTGGCATATTAGAACAACAAAACTTTTAAAAATCGCCGGGGGAGGGGAATGATTTTACTGCCATACATATTGCCTTAAGTTCGGGGTATATTTTGCTGATTGAAAATATTAATACATTACTCATATTTGAGAGTGTACAGTACTTAAATATTTATTTTATTCTTCTGATACTTCATTAAATAATTACATTTTGCAATACTGGAACTGGTGATACTGTATGGAAGTTAGTACACAAGAGAAAATAGTATCAAGTATTTTACTGGCCCATAATTATGCTAATATAATTGTTTATCTGTGAGTAGTGGTAGTGTCTTTTTGAATTAACCCCTCGGTTCAGTTTAAGTCCAGTCAGTAATTGATTGAATTTGATGAATCTTCTAGTGTTGGCACATTTGTCATTTGCATGATTCTCTTGTGACTTGTACTCTGTTTGCATGCTACCTGAAGGTATGATAAATGCTATACTAAACTCCACTTGTGTAGTCATGCCCTCTCTTCTGTTCACTTTGAAGCTGCTAGAGCTGTCGACTCTGTACTGGATTTCAGAAAGTTATTGCTTGGCTTCATTTGTACTTTTGTTTTATTCCAAAAAGTGTTTTGATTGTTTGATATATTTATTGTCAGTTTGTGTGATTTTGAATTGTATATCTTGTTAGGTGTGATTCTTCGTGACTCCCATGGTGTTGCTCAGGTGCGATTTGTGACTGGAAACAAAATCTTGCGCATTTTGAAAGCCAAGGGCCTGGCCCCTGACCTCCCTGAGGATCTATATTCTCTCATCAAAAAAGCTGTCAACATTCGAAAACATTTGGAGCGTAGCAGGAAGGTATGTAATTTATGTTGCACTTTATTTCTTGGAATTAATTAGAAGTCAGAAAACATGATGGGATAGGCAAAATTTGGGACAGAATGTTTGTACTGTCATGTTCATCTGGCAGCCAGTTAGATTTACAAAATTGCTTCCCTATTATGAATCCACACACAGAATGGTGTCAAAACTCTTATTTTAATAAATTGTATCCTGCTCATATATGTCAGTATGTGCAATATTCCTTTGAAATTATTAGCCTACTAATATAATTTGTCAAAAAGTACATTCCAGGCTGGTAATTTCAGAAGAACGTTGCATGTATTGACTTACATAAAGCAGGATGTGCTTTATTTTTTAAATATCTTGTAATTGTCAAGCTGGCTTGATGTATTGTTCATTGGTATCAGATGTAATTTTAGGTAAAAACAAATTTCCCCGATTAGTAGAAAAGTTCTGTTTATCCCACCAAACTTTGACTTATAACCACAAATAAATTCTAACGAAAATGTTTAATTTTAAATTATAGGCAAAGTTTTGTTTTGTCACATATGCTTAATATGACCAATGGAATAAAATTCCAGTTCTTGAAAAAAAAACTGTTTTATTTATGGGGACTGTCCTTTGTAGAAAATAAAGAATTTTTCAAAAAATATATTTTGAGATAACTTTATGCACTAATGGAGTCTTATAAATCCATTTGTGTTTGTCATTTTATTAAAAGTAAATTATTTTTTAAATGTAAAATAGTGTTTTTTGAGAGTATGAGTTTTTTCTTGTGTGTTTGTGTGTAAAGATCACTAAAAATCATTATATTGGACTTAAAAAATGGAGACAGTTGCTGAATAAAAATAACACTTGGACGTTGTAGAGCAAATTTTTGATTTAATTGAGCTTCTATAAATAGCACATTTTATAATCTGCAGGACAAGGATGCTAAATTCAGGCTCATCTTGGTTGAGAGTCGAATCCATCGACTTGCACGTTACTACAAGACAAGAAAAGTTCTCCCTCCTAACTGGAAATAGTATGTAAATTATGTCTTTCTCACCTGTTATCATAATTATTTTTCATTGTTTATTTTGTATTTGTTTATGGTTAGGTACTTCTATCAAGTTATCTTTTGGCAACAGCAAATTATCACCTTCTTTTCTGGTTTTACTTGCCTTAAGAAGTTAGATGTTTACCACATGTGTACAAAGTTTTACATTTAATAGACATAGTGAGTGTCATGTCCTCCATCCTGGATGGGGGGGAGGGGGTCAGCCGTGGTGCGGACAACACACCAAGTGGCAAGATGTAAAAAATAAACCAACTCTCGCACACAGACATCACTATCTTGTGGGGTAAAGTATGAGAGTCAGCAGTGAGTATGAGCAAGCGGGTATGAATGTGAGTAAGAGGTACAAACAGGGGTCGAACGAACAAACAACCGCACTTTCTCGCAGTAAAGAAAGCCAAACCTTGATAAAGAGTTAACGACATTTATTCTATAATGTGGGCTTACTTTCGCACGGCAATTAGCCATTCACCCAGAAACACCCACACAAATCATTCATGGGGTGGGGGATCAGAGCAATGAAATGAAATAGTAAAAAAATAGTAAAAATCAACAATGTAAACAGTGACGATGACCGCGACAATCAAATGCCAATTAAGTTACAGTGGCACAAATAACTGAATAAATGACAACTGTAAAAAATAATCACAATAGATATATAATAATAAATATTTATCAATTCTATTGGTTCATTGTGTCATTAGTTCATTTGCTTATTCTTTTAGTCTTTGGGGTTGAAAAGACATTCTGAATATAAAGTGCATTATGCATATAATTGTGTTGAGAAAAAGTACCGTCCTGTTTGGTACTTTCTAGAAGTTGTAGCACAAACTAAATACAAACTGACCTCATCTTTTAATTACACTCGTTTTTCCTTCTGGTTTCTAATATTTAGTTTTAGTATCATGAAAAATTAAATAAATAATACAGTTACATTTTAGTTTGGATTGTTTAGTTCTTATTCTAGCATAATAATATATTGCCTTTAGCTTTCTTGGTACAAAATTTTCTGCAACATAGGTATTGTCATATTTTGTTTTTAATATTTCCAACTTAAAACCCTGGGCTCGGTTTCACGACAGCCAACTAGCGCGGTTTTCGACCTAACTTGGGTGGCAACTAGCTTAGTTTCCTTCTAAGCGCTAGGTAGTGTTTCACGACTGCAAACTTGGGCGCGCGCGGCCTAAATTAGGTCGGAACTACTGGAGCAGCTCCTACCAGCTCTAACTTTCGCTAGCAGCGACCTACGATACAAACAAATAGGCGCCACGCGTGCATCAATTCTATCACAGACGTAGGCAAAGAAGAAATCGTCCGTCACGGGATTATATATAGTTTAATATTCTCAGAAACATTTATGAATCACTATGAACATATATTTTATTTCTACCACCCATTTCTAAATATTTTATTTTAATGTAAATGTGTGTAGTTTTTATGCAATCATATGTGAAAGGAAAGGAGTAAATTAATTTTGCAATTCTGTTTCCACTAAATCCATGAATCTCAAGAATGATTTATATCTTTCCTTAATTTTATTTATCTGTATATTATAATGCAACTTAAAACTCTCTAAAGCCACAGATAAAAACAAAAAATGATTGTTTTATCATATAATTGGAAATTTTCATTAGTGAACTATTAAAGTATTAATAATAATATATCAATTTTAATTGGCATTAAGTTTATTTTAAACCAAATTATATTAGTGATAGTAATATTTGATCATATGTAATATTATAATAAAATGTACAGTTATTTCATAATTATACTGTTAGAGTTTTGAAAATAAAAGAAAAATATATATTCTATTTTATAATATTGTTATAATATAAAGGCTAAAAATGTGGCGGCATTTTAATTTTTTTTTTTAAGTTTCACTGTTTTTCATTAAAAATATATACAGTAAACTTTCAGTGCTACTCATCATCTGTCAAACTGACATATGTGTATCTAGCTGTAACATTACAACTAATGATTATTTTTTAATTAAAAAAAAGAATGGCCATATATTATGTAAACATTACATAGTAATAATGCATTAGTATAAGTTAATATAATAAGAAGTAGAATTATGTGTAAATCTTCAAAAGGTTAAAAGCTTTGTTTTGGTTTTCTGAAAAATACAGTTTTTGTATTTTCAAAGTATTTACATTTATTTCATTGTTGTTACAAATATATTTAACTTTTACATTAACAATAACAGTGTATGTATACACTGGCTGATGGGAAAAATCCATATAGATGAATATAAAATGTGACTTAACACTGGCAACTGCTGGTTAGAGAAATAAATTGCGACTTCAGTTAGTATTTACAAAAAGATCTAGGCATTTGAATATTAATATGATGGTGACTCATGTCATATTTAATACATATAGTCATTTAAATATTATCATGATGGTGACTCATGTTATATTTAACACATATAGAGTAATAGACATTTAAATATTTTCATGATAGTGACTCATGTCATATTTAACACATATAGATATTTAAATATTATCATGATGGTGACTCATGTCATATTAAACACATAATTTTTATAGACATTTAAATATTATTATGATGGTGACTTATGCCTAAATGTGAATTGATTAAAATAATTATTAAGAAAAAATAAATTATACAAACTTGAGTCTTTATAAGTTTATTCTTTGTTTTCAGTTTGCATGTTTATTTACTGTTGCATTTATCACATACATTCAAAGGTATTTTTGAGATATGATAGTTATTGTTTTATGAACATGAGAACTAAAATAAATAAGTATTGAAACAGTTAATAAAAAAAAAATTAGAAAATATAATTTATGACTAAAACTCCAATTTGTATAATTTCTATACAAATGTTTAATTCATTTCTTGTACAAGGAATATTTATGTCAAATGACAGGTTATCCAATATTAAACAAATTATTATAGTTTATTCCTCAAACAACTGATTTAGTGTTTATAGTTTTGAGAATAGAATATAGCACTTTTATTTCTGATAATGTGAATAAAAATATACATGAGTTCTCCACCAGTCTTAGGGTATTTTCTTTTTAGCAAGATCACTTTTTGCTTCGCTTGTTAGTTTAGAGTTTAGACCATTTACAGCGAAGTTCGTCTGCTAACCGATGAATGGTAAAAAATGCATTCACTGACATGAGCACAGCAGCCCACGCATTCTTTTTGTATTTGTTTGTGACTGAGCTCTTTAGTCGTGATTGTAGGATGTTTTTTTCTGTATTCGCATGCCTCTATTAAAGCAACGATCTCTGAATGCGTGAAATTATCATTATGTGCACAACGATTTCCATGCTCGGCATCCATTGTTAAAATTGAATTGTGGGATAGATCTATTTATAAACAAGTCATGTGACGCTTCTAGTTGGCAACTACTTAGTGCGCTTCTAGTTGGCTGTCGTGAAACGCTACCTAACAGTGACAACTAAGTAGTTTGGAACTAGCGCGCTTTTCGGGAAAGCTCCGCTCTAAGTTGGGCGGCTGTCGTGAAACCGAGCCCTGTTGTCAAATTTTCATCGTTTTTCTTTTTAAATTTGATTTCAATCCATTTGTTTTTTCTTTCAGTGAGTCTGCCACAGCATCTGCCCTGGTTGCCTAAATGACTTATTTTGCCTGTAATAAATAAAAGTTCTTGTGAATTCTTTGATTTTGTATTTCTTATTTATGTTGATTGAGTTTGTATGAGAGACAAATAAAATTAAGTTTTTAAGAATGGTATGAGCATAAAGGAAGATAACTTGTGGCTTGGTTGTGAATTTTCATTTAACTTTTTGGCCTGATGAGTTTATGTGCTACTTTGGTCTGGTCTTATTTGTCAGTCTGTTGCAAGTAATTTTGTACTTAATATACGTTAGCATATCTTGAATGAAGAATAACTAATAATGACTTAAATTAAAAACTAATTATCTTGTGGCTTGGTTGTGGAAAATGTTTACATCCAACAGAATTTTGCAGTTTAATTAAGATGGTTGAAAAATTGTGGAAATAATAATAATAATTGCAGGATTCCTAGAAATCTGACGTTTAATTTAAACGAGTCCCATTTTCTTACATCAGTTCTCTACTGCAAACGCTAACGTCGTTTTGAGTGTTGTTGGGGTCAGAAGGCTATTGATTTTTTTTCAGAATCAAAGTTCATTAAAAATTAATCACTGTTTATTGTATTTAAAAGTGAATATAACAAAATGAAAAGCTGTTATCTGGCAAAATTGTACAGAGGGTATATTGAGCATTTCCGTATTTCCCCCATGAGTTAGGGTTCTATTCCAAAAGATTTATATATAACAGTTCGACATAGCTTCAAAGATAATATTGCATGTGATCTAAATTAAATTACATGATACAGTAATATAAAAGAAAGTTTAATTATAGTAATATTAAAAGTGTATTTATATACTTGGATGAGATGCACTTTATCTAGGTAATCTTATTTTAATCTCATTCTCTTAACATATTTTTATATATAAATCAAGTTTAATAAGTTTTTTTTTTTAAAATCCATTTTCACTCCCATGAGTTGGGAGAATCGGAAGACTACAATTGCACCAACTCACAAGCCCTTTTGAGGGCTGGGATAACAAGCAGATATTGCAGGTCACTACAAGGCTTGACAGATAAAATTAATTAGTGATGTAATACTATCAATGGCAGTCACCAAAATGCCTTAAACTAAATTGCAACAATGAGTGTGCATATGATGGATTACTCTTTGGATTAAGAAATGTTAGTTCAACAAGCCTGCTGCATTCACACCCACCAGCACATGTGAGAAAAAATGAACGCGCAAATTATTTGGAAAATACCGCCGGAAACCATACTGAAGAGAAAACAATTCAAACGAAAGTGGAAGAAGCAAAAGGTAGCGAGCACACAGACGTGCAAAAAAGAAAAAAACTACTAGAAAGGCAGCCTTCAACAGATTCATTGAAAAAATCTAACACTGCTTTAGAAAAATGCATGAATTGCTTGAGATTTATCTCCCACCTTTGTCAGAACCAACAAAACAAACGTTTGCTAAAAAGCAGGTGTAAATGAATAAGACCGCCACCACATACTAAGCGAGGTCAATAGCAGCAAAACGCCAGTCACCTACATACTGACAAATGAACCCCTACACCAAAGGCAGTAAACCGGCGACCTCTAGGGATTTTTAAATCAATTCGTTGCAGACTTGATCCTTAATCTCTGCTGGTCTCCTGCAGATCCCAACGGACAACAAAAGAAAGCATTAACGACCAATTAAACAACAATACCAGTGAGGACTTATGGGGTTGAACATCCCGGACGCGTGTACCCACTATATGTAGACCCTGTATGGTACTAGTCTGGGCACTGTAAGTGTAAGATCACACACACACTCCCCCTCTTCAGTGAACGACGGTCTCGTGGACACTACTGAAGAAGGAAAAGTCGACCACTACCACATACCAATGCTGGCCAGACATCAAACGCCACAGCACCATCCACCCATCAACTACCCTCCACTTTCGACGGCAAATCTTGTTAGACAGCGAAATCGATTCTGGTCAGAAACTGCCATCATCCCAAGTTCATCGTCATCAGTTTTCATCCGGTAAGACGGCTCCATCCCTTTTATTTTCGCCAAACCAGGTATATTATTACCTCGATGCCATGACCAACCACAGCGTAATGCTGCTTCATTATAACAATCTCTTAGCAAATGTCACACCATGGCGCATTTATAAGTTGCGTGTAAATTTAAAATGCCTTATTATCAAGCATGTAGTATGCCAGTGAGACCACTACGCCATAAATACTATTGCTGCTCAGAGGTGGTTAAATCTGAAAAGTACATGCTCTTGCCTAACCGGACGGCATATATACAGTATGTACCTTACAACCTGCTACTGAGGTAATAAACAGTTATTTGCAGCTTCCAAAGCAATTCAACTGACAAGATCTTTCACGCATTCATTTGCTTCTTATTGAGGGTGTTGTGTTTCTATTACTAGACCTATCGAAAACTGTGTGCCATAAGTGTTGATATTTTAAAGTTCACTGAGTTGGCCCGAAGAAAATGTTTCTTACAAGTGAGTCTATAAATTAGAGGGTAGGAAATTTATATTGCCCATATCTGTAATTCACAGAGTTTTAAACGCAGACTTGGAGAAAAAATATTTTAAAAATTCATTTTAGTTCCAAGCAAAGTTTGTATCTCGAGATGCGAGTAAATACTACTACACTCGCTGTACGAATGGTGGGTGCTATGTTGAGATCAAAGAAGAAAAACTCTTGCTATGCATGTGGACTGAATTTGTGTTAAAAATTAATCTACACATCGTAATGTTGTTTATAAAGTTATTTTCCAATATATTTATGTGAAGCTCTCTGATTTAAAACTACCTCGAACTGAGATGCTAATGATTCCTTCGCGAAAGATTGGCCTCATAACTGATTAAAGGTGTAATTTACAAACGAGAGAGCCTGAGAAGGAAAAGGCCCTCTGTATCATTAGAAGAAAAGAGGTAATTGTTCGTCTGTAGTTGTATTTTAAACAACTGCCTGTGGTCGCGAAGCACACAGCTCCAATTTTTCCCATTGCTGCACCATTAGGAGAGCGTTTTTGATAGGCCTACTGTACGCGTAAGAATTCCAAGATTTAGCACCGATATCTGAATAAAGGGAACAACTGTTTCCAACCATAACCTACGTTTTGTACTCTTTCCTTGTCCGATAACTGCGCAAAATCAGATTTTAAATAACTCAGATGTTTCTAAAATTAAAAGAGAAAAGAGGTCACTTAAAATTATGACAGCAAAATCTTGTCAAGAAATAATTTTTTGTTAAAAAAATTGATAAAATTGTATCTAACCTCATTACTCCGTGATAGTGGCAATTTTAAACGTATGAGGACACCTTAAATAACGACCTAAATCAATCATATTCTTGGCATTTGAAAAGGAAAATTATAACAATAAATAAAAAAGATAAATATTTTATTGTTGTTGTTATTAACCTTGAATTTGTTTTTATTAACTTTTAAGAAAATCTGTACTGACGATGTTATGATATTCCAAAGTTGATGGATTAGTGTTTACAATTCAATAATTAGTGGTAAATGAAATATTTTATTTTATAACTCAACATTACTTATCATCTACTACAATACTACATGGTATTATTATTCACTGATGAGAATTGTACCCTTAGGTTATTGGATTTTGTTGATGTACAATAACTTTAAGTTTCGATTACAACAAATATTAAAATCTGAATATAACAGTAATGTAATTTTTTTTTAGTAAGGTGTAATTCATTTCGTAAGTACACACAAACGTGAAGGGAAAGACTTGATATGTGCATATATATTTTTTTCGCACTGGGGAGACAAATAGTTGGTTCTGATGCACACATAAATGTGTGACGTGATCCGTCACTACGAAACTGCTGTACCATGTTTGACTTTTGTTTAAGAATGGCTAACCAAAAAGATTTGAACACTTACTAGAATGGTAATAACTCGTGGTTTTGTCAAAACTGTGTATAAATAGGTCGAGGAGAGTCGCACCACTGATTTGTATACCAGCGCAGTTATAGGCTGGTTCAACGGCCACCGTTATTGCATTGAAACAGCGGGGCACGTTTTCATATTAACAGAGAAAACTTCTCACGGTCACTATTACGATCTGGCTGATAAATGATATATCTACCGCTAGAGCAGATAATTCATGATTAGGTTTAGTACCTCAAGGGCCATTTCATGTACTGATCATATTAGAAGTTTAAGTTTGCTGAGATATTACATTTGGTCAAGTTAATTGCTCCGAAGGTCAAGTCATGCGTGCGTTGAACAGTATTCCGTCATTTTAGGATAGGCTACGTTGTATTAGTCGTGATTCAGTTATTAGTTTCTGCAATTCTAGATTATATATATTTGAAATTAGTTCCCTTTATTGTCGGATTGTCTAGTGTGTATTAGGAAATTAATTGCCATTTACGAATGGATCACACGCACTGACACTGACAGGTCAAGTTTTCTTCCTGCTCCAGAAAGGAGACGTTACCAAGGCACGGTATGTAATGAAGTTGGGGGGAAACATTTTTGCTCGTCTCTCCTTCCTTTGTGAAACCGACCTGTCCTCTCCGCCCCCTTTTAAGAGTATGTCACGTATTTGCAGACCCTTCATGTCCCCAACCGCCGATAAAATACAAAGCAATGTTAACAATTACGGTTTTCTTTTTTTGTTCTGAATTTAATAGATATTGCACAGGGCGTGAACAGGTCGGGTTAGAATTATTTGGATGGGGTTTTGGGGGGCATTTAAACAAGGGACGCATTTAACTGAAAGCGAGCATCGGCTGCAACTGAAAAGATTTTAATTATATTATTATTGAGTGGTTCGACTCAGTAATTGTTCTAAAGCAGGCGATAAAAAAAATTGTTTGTATCTGAAAAGAAAATAACAAAACTTATTTTTTCCTACTTTCCTAATCATTGTAGCTGTTTGTTTTCTGTTACAATGTTAGAGATTGCACTTGTCAAGAGAACTCTATATAACTGAAAATTTTTTTGTTCATTTTATTTTTATTTTTTTTACATGCCCACGTTTAGCTTCAAGTTTTGAATGTTGTGATGATGTTCAAAATCTGAGGGTAAAAAAAATCTATAAATAATAATAAAATAAATATAATGATCACAAAATGTAGTGTAAAAAATAAAACTGTGATACATCTTTTTACCTCGTCACCTATCACACTTTCCCCAACCCTCTCTTCCCCTCCTCACTGCGTGGCACACTTTATGAACAGCCCTGAAGAAAACTGATACAGCAAACTACATGTGTAATTAGTCTGCGAATGTGAATACCAATTAGTAATAATTTCTAAGCAGTAACAGAAACGTACAGTATTTTTTGGAAAAGCAAATACCCTTACGTTGACGTCCGCAAGCTAACTTCACGGGCTGTTAACTCAGTTTGCTGACGTCAGTTTTCCATATTTCGCGATTGACTGTTCAAAATATTTATGCCGATCGACAGAGAGACTGGCTCAGTGTCTGGTGCCAGACTGACTCCAGAAACTAATTAATCATGAAGCACACACTCAGAAAAAGGTGCAAAGGAGTGTCCACGAATACTGCACATGAGTGCATGGCGCTCTTCAGTCGAATTTAGGTTTCATCAACAGGGGCACGTAACTCTTTAAGAAATTCAATGTATCTAGGTTCAAACTTAGTACGTGTAGAAAACTAGTGCATTTAATCGGCAGTTTCACGAGTAACTAACTCGCCCATACAGTTTCGGTCTATGATACTTTTCATATGTTAAAGAAAGAAAATAATTAGAATATTAACCGAGGTTATTTAAAACAAACCCTCCAAAGGTGTTTTAGTTCTTCCCCCCCAAAAAAAAAAAAAAAAAAATTAAATTAAATAGTGTGAGGGGAAGAGAAATAACAGAAGTAAAAATTACTCGATTATTGATAATAATAATGTTGTGTTGTCGGATTTTTATTTTAGAATGGTTCACAAAGTCATTCCTTCAGCAGATCTATTGACGTGAACTACATGAGTCTCGCTAGTGGGACTAGAATGCTTAGATCTCTGCCAATGCACACACTGTCTTTATTATAGTGAGGTATGAATTGTCTTGCATAGTCAACTTTTTTTCTCGTCACTCGAATGAGCAATTACTTCAAGTCGGCCGTTTTTATTTTTTCAGCTCGCTGCCTTACCACAAGCTCGAAGACCCGTTCCCATGTCCCTGAGTGGGTGAAAACGAAAACATGACTCACTCCGAGACAGCCATTTAGATTTGTCAACAAAATCTCGGGGCTGGAAATAAACACATTTTATCTGATTGCTGATTGGAAGTGGCTGTATATGAATACGAATATTTAAGTGATGGACTAGAGGAGTGGCGTACATTTTTTTTTTTTAAAAAGAGTGGTTGTGTAGATTTTTATATTATTCATTACGAATAAATTCATAAATAAATACTACACTATACCTTTTGCATAAATGTCAAATTACATTCTACATTATTCATGCAGCTAATTACAAGAATGGTTTACACTGGTTTATGCTCGAAGAAAAAAGTCTGAGAGTGATATTCCCCCCCACACACACACACACACATAAATAAAGCAAGTGTAAATGATAATGGGATTTCAAACTAAACCATATTATATATTTTCAAACAATTAAGCAAGTGTAATTGATATTCAGATCTCAAATTAAATCATATTTATTTTGGTAAACATTTTCTAATTTTAGGAAAGATAACTATCTAAAGCGTTTGCCACATAAAATCTTAAGGTTTACTATGAAGTTTATACCAGGAGTGTATTAAACACTTTTGCTGTGAATCAAATAAATTGCTTAAATATGAAATATTGTGAAATACTCAGTGACAGTTCATTCCTGTAAAGTAAAAGCTCAAACTTAAGAACGGAAGAAAAATTGTAAACAATAAACACTTCATTAAGGTCTCTGTAATTACATTAATAAAAGATACGCCTTTAAAATAAAACATACACACACAAACATCGCAAAAATAAATAAACATTTTAAAATGCGCTTTTGTTTTAACCGACTCGAAATAAAAAGTCATTCTCAACCATCTTACAACATAGCTGTTATATTATCTCCATATTCTAAAATACAAAACTCAAGCATTCTTATATAATTTTGTGTGCATTCACTTCAGGCACTAGGATTTTTGGTGGTTCTCTGGAGGTGGCCAGATAAGCCATTAAGGGGTCACTTACTTTGGATGGATGTAAATAAAAATATTCAGGAAAAGTTTGCTGGGAGGAAAGGTGACAAGTTCTTCAAGTGTGTTGTGCTAGACATCAGCAGCTAAGATTTAAACATCAAATTTGTACAGGAGAAAGGGGTCTACTACATCTTTCCTTTGGTGGATGATATCCATTGGGTGCCAGCTACAGATTTAATAGCTACAATGGCACCAGAGATTGATCGCAGTTGTCATCATTTCTTCAATTCATTTTTTTTCCACCAAGACTGGCAGCCTATTTTTAAAAAACATCTTTTTTCTGTATAATTTTTGTACAGTTTTGAAATTGCCTAAGAGTGTTTCAGTTGTGGTTTGAATTACTGGTAGGACATATTTTGAAACTGTTCCATGTGATGCTTGTTTTTTGGTTACTGTGTTGCAAATGTTCAATAACTGATCCATGATCCTCCTCAGAACTAAGATTATAACTATTTAGGTCTTTATTATTTCTTGTTTTATTCTTTGAATAATATATATGTATAATGATGAGAAATATTAAAAAATACTTTAATGGCACAAATCGGTACGTTTTCTACTTGTTTGACGATTAATAATTGGCATCATTATAAATATATTTCTTTAAATGACATAAGCTTTTGTTATTTTTAGTATTACAAGTTATATGCAACCTAGCATATGAAAGTTGATTTTGATTAATATTAACTTAGTAACTAATTGGTTACTGTGTTGTAATCGAACGAACTGGCATCTGCTGTCTTTTGATGAACTGTGCGAATACCAATTGATGAAATGTAAGAATTCTTACAGTAAAGTGTATCCAAAAGGTCTATCTTTTGCTGATATAAAAAGAAACTAATAATTCCTAATAATTCTAATTTTTATTTTTTTGACCGTCATGTCACACTTACGGGTCACCTTTCTAGAAAATCACCCTTTTCGTATTTTTGCCCTCAAGGGAAATAACTTGTGTTGTGGGATTACTGTCTCATTATAAGTGAAATGCCAATCAAACCAGAGGGTGCAGAACTTTCGCTTTCTTTTTCTTCCTTTTGTGCTTTGTCCGAAGCACACGGCTCGTCTGTTATGCTCCCCTCATTTCAATTCAGTCAGCATGGACTGGAAAATGAGTTCGTAATTTACTTGATGGTCACAGGGTATTATTACTCAAATTTTGTATTGCCAAAACACACACAACGACTTCAAAAATAAACAACGTACTTTTCATCCACGGAGTATCTTTATTTTCTGTTTTCTTTATAGTTTTTAAAATTGTAATTTTTAAACTGAAATTCCCTGATGGACTGTACACATGGACTCAGGCCTTCGTTCTGTTTTCTTATTGCTTGGTTCTATATATATGTGTTACGTTTCCAGTATTTATTTAAAGACCCTGCTTAGGAAATTATAGAACGTTAATTTACTATTTAAATTAATTCCCTTTCGTTTAACCTAAACAGACTGGTTGCTCAAATCATCATTCGACTAAATTAAAAATGCATCTTTGTAGTCTAGATCACAGATTTACGAAACTGATAATTTGCGTACTTTAGCTAGATTGGAAATCGTTAAAAACTCTCTTAGATTCATATGCATTCATTACGTCATTCGTTTTGCTCAGACAGCCCCCATCCAATCCACGTCTTTTGGTCTATATGCATACAAATTTACTACAAAAAGAGGTTCTTAACAAAATGAAATAAGATTTAATAAGTTTAACAATTAACAGCAACGATTAATTACAACACGACGTCTTAATTCTACACAGCGTTGTTCTCTCATTTTACCGTCTCTGTTAAAAGTCTTAACGAGAATTCTCTTTTTTAACGAGAATTGGTTTGCCAAATAGTCACTTGATTCTGGACCCTAGTAGATATACTTAACTACACTCTTGGTCGCACGTGGGGTTCAACTGGTTAGAACTGGTCCACATCCTTTGGCTCATCGTCAGTACTGCATAGCATGACAGTCAATCGTCCACTCAATTACTGCATCGCTAATGTACTTGCGACGAATCGTTAACACGTGGTTAACACGAGGTACTTCTGCATAGTTCACGTGTGGGTCATGAAGACACCCGAGTCGGTGTACGACTCAAGAAGTACGAAGGTAGAGAGGAGTAACATAAGAAGAACCCGGCTGAAACAAAGGATTTGGGCTCTGTAACTATTTGCGTGTATATTCGCAAAACCCAAGCACATGTTTCTTTGTTTAAGGTTCTGAATTTAGAATCTTTGACTATCGTGTCGTTTACAATTCAAATATGGTTATATTTAAATATACATTGTGGTCCACGTGTGTGTTACATATAACATTACACGAACGTATGAATTCCCAAATATTTACAGCATTAAAATTGGAATTCACACAAAGGATTAATTCAAAATGAAGCATGAATGCTTTACAATTTTACACGAAAAATTATATGCAAGAACAATTTGAATTACAAAGAAGAATTCGCCACGTGCACAGACATACTGGCAGCACTAGTGAATTTAAGATTTATATAAATTAAAGATAAGAAAAAGTTACAATAATTTATATACAATAACTTTTAGATTTGTCCCTTTACATCGAAACACGTGCTTTGGCTAAAATAGCGCTAAGCTGCACAAAATACATACATCAATTCAATTACAAAATACAATCAATAAATGCAATAGATACTGTAAGAAGTAGACGTGTTATTGTTACCTCTTAAAAGTAGATTTTACTGCTCTAGCGCGGGTTCATCTTCGACTCTCTTACGACTCTGGTATGGCGGCGGGACGGAGCTATGTTAAAGCTGCCTGGTGTGTCTGCCGGTCTGGAAGTGAGTGAGGGATTTGGCGCGTTATGATCGTATTTTATGAAACTGCATTGAACGCATCACGTGACCGCTCACGTGGTATGTTGTTGATCTCGAAGGTGCTGGACACTGGCCTAAAGTTATGCAACAATCCGACCTTGCTAGAAAGCTTCTCTCGATACTGATGTATCACGGGTGAATTTCAACAAAGGTCCGTTCAAAATTTTAATTTTTGAAACGCGCAATTGGGTCACGAGGTCATGACACAGAATTTGTCACACATCGTCACACCCCCTTGCTTTTGAGGCGTTTATCTTACCAAAAGATAAATGCCTCCTACAAATTATGTGTTATAAAATGTAGAAGTGCAAAATGAAGAAAAAATTTACAATTAAAAAATTTCAACATAACCAGAAATAATGTAACGTGACGGAAAAATCAACCCTCGATTAACGGCACACTCATACAATATTTCTCTCCTCAGAAATCAAAGAAAAATGATTTAAGAAAAATCAAATAAAATGATTTAAGAAAAACGTTCAGTCTAATTGAATAGACATCCATCCAATGGAATAACATGTTCTGAAATTCTCACTATCTGTCCCAATAATCAATAGTTCACACACAACCTAGTTTGATCTAACCAGATTATTCAGAATAGAAATCCAACATCAACCAATTCCACTGAATACGTATCCAACAATAGTGTGATCAAAAAATTGACTTCCAATGAACAACACTATCAATATGCAGGTTATGAAAAGTTCCAGATATTGATTTCCTGTATCAACCAAATATCAGAGTTTGTGAATTACCAACTCTAATGAACTATCTATCAGTCCACCTGTCATATTCAGAGTTACAACACTAACACAATTCAATCAGTGTTATAGCTTGTCCCAAGTTTCATGAAATGTCCGACATATTTACAATAACAACCACCAACTACGGTACAACAAGAAGATAATGAAAATTCAAAGAAGGTATCAAATCATTATTTCTACTGTTGCGCTATCTTCGTAGTTCTATCCCAACCCCAATACACGTCATCGTCCATGTGTGTCAACATGTCTATGGCATGACAACTGTATTCTTTCTTTCTTACTCTGTTCGTCAGAATGTCACTGTGAGGTGCAATATATTGCATGTCAAGTTTAGACTTTTCATTTCTCGTCCGGTAAGTACGTCCTTGAAGTGTTTTATCGTCATGATCTCTTTCAAAACTCTCCAAAGTACTTGTCAAGTTTAAAATGTTTCTGGTAGTGTCAGTTTCTGTATGACTGGTCTCTACCCTGTCTAACAGTTTCAAACTTCTCGATACGTTTCGTATCATGTCAGTGTCACTGTGGCCTTGACTATGCGAAGTCTGAATTTCAAATCTATCGCTCTTAGCCTTGTCACTGAGCTCACGCAAATGGAAATTTGCTCTCTTGGTGTTTCGTGCATTTGTAGTTACGTCATTGTGTACACATTGAACGTTTCTAGTTCGCATGCACTCAACGTCTTTTGTCGGAATGGCGTCAGATCTACTATGGGTCCATTTCGCATCTAGTCTAACGTCATAGGTTTGCAAATGTGCTCTGTAGCGGCTACCAGTCTCTCTGAAGTACCTGAATTGCAACATTAGCTTCTCCCCTAAATCTGGAGGTTCCGTCCTCCTGATCTTATCATAGACTGAAGTGAAATACCTCGTCCCACTAGTTGTTTTCTGTTTTAACCCATTCACAACTAGGTGTTCGACTGTTATGTCTGTCAATTTGTCTCTCTCCTTGACAACATAAGTCTGTGTCTCTTTTGTGACTCTAGTCACTGTGTGGTCAGACTCACTCGCTAGCAAGTCAGATTCCCGTGGTTGTATGAACAAGGGTTCTGTTTTAAACTCCCCAAGAGTTACTGATTGTCTCCCCTGGACCATACCGTTTATTGAACTAACATAGCCTGTCTCCACTGACTCAGTTAATTCAATATGTCTTCTCATCAGGTCGTCAGAATCTATGATGGAAATTCTGTCAGTCTCAGTCACTAACTGGCAGTGAATGTTACCTGTCTCTAATACACTGAATAACATCACTATGTCTACTCTCTGTGTGTTGTAGGCTACACTCCCACTGTTTCCTCTATCATAAGTTTCTGCATCTGATGTCAGTAACAGTCCTGATGCCCCACCTACTCTGGTTATCAGTCCGTCACTCCGGTTTTCATTGTCTATCGATCTAGTTCTGTCACTCATTTGTACTGTGTCTTTGATCAATTCGGGATTACACTCCGTACTAATCGTCAGTGAATCAAGGAACATATCAGTTAATGAAACCCCCTCCTCCTTACTTCCACTTGTCTCAGTTTTTGGTACGTACTCGTGACATTCCTTTATCTCAACAGGTGAGTCAATAAAGGTAGTCCATGTACCGTGGCTTCTGTCTACGTCACTAATTCCGTTAAGTGATTTATCTGCAGACAGTTCTGCCATGTCTCCGACAACTGCGTGCATACACGTCAGTACACATGCATTATCGTTGACCGTCCCTGTACAGTTTTCGACTCTATCTTCTTCCATGTCACGTTTGGAAAAGAACTCTGTCTCAGCTCTGACAACTGTCATGTCATCTGAAGTAAATGAATTTATCATAGGCACATTGTCTCTGTCTGTAATGCTACCTATACTGTCGTCTGGATCAAATACTTCTGTTTCCCTGGCTATCAATGTGTTAGCACTCGAAACCTCGCATAACGCAATAATCTTGTGTTCCAAAATTACGTCATGACTCACGTCAATCACCGGAGATCGAGATCTACCGATGTCAGTCTCAGTCTTCGTAGCGAGCACATTCTCATGACTCCCTCTTAAACTAACAGTTCGGTCAGTAGACTCAGTCGATGCGTCACTGCCCTTCGACGATACACAACTGATAGAATCGGTTTCTATCTTCTCATGCATATTTGTCCTGTCAGAAAAATCAGTCACTGTGTTGCTAGAAGTTTCATCACACCTTAACGGTACACAACTGATAGAATCTGTCTCTATCTTATCATGCGCATTCAGTCCGTCAAACAAGGTGTCACACGTACACGGCGGTGTATGTGTTTGTCCAAATTCTACACGTGTTATTAAGTCCTTAACAACAGTGTCTTTTCTTGTCTCTGTTTCAAGATCAAGCTTTGGTGCGCTAACTGTTTCTGTAAACTGGTTAGCATGTTGAACTGTAATGGTTTCGTCAAAACATTTGTTTTTGTTTCCAATCAAACTGTCTAATTCGTCTGCTGTGTTTGGTAGCGGCGACTAATTTCTGTGTGTCAGTCTCCACGCTCGCGGTGTTTGACCTCGGCAAGTCAAAGTTCACGGCCTGACCTTCCTGTCGTAATTTGTCAACAGTACTTTCCCCAGCAATTTTAGACTCTGTTTTGATTTCTGTCCACAACCATTCTAATTCTAGACTTTCTTTCCTTTCCATAAGCACTAGCCTCTCTTTCTTCAACTTTCTAATTTCGAACGTTAAGTCTCGTATTTCAGCCTCCCCTTTGAATCGGAAATCTTTATCACACAACTGCGCTTCTGTAAGTTTTACACGTGAGCTTAATGAAGATATCTTTTCTTCCCTGTGTTCTATTTCCTTTTCATTGAGTGCAAGTAGGGCAGAATTACGTAGCGATTCACCTTTATATTTTAGTGATATGCCTATCTCCTGTTCGCGTTTTAGAATCTCCATGAGCTGTAAGCTCCCTACACTGTTCTTCCGATAGTTGATCCTTAGATGTATCAAGGACATAATATGATCATGTTCTATCTCTAACCTTTCTTCTTCCTCTTCCTCTCTCTTTGCTTTCTCTCTCCTGTCTAGTTCAGTTCTCACGAAGTTCATTAACTCGTCTTCCGTTCGGAATCCGATCAAGGAACCTATCTCTCTCAGATCCGCAATAACCTGTTCGAGATCCGAAGTGTCCATCTTATTTATTTAGCGCGTCTGGCTACAATAAATATCTCTCGTGATTGTGTATCTAACCGTAGGCGATAAAACTCCGCTTTTATCCCACAATAACTTTTAGGCTACGACCTTACAAAAATTATTGAATTTATTCAGAACACCTTCCGAAATAAATTACGCGTTGGTTACACGTTCACCTGCTTGGCTACAAATCCGTTGTCTCCAAGGCTTCCGTAATGTCACGGCTCCGACCATACAACATTACACATTATACTTAGCACCCTAAATATAATAGTCCGAAGTCTGTTACTACCGATAACTCTCCTAGCTGGCGGTATAACACGTCGACTTCTTACAATGAAGTATCCAGTAACACAATACTAAATAAATCATTCAATAGCTAACATGACATATTTAACTACGCTTGAATATATCAACATTAACTAAACATGCACGCTACTCTGCAAAAGAATACATGCACATGTCACAACAAAAGCAAGATAAATATTTCAACAATCCTGAATCAATAGAATATTGGCAATTCTCAGTTCGTTCGTTTCCTAAAGATATGATACGCCCTATGTATAAAAATGTTACAATTTAATACATATCAATCCCATGACGAGGCACCACTTGTTACGTTTCCAGTATTTATTTAAAGACCCTGCTTAGGAAATTATAGAACGTTAATTTACTATTTAAATTAATTCCCTTTCGTTTAACCTAAACAGACTGGTTGCTCAAATCATCATTCGACTAAATTAAAAATGCATCTTTGTAGTCTAGATCACAGATTTACGAAACTGATAATTTGCGTACTTTAGCTAGATTGGAAATCGTTAAAAACTCTCTTAGATTCATATGCATTCATTACGTCATTCGTTTTGCTCAGACAGCCCCCATCCAATCCACGTCTTTTGGTCTATATGCATACAAATTTACTACAAAAAGAGGTTCTTAACAAAATGAAATAAGATTTAATAAGTTTAACAATTAACAGCAACGATTAATTACAACACGACGTCTTAATTCTACACAGCGTTGTTCTCTCATTTTACCGTCTCTGTTAAAAGTCTTAACGAGAATTCTCTTTTTTAACGAGAATTGGTTTGCCAAATAGTCACTTGATTCTGGACCCTAGTAGATATACTTAACTACACTCTTGGTCACACGTGGGGTTCAACTGGTTAGAACTGGTCCACATCCTTTGGCTCATCGTCAGTACTGCATAGCATGACAGTCAATCGTCCACTCAATTACTGCATCGCTAATGTACTTGCGACGAATCGTTAACACGTGGTTAACACGAGGTACTTCTGCATAGTTCACGTGTGGGTCATGAAGACACCCGAGTCGGTGTACGACTCAAGAAGTACGAAGGTAGAGAGGAGTAACATAAGAAGAACCCGGCTGAAACAAAGGATTTGGGCTCTGTAACTATTTGCGTGTATATTCGCAAAACCCAAGCACATGTTTCTTTGTTTAAGGTTCTGAATTTAGAATCTTTGACTATCGTGTCGTTTACAATTCAAATATGGTTATATTTAAATATACATTGTGGTCCACGTGTGTGTTACATATAACATTACACGAACGTATGAATTCCCAAATATTTACAGCATTAAAATTGGAATTCACACAAAGGATTAATTCAAAATGAAGCATGAATGCTTTACAATTTTACACGAAAAATTATATGCAAGAACAATTTGAATTACAAAGAAGAATTCGCCACGTGCACAGACATACTGGCAGCACTAGTGAATTTAAGATTTATATAAATTAAAGATAAGAAAAAGTTACAATAATTTATATACAATAACTTTTAGATTTGTCCCTTTACATCGAAACACGTGCTTTGGCTAAAATAGCGCTAAGCTGCACAAAATACATACATCAATTCAATTACAAAATACAATCAATAAATGCAATAGATACTGTAAGAAGTAGACGTGTTATTGTTACCTCTTAAAAGTAGATTTTACTGCTCTAGCGCGGGTTCATCTTCGACTCTCTTACGACTCTGGTATGGCGGCGGGACGGAGCTATGTTAAAGCTGCCTGGTGTGTCTGCCGGTCTGGAAGTGAGTGAGGGATTTGGCGCGTTATGATCGTATTTTATGAAACTGCATTGAACGCATCACGTGACCGCTCACGTGGTATGTTGTTGATCTCGAAGGTGCTGGACACTGGCCTAAAGTTATGCAACAATCCGACCTTGCTAGAAAGCTTCTCTCGATACTGATGTATCACGGGTGAATTTCAACAAAGGTCCGTTCAAAATTTTAATTTTTGAAACGCGCAATTGGGTCACGAGGTCATGACACAGAATTTGTCACACATCGTCACAATATGTACTTACCGTTATCAATGTCTACTATTCAATGTACACTAATCAACGTTTGTAACATTTAATAAATGAATTATGTTAGATTAATGATTTTTTTTAATTAATTTTTTTATATAAAACCTATTTTGAAGAGAAATATTAACAAAAATTGCCTAATAATGTTACAAAAATGTAATTGATTTAGCTATAAGATCGGATTTTTTAAAATCGAATTAGATTTAAAAAAGACCTCACCTAAAAATAAAAATAAAAATGAATGTCATTTTCGAATTTAGCAGTGAAAAATTGTTCTATATCAGTTGAGAAATCTTAGACAACTTACAACAACAAAAAAATTGTGTGACGCAGTCTACTGATCAATGTAATAATAAATGTACCGACAGTTTAGTAATAAACATATTGATCAGTTTTATCATAATCAGGTTATTAATAAATACGCTAACAATTTAAATATTGGTTCAACAATCGGGTTTTGTAATTACGTCAGCTGTTTACTTCAGTTTCAGTAGAGAGGAATACAAAACACTACGTTCTTACACGTCACGTGACTAACATTAAAGAGGAATACAAAACGCTACGCTCTTATACGTCACGTCGTGCGAGTTTCAGTTAAAAAGGAATACAAAGCGTTAAAGTTCTACTCCTGTATTTACGCGCGCAAGTCATGCCTGGCAAAAGCTTTCTTCGTCCAACTTGCCTGCCCCTTTATCCAACCTCTCCGCCCTATTTCCATGTTCAAGAAGCAAGCACCTGATTTCCACGGACTTGAATCAGGCATCCTTTGAACTGTATTTACGTCCCCTGCCGTAATCTATATCTGACATGAACAAGACGGCCGGTTAGGGAACAATCTGCATTTGTAGAGCTTGGCAGATTTTGTGTGTGTGTGTGAGATACAAGAATAACTACTGTGTAAAATGCACGCCATTTTTTTTTTTGCTTGTTTGTTTTGTCTTCTTTTTTAATTTTTTTTTAAATTTTAACTTAGATCACGCAGGGAACAGCTTGCGAATAGATCTGGGCTCACTATCTTACTGCACCACACCACTGACCACGTGATAGTTTTGTCATTCAAGCAATTCTTATCAGAGTACTGTCGATTTCGGGGTGGGAGTGGGGCAAAGCAACCGAACCGACTACTGTATTGACGTAATTATCTTCCGTCATTGTCAGACGCCAATCTTTTAGTTTTTGAAATTGTTTAATTATTTAGTTGTGGTGCTGTTGTTGGTTTTGTCTGTAGAGTATTTCTGCTTTCTGTTGATCTCGAATCCACTTTGGTGGGCGATTTCTTCGTTTCCTTTTTTTTCTTTCTGTCTGGATGGTTGCGTTTGGATGAATATTTCTTCATTTTCGTGGTTTGTGTTGATATTGTTGTCAATTGTTGTTGTTCGGTCTATTTGTTGTTCTTTGTCTTCAAAGTGAATCGTTGTTTGGGTGTTTGCAGTAATTAACTGGATGGTTGTTTCTGTCTGTTGTTCTGCTGTGACGAGAGTTTGTTTCTGTAGAGATTTGTTCTCTTTCTTGTAGACTGGCCGTTTGTGTATCTTCTTTTTTTTTAAGTATCGTTCCTATCTGTTAGTGTGGCTCTGTTCCTTTTTTTTCCCCCAGTAATGGCACTATTCTGTTTGAGTGGCTATTTTCCTCTCTAATTGGGTTTGGTTTTGTGTGTACGTTTCTTCGGTATGTTTCTGTGTGCTGGTTTTGCTTCTTTCTTTCTTATTTCTGCCTTTGCTTCCATAGTATTGTATTATTTCGTAGGTAGCTGCTTTGGCTTCTACCGTAGCCATTTTGCGGTTAATTGTCCTGGAGTTACTGTAGCGTTTTGTCTAAGGCCATGTGGAGTTCTGAAGGTCTGATTAGTAATGTCGAATTGTTGCTGTTGTACCATTGACTTCTTTTGCTCCACAGGAATTGCATGAAAACTTTTCCTCTTCATGATGTTCTCGGTTTTTGGAGGATTCCTGTGGAGCCTCCCTCTCTTGTATTCAGGGAGGGTAATTAGAGGGGTGTGCTGTTGTTGGTAGTTGTGGAAGTGTGTGCGTGTGTGTTTCGCTTACACTCCCCTACCAGAAGCCGCAAAAGACCTTTCATCTTCACGATGTTCTCAGTCTTGGTCTGCTTCTGGGGGATACCCACAGCCTCGCGGTGCCTCTGAGGTGGAGGGAAGGAGGGCTGGCGGAAGGGGGTGAAACAGGTTGCACCAGTTTGGCGCACACCCTCAACCGCCCTCCGTCGGTGGGATGGGGGGGGGGGGGCGGCCGAAGCCGCCTCAATACCCTAGTTGTGGAAGTGGAGACCCACGGTTTTATAAGGAACTGAAAACCAAGCTATTCTTTTACACACACACACACACACACACACACACACACACACACACACACACACACACACACACACGCACGCACACACACACAGGCGCACGCAACCACAAAACAGTAAAACCCACAAGAACTACGTGTTCTTGCTGCCAATTTACAACTTTTTCTGCAACCCTCTCCGAAACCCAGAGAAGAGAGGAGGCCTCACAGGAATCCACCAAAAACCGAGAACATCGCCAAGATGAAAAGTTTTAATCCTGTGAGGTAAAGAAGTGATCGGCACTACTACTACTAGTGCTTCAGAGTTGTCTCCTCGAACTTCCGATAACTCTCCCCCCACCCTTTTTTTTTGTTGTTTTTTTTTTGGACATCGTAGAAAGCGTCAGTCTGATTTAGTATAGCTTGTTGACTGGACACAGCTGAGATAGATAGAGCTGTTTACGTTATATAAAACTGTTCGATTTTAATAACGCACGCGATATCAAAGATCGATAAGACAGTGATACATATTCGATAAGAACGACGTAGGCTTGGCTTGACACGTGACTAAGACAGTAAGAGGCCTTTCCAAAGTGACAATTTATACAGGCACGAGTGTTTAAATTGCGCGGATTTTTTTTCTCTTCGCCACAAATCTTGACAAAGTAAAGACAAGAGACATAATAAAGTAAATAAATCAATCTTGTTTTTACAACGAACAAAACAAACATAAAGCTGGAGAAACACGCCCATCTTCACCATAACAACTGTTACAAAAGTTACAAATGCGAGGAGGAAGTTTTGTTTTCTTAATTTTTGTTGTTTGTTTAATAAAGCAAACACAAAAGAAGTTCACTCTGTAAACAAGATCATTAAATTAATCCCTTATCAAGAAAGTTCTTTATATTAATCTAAAATAAAAACCCGATTAAAATAAAATAATTACTTACGAGGAAGTCTAAAATATAAAAGAGAATTAAATTAAAATAATTTGCAATATGAAAAAAGGAAGTTTGATATAACATAAAGAAAATATTACTTTTTAGTAACCTGCCTATATGGACAGTAGATATTAAAATACAATCCGAATTATAAAAGTGAGTTCATTTCAAAACAATCCAAAGCAATAGCTGGCTATGTCCGAAATGGGGTGATTAAAATATCCCCAGTGCGGATACTTCTGCTCCTTGCCCTAACGCTATCGTTGGTGATGGTAGTTGTTGAGCACCCTTGCAGAGCGGCCTCAATTTCGGTCATTTTATCTGATTCCTTGAGGCTGTCGGATTCTGTGATTTTTTCCCTTCATCTCGGTCTTTTCATTAGAGTGTTGGCATTTCATGTTTTTTCTTTTTATCTTCCATTTTCGTTGTCGATGTGGTGTGGATTTTATTTCCTGTCACCATTGTCAGTGTCTGGTTTTTTTTTCCTTCTCCTTATTACAGTTGTTGATGTCTGAGAGAATGTTTATAATTTTAGAATTCATTTCCTGTCCACATGTGGTCTAAGTGATTGATTGTGACTTGTTATCATTCGTTGTCTTTTGAATTCTTTGGAGGTGTGATTCCAGATACTCCTGAAATGGAACCACTCTGAGAGAAGGTAGTAGATCCTCCGTATTGAAGAGTAGAATGAATAACTCGTGAAGTGTATTGGTTTTTGGTTGTTCAATTTTAACTTGAAATCATTTGCTGTCATCCCTTCCGTCATTGTGACCCCTCTTTCATGCAGGTCACTGCCCTGCCAATGTCATGCAGAGGGTCTTTTACTTCTCCCTCTAGCCAGTCTAGGGCCTAGATTCTAGAAGTGCGTCATCATCTCCCTGTCCTGCCAAGGGTTTGGGAGTGGCACTCTATGCTGCTCTCGTGTTCTTTGTCTCCATTGCTATCCCAGTGGTCCGTTGTTATCCCGGTGGTTCATTGCTATCCCGGTGGTCCGTTGTTTTCCCAGTGGTTCATTGTTGTCCCGGTGGTCCGTTGCTATTCCGGTGGTCCATTGCTATCCAGGTGGTCAGTTAAAAGTGAAGAAGAAGGGGAACAAAAAGTGTGTCAGATGACTTCGGATGCTTGAATGCAAGTAGGATAACTAAACAAAGTATGAAGTTCATTAAAGCGATAAATATATAAAGTTAGAAATTAATTAAAGCAATGAATTAAAGAAAGAAGTTCAATAACGCAATAAAAAATATGAAGAAAGAAGTTCACTAAAGCAATGAATTTAATATATAAAGCAAGAAAGTAATGGAAGCAAGCGTTTATGAAGAAAGAAGTTCATTAATGCAATAAAATAAATGAAGAAAGAAATCCCGTTTAATCAATCCTTATTTACAAGAGCGTTTTAGTTGAAATAATAAGAATTTAAAGAAATTAATGCAATGAAGCGATCTATATCTGTACATGTTTTATGTCCCCCCTTTATTATTTGCTACAGAACCTTCTCACTCCAGCCCCTTCCTTCCCCTCAATCCCAGCTGCTGGTGAAGATCGATTCGCACACACGAGTCTTGACCACACCTCTTAAATAAATCTGACAAGCTGTTTCTTTAATCATAGCACACATTTATACATATCTTCTAAGCGCCAATCTTATTTAGTATTGTTGTGAAGGGAAAATTATAATTTTATTGCAAATTGTAAAGTTTTCACCATTTCCTGCGTACATTTAATTATGCGCTGGATTTTAAAAGGAAAGTGTCGTTATTTTGATCATTGACACTGCTAACAATTCCAGCAATTTGTCAGTTCGTGTAACATTCGACTGTGCGTGTGCGTGTGAAAGAGAGAGGGAAAACGGTTTAATACTTTACTGCATAAACATCAGGTTCATTAAGTAGGTGTCAGGTTTACTGTTGTTAGGTTCTCTGCATAGATGTCATTAAATAAAATTTAGGCTCATTGCATACAAGTCAAGTTCACTTAGTGGACGTCAGATAAGATTTTTCAATCAGAAAGAAGAGAATTTGATAAGTGCCACTCTTGTTCAACAATTAAAATTTATTATTACCAAGGTCACAGTCATTGTCAGAATATATTAAGCAAATTATGCACAATTATAGAACATACTTTTCTACTGTCTGTATAATTTACTGAGAGACTTCAGTTAAGCGATTTGGCTTAGCTGATGCAACACTTTGAACAAGCCATCGTAACACCGAAAATGTTCTAGAATGTTGAACGGCAACCGATTCCTGCACACATAACCGGCTAATAAAACCGTCTCAAAATCTGAGGACAAAAACAGCAACAATATAATATTTTAAATCAAAATTTTAAAAATAAACTTTTGAGCTCCGGGCTGTATACATGCCTTGTTCACTGCTTCATTTCCCCCTTCCTCACCCACACTGGTAGATTTCACGCTGTCTTTCCCCCCCGGACTTAGTGGTATACGATGATAAGACGCCAGGCGCGGAGAAAGGGTTAACCAACCCTCACGTAGAGGAGAACGAGTGGGGAGACATGACGATAGCGATGATAAAATAAGGGTTAGGTGTCTGTCATTTATGGCCTCTTTAATGCTGTCAGTTTGGGGAAATTTAGATTAGAGCAAGTCTGTCTTGTAATATATCTTGGCAGCTTTTAGAAGATTTCTAGTTAAAAGAGTCAGCTACTGTCTGAAGTGTTGTTGGAAAAATAAAAACACACGCGATTCCGGTGTTTTTATTTACAGAGGGGTTGTTTTCTTTCGTTTAGAAACCATTTTTTCTTCCATGCAGAGAATTTCGTTAGCCCGCCTCCTTTACAGCATTCACTTAAGAATTTCGTGATTCAGCCACTTTAGTAGAATGCTGAGTCCATATTTAGAGCTGTCACTGACTGGGGATTCCGTTGTTAAATAGGCAAGGGAAATAATTCCTTATTAATATTGCCCACTGACTTAACGATTATCTCTGTAACTATGTGTGTATGTATTCTACTATATCTTTATATCACATGTCCGGTTTCATTTTACTACCCTGTCCTAATTTAGGCACGAATTATTATCAACGTTATATTATAGATAATCCCTAGTATTAGTGACAGATGGACTTGCCTAACTTCTCTCCCTTTCAAATGCCACAATCTCAGCTTGATTGTTCATGACACCTAGTCGGATAAGTTAGTTGACTTCTTGCCAACAATGTTATCTCCCCTTTATTTATAGATTAATAAATATAATTCTTTATTCCTCTATTCATGACTCAGTCCCCAGCCTCTATTCATGGCTCGGCCCCCAGTTGACATCATGGTCATTACATGCACTTATGTAATAATATAGAGAGATAACAGTTTAAGACAGTTAACAATAAAATTTAATAACCATAAAATTAAATTTGAAAAGAAGAAAATGAACAATTTGATTTCCACGAATACAGAGCGATACCGCGCGGCCCAGTAAGTCACTTTACTGTCTACACCATGAAAATCTATTTCAACTGTCTTTTAGACTTAGCTTTTGATTGAACACTGTATTGTTGTCATCCACAGTTGTCATCCACTGGCATACGCTGACATCACATGACCTTGGTTACCCATTGCAGTTTAACAGGCTGTGATAAAGATTCAGCATGATGCTCGCTTGCTCATTGTTGTTCGGGACTCCACCATGCTTTAGCAAGGTTGGATTTCCACTGAGTAGCATTCAGCAGTCAAGGTCAGGGTTATGAGGTGAACTTAGGACCGGCTGGAATATACAGTTATTTATATTACAGCTTCATGTGTGATAATGATTTTTATGGGCTTTATGGCAGCAGCGATAATCACTCTTTACAATCTCACTAATTCATAGTTTACATTACATGAAAATTCAAATATATAAAATCTTTACAATATATATTTTTTCATTACTTCATAGTTGCTCATAATACAATTTGGCTAGTGACAATGCAGTGCGTGTTAACTCTCCCATGATAACAATTAATCAACGGTAATAAAATTACATACACATGGTATTTCTCACCACGTTTACACATGTAATATTGCTGTGCCACTTAGCTTCTGTAGGAAAATGTATTAACATTAGCAGCATTAAATTCAAAAGAATATTCTACACATTTACTATACAAAATACATAGAATTAATTCAACAAGAAGGAATTTCAATTTAGAGAAATCAAGGTATTACCACTAGGTGTTTTTGTATAGGCTCAGTCATAAATGGATGCAGCTTGTCACCCCTGGCATGTGGGCACTACTTCTGTCTGCAAGTCTGATGAAGCCAACCCATTCAAGTGGTTTTATCAATGAAATGAAGGTCAACTAACATCTTAACGCTATGTCATTGCCCAGTATGCAAATGAACACACGCGGGTAGTTAGTATCTGGTTTTGGGTGTGACCTTCACCTATGATCTAACTTACTTCCCCTAAATGCATAAACAAGTCCTTCCACAGCCTTTAAGCTTTAATCCTTAATAGAAGTTTCTCAATGGATATGTCAGGTTGTGGGAAAACCCGTATATAAAAGAAACAGTTAATAATATGAAAAAGGTTATCAAAATACATAATTTGTTTTAACTCTTCACAATTTACAAACCTTGTTTTGCACTATGTAAAATTATTGGTTGTAATATTTTGATGAATAACTTTCCTTTAGTTGACTCCCATTTCCTCTGTTATGTGTCGTTATCATAGCAACAACAGAATGATGTACTCACTGCATCACAAAAAAATTTTGGTAAGTTGTCTAAGATTTTTCAACTGAATTAGAACAATTTTTCACTGCTAAATTTGAAAATGACATCTGCTTTTTTTTAATCTTTAGAGTCCAACAGTAATCAGCCATCATGACTGCATCCCAGCGTCCCTGATACCTCGTTTTCATCTCTTTCATATCCTGATGAAATCTCTCCCCTTTCTCGTCTCTCATTAATCCCAGAATTTCAGGAAACCGATCCATTGAAAATAAGTAATGCATTTTGATGCTTATGTTGCATCCAAGGTTTCTGAAAGCAACAAGCTCTGCATAGTTCCTGGCCTTATTGTTGCCAAGAAAGTTTTTCACGACCAGAACAAAAGCCTTCCACGCTTCCAGTTCCACTTCATTCATTGAGTTTTTAAACTCTGGATCTCTGATTAGCTTACTGAGTTGTGGACCATCAAAAATGCCAGGTTTCAACTTCTCATTGGTTAACCCTGGAAAAGCATGGCACAAGTAAACGAAACAGCTACCATCCTTGTCCAGAGCTTTGGTGAACTGTTTGATTAAGCCAAGCATAAGTGCAGCGGTGAGAAAAGTATCTTGTCTCTGTCCACTAGAGGGTTGTTTATGAGGTTCTTTGTTTTGTAAGATACCAATTCCTTCCGTACAGGCCAATCCTGCTTCGTGTAATGCTGTGCTTTGTCCCTACTATCCCACATACACATAAAGCACGGGTACTTGGTGAATCCAGACTGTTGTCCCAACAAAAAGTTTACCATCTTCAGGTCAACACAAAGTAACCATCCACGCTGATCATAACGAATTTTCTCCAGCACGTACTTCACCGCTTCATACTTCTCCTTCAGTGTAGTCGAGTGAGCTAGAGGTACAGAGGCAAACTGGTTACCATTGTGTAGCAGAACACATATCAGTGATCGCTTGCTACTGTCAATGAACAATCTCCAATCTTTAGGTGGCACTCCAAGCTTGTGCAGAAGCTGCTCAATATCTGCACAGTACACCAGATCCTTCTATGTAGAGAAAAACTGAGATACTCTTGATGTCTGTTGCGGTAGAAGGTGATGCGGACACTGTCAGAAAGGACGTTTTTACTCCTCAATCTGGATGCCAACAGTTCAGCAGATGACTTTGACAAACTGAGATCACGAACTAGATCCTTAAGCTCCTTTTGCGAAAAAGGATTTGGAACATCATCATCAAGAACCACTAATTCTTCTTCTTCATATTCTTCAACACTAGAGAAATCTTCTTCATCAATGTCGGTAAGTTCGCCAGGGACAGGTACTGGAATTTCATCACAATGAGCTACTGGACGACGTGCTGATTCAAGATCAGGATACTTAAGGCTGCTCCGTTTCCTGATCACCAAGTTTTATACCAAAATAAGCATGGTAAATACTCTTTATAAAACCTGTTGCCGTATTCCTGTTAGGAACAATGGTGTATTGGCCACAAATTTAGCAAAACACATTGGGTTTATTTTTGTAATGTCTTCTGGCCGATTCCATTTCATTACCTAAAGAAGAAAAAATATCATTTATATCAATTATTCAAAAATTAGCTTATGTAACCTCTTCATAATTATGTAAAACAAATTATAATTTGTTTATTTAAAAAAAAATAAGAAAGAATTTTACATCATATAAATAGAAAATACCTTTATATGTAAAAATTTTTTTTTTAAATGTCGCAACAGATCAAAACGTTGCTCCAAAATAGATCAAAAAGTTGACCTGATTGAACAAAACCGATGTCATTTTTGGATCCAGCACAATAAAACTGTCATAAATCCGTCAAAAAATCTTAGACAGCAAATTTGTTGTTGCCCAATGGAAATAATAATAATAGCTATTATTATAGAAAACACAAATAGGTCATTTCAACATTTACTGACAAGGATATTGTGTAGTATTAATTATTTTTTAACTTGCTATCTCTGTCAAATGTCAAATTTTAGGCCTGTTTAACAGGATTACGGATCTGGCTCAAGAAATAAACTAAAACCACTTTGCCAGAAAACCGATCGGTATGTATATAGTATTGGCAGTTGAAAAGACAGTCATGAAACAAAATATAGATAATTTTCAAATCCGGAAATAGGCTTAAGTACTACAGTTGAAAAGACAGTCATGAAACAAAATATAGATAATTTTCAAATCCGGAAATAGGCTGAAGTACTAGTTAGAAAGACAATCGTGGAACAAAATAAAGACAGTCACAACTTGAGTTCGGAAATAGGCTGAACTTCCAACGTAGAATGCAAAGCTTTTACAAAGAAGTAAAAACAGAAGAAAGATTTTTAATGCCAGTGTCAGTGAGAACGGTCTCTCTCTCTCTCTCTGTCTCTGTCTCTCTCTCTCTCTCTCTGTCTCTCTCTCTCTCTGTCTCTGTCTGTCTGTCTCTCTCTCTCTCTCTCTCTCTCTCTCTCTCTCTCTCTCTCTCTCTCTCTCTCTCTCTCTCTCTCTCTCTCTCTCTCTCTCTCCATGTTCAACTTTGGTATTACACGAACTCCAGACAGACAAACCATAACAGGCATGTGCGAATCTGTAATACATAAGCCTCTACAAGCCCCAATATATGACCATTAACCCGTAAATCACAGAGTTAAGAAACATAACCCATAACACGCAGAGTTCAGATACACAACTCATAACTACACAGAGCTATGATGCATAGCCTTTAAACACATATCAGAGTTAAGATACATAACCCATTCAACAGAGATCCGATATATAACCCATAACACACCACAGAGCTCAGACGCATAACCCATAACTACACAGAGCTTAGATGCATAGTCTTTAACACACAACAGAGCTAAATTACATAACCCACAACGCACAGATACATATCACATAACACATACATCACACATACATAACCCGAAACACACAGAACACAGATACAACATAACACAGTGCTCATATAGATAACCCATAACACACAGAACTCAGATACATAGTCCAAAACACACAACAGAGCTTAGATACATAACCCATAACACACAGAACTCAGATACATAGTCCAAAACACACAACAGAGCTTAGATACATAACCTATAACACACGCAGATCTCAGATACCTAATCCATAACACACAGAGCACAGATACATAACCCATAACACACAAGAGAGCTGAGATACAAAACCCATAACATACAGAGCACAGATACATAATACACAACAGAGTTCAGATACATAACTCACAACACATAACAGAGCACAGATACATAACCCATAACACACAGAGCACAGATACATAACTCATAACACATAACAGAGCACAGATACATAACCCATAACACACAGAGCACAGATACATAACTCATAACACATAACAGAGCACAGATACATAACCCATAACACACTACAGAGCTCATATACATAACCCATAACTACACATAGTGATACATAACCCATTAGACACACAGGTCAGACAGGTACTTTGGCTGGAGTGGATCGGATCGGATACTTTGGGCTGGAGTGAATACGGCAGAGAAAGAATATTTTGCACTTGACACTGTAATACAAGGGTGGTCAGTTAAGGGAGAGAAGAAGATTGTGTAGAGTTTTGGGGTGGCGTGAGGGAATCCTAGAATGACCGAACAGCTGTTTTTGGAACTTCCTTTGTTTCTGCAGCAGACAGTAAGTGAAACTAGATAGCATAGAGTTGCAACAATCAAGACTTGACAGCACCCTAGACACATCACGTGATAATTTTTGTGTCTTCCACTGAGAGCAGGTTACAAAAATGCTATTGTCTTGCATGACATTATTTTTTTTTCTCACAGCCTAGATAATAATCTAAGCATCCATTTATTTTGATTTGATCTAATATGAAATGTTGATATTTAAACAAAAGACGTCATTAATACAGGGCTGCTGCATTCTCTCTCCAGGACAAGTTTAAGCGAAGAGCCACTTAGCCGTCTTAACATTGACAACTGTGTGTACAGTAAGTAATTTCTAACGCCACTTTTGCAATGTGCTAAGCATGTCTTCCTTTCTTATGTCTCCCATCATTTCCTTGTTGCTCTTGTCATTGAAAAGAAATATTAATTTTTTTTTTTTTTTGCTTCTCTGTCAAGCCCCCGTTAACCATGTATTGCATGACTCGACATGTGTATTTTCAACATTTTGCTCAATGGTACTTGCACTCCGATTAGTGCATTGAGGGGTGGTGGTGGTGGTTAACGACCCGTAGGGAGACCTTCGTTAGAGAGAGACAGACATACAGGCGTCGACAGAGAGACAGAGAAGGGGGAGGGAGGAAAGGAGAGATAAGATAAGGAGAGATAAAGAGAAACAGAGGGATGGAGAGAGGTGGGGGCGATTGAAGTAGAGACAGAAAGAGATGAAGTGATTTATATATTAAGAGAGAATTATTCACTAGAAATAAATGAGACGAAAACACACACACACACACAGAGATGGAAGAGATGAAGAAAGGGAAACGAGAAGATGAGAAGATTGAGGAATAAAATTTAACTCTCACTTCTAACGGAAAAGTGGAAAAACATTAAGCACGTGACAATATCAATAACCTTTGAGATATATTCAAGTCTTTACTGGCTATCTTTCATAATTTGCTTATATATATATTTTGCTCCGTAATGTAATGTACAACAGATTTCAGCATTATATTTCCTTTTCTCCGTTAATGTACAACCGATTTCAACATTATAATTAATTTACTCCGTAAGTTAATGTAGATAAAACTCGGAGTCATGCGGAATGTGTACACACGTTTTTCAAAGTGACGATGACAATTTCCATAGGAAGTTAAGAAAGATAGTACTAGTTGATTCTGATTTTCATGATGTTCTCGTGGTGGGGTTTTTGGCCCTCCATTTCAGTTTTTGAAACTCAGCTTTCTTATGCTCATATTGACAAAGCAAAATGTCCAGTACACCACGAGCACGCGTGCACGTTCTCTGTCTCTGTCTCTCTCACACAAACGCACGCACGCACGCACACACACACACACACACACACACACACACACACACACACACACACAACACATGTGCACGCATGCACAGAAATCGAAGTTTGGAAGACTATTCTTTATACAAAAGGCGTGCCCCAAAATTTCTCAAGCTGCTGAACAGTTTACAAGTGTTGTCTATGATGAAGAATGGAGTGACATCTGTGGCTGGTCCACACACACACACACACACACACACACACACACACACACACACACACACACACGCAGTTATACCTATACACACATATATACATACTCGCACACACACACATACACTTACACACAGAGGATACGAGTCGAGGTAAAACTAAAAGGAGGGCGCGGTCTGAAAGGGGAACAGATGTCTTCGATCTCGAAGGCAATACTAACCATCGCAATCAGCTATAGCATTCCAAATTTAAAACATTTCACATATAGTCAAGGAGGTGGGAGAGACGTATTAAAAAAAAAAAATTCACATATTATAAAAAAAAAATATATCAAGTACACGTACAATGTCCGGCCTCTCAATGTCTCTCATAGACTGAATTCGCGCAGCGAGCGTGCAGTCGAACACTGCCTTAATAAGAGCTTTCCCTCACAAACCGTTGGCTGCTTGAAACATATCAGAGGTGGCTAGTTAGGACCGATGGTGTGGAGCTTAGGCTGTAAGGGCGAGCGTGAACCAAGACTGTGAGCGTGAACCAAGACTGTGAACGTGGGAAGTGGTTTTAACTTTGCAGAATTTAGAACATCGCTCGAAAGTGTGAGGATAGAAAGAAAGGAGAAGAAAAGCGTTTTTGTTGGTCGCCTCCCAAAGTTTGAACTGTATACAGAGGCAATCCTAAACTCCACTGCACCCGATAATGGATTAAAAAGAGCAGATCATGTGACAAGGCTACTCATTTATAAGTGCGTGGACACGCAGCTTGGGTTCGGGACGTGGTGGCCAGTATGGAATTATCGAATTATAAGAAAGAAAGCAATAACCACAAAACTTTAAAGACAAGAATACAGGAACACAGGAAAAACGGGAATTTACAAAATCATCAACAAAATCGCGCGAACATCACTGAATCGTAAATTAGTACGGTTGATTGAATATAAAAGAAAGAAGAGAACGTTAACAGAAAAATCCAAAGTTATCTAAGGGGGTGCAATAAATAAATATCTATGACACTTCAACCTACTTTAACTGCAGCGCCAATGTGAGTTCCGAAATATTTATATTTTATCTTTTATCATTAACTTAACTGCAGTGTCATTTAAGTACTTATATTTTTCATAAATAAATAACAATTTAAAAAGCTGATGGCTACACTTGACTATGAAGCTTCCGCAAAGAGTTTTCTAAATTTAGCTACTAAAATTTAATAACTGCACACACAGATACACATACACACATATATTCAGGCACACATACACCCATATACACATACACACACATATATACAGACACAAAAGGATTCGAAGTATAAATTCCGCAGCACAGGCGATTACCAGGGACCAGCGCGAAAGCGGCGGAAGCCGGAAGCCCCCCTACACTCCATCCATTACCAGGGACTTACGAAACGTTTCAGAGCTGAAACACCAGGACAAAATACGTTCGCCAGGCGAAAACATCAGATGAAGACCGAATCCTCCCGAGCAGGTCGCATTCTTGGCACTTGCAGACAGCGGTGGGCAGCGGACATCACACGGACAATCACGTATCAGTCATGACGAGCAGAAACTTCTCTAGGATTAACTCGGATTACGCCAGACGCGTTAATTGCACCGCTGTGTCCGACGCAGCCGTTTGCATCCAGCAAACAAGTGTGTCCAACAGCCATCTTTGTGCAACATGATTGAACCAAACAACTCTAACTCTTAAGTAATGTGACACAGGCTTTAAAAAAAATATTAATTTTGTTTTTTTTATTCAACAAAATAAACTCTCTTCACTGAAGACGAGATTATTGAGAACGTCGATAACGACAGAAAGATGAAGAGCTATGGGAGTGGTTGGAAGAAATGGAGTATCCTTGCTGTCTTTTATCTGGCGTGCGTCCGGTGGGTGGCTTATGGCCAAGACTTGGCAAGTAAGTAAAGAATTTTTTTTAAAAATTGTTATTGCATTTTGCTGCTGGTGTTGGTAAAGGTGATAGTGTTGTAGTTGTTCTTGATGGTATTAGTATTGCTATTATTGTTACTATATGTGTTTAACCCTTGTTTCTTGAAAGGCAATCGTGTCACAAAGATATAAACTAATAAGAAATTAAACAAAATAATATTTTTTTTACAAGATTATCCACTTTCCTTGAGACACTTTTAAAAAGGAAGGTCAGTATGAAAAAGAAAACAACTCCTTCTACACTATGAAATACAAACGTGGCTGACACAAGACTACACATAAACTGCAAACATGCCTTAATATATGGACTACTAATACGACACATCTACTGCAAATGAAATACTAACATGACACATCAGTCTACTCATTAAACTACAATCATGACACATCTAAATGCACACAAATTACTAACAGGACACATCTAGCTACCATTGACAAAATATAACTGACATCTGATTACGTGTGATCTACTGAAAGAGATGGGGTCACCAAACAGTAGGGTTGCCAGTAGTTTCCAAAAGTCACAATCCTCAATCTTGGCGCACTTGGACAGTTAGCATGCCCGAAAAGCCATTTGCTTAATATTCGTGACGGTTTTTACACTTTGGCATTGGCATTACAACACTTATGTAACATTCGTGACTTTTATTATGCTACAACATTTACTTAACTTTCTTTGAGTCGTGATTATTATCAAACTGCAGTATGCAATAAACATTCGATGAGTTGTATCGCATTACATTTAATTAATATTCGTCAGTAATATCACGCCAGTTTAATTAGCATTTGTGAGTAGTGTCATACCACATTTAAATAACATCTGTGAGTAATGTCATACCACATTTAAATAACATTTGTGAGTAATGTCATACCACATTTAAATAACATCTGTGAGTAATGTCATACCACATTTAAATAACATTTGTGAGTAATGTCATACCACATTTAAATAACATTTGTGAGTAATATCACACTACATCTAAATAACATTTGTGAGTAATATCACACTGACATTTATCACCCTTAGCCTCCTGGTAACATCACACATTTCCTTAAAACTGATGGTGATACCAAAACATTGACTATTATTGTGGTACCACCACCACAACACTGATTAATATTGTGATACCACAACAACATTGGCTAATATTGCAAATGCTACCACAACAACATTGACTAATGTTGTAAGTGATACCACACAACAACATTGGTAAATATTCCACAACATTGATTAATATTATAAGTGATACCACTCAACAACATTGACTAATATTGTAATACCACAGAATATATGCTTAAAGTTGACACTTTCCACCAATGTAATCCACAAAGAACATTTTTACTGAATATTAGTAGGAAATTTACGCAAAATATTTACTAAAGACTGTTTCTTTATTAAAAATAAATAAATACCGCACGTGTATTTAATACTGGCGAGAAAAAAATTGCAACACCATTTACTAAACACGTGATGCATACTGTATAACAACATTTACTTAACAATGTGGAGAAATACTACATTGCAACTTTAGTCAACATTACTGATAAATACACACTACAACAGAAGACATCTGTCAAGTCTGTTCCCGAATCCCGATCTGTCCAAAAGACCCAGCACCTGTCAACCCACACAGGAAGTGATGCATGCGTATGGACGTGACAGTGACGTGACAGTGTGATGGTTTCGGTCTTATGTACGTTCAATAAGTCTGAAATATGATTGATAGTTTTTTCTTCTCTCGTTTAATGATTACATAGCATTATAAACATACTCCAGTAATAATAACAATATAAATTACCGTTGAACCAGTTATATACTTCTGTAAAGACAATCCAAAGATGTTATTATATTTATTTCCTTAGTATATTTGTATGTGCGTGTTTATCTGTATGTTTATATATGTTTACATGTGTTGTTCTTTTGTTTTTCTTCAAAGTGTGTGGGCTGGTTTGAATGCAACATTTACATATCGTTGATTTGTATATCTCACTAGTCACAATACTGTTTCCTCCCGTACAGCAGATGTCTTGAGAAAGGGGGATTTGTCAGGGTAAAGAAAGAGGGGTGTGGTGTGAGAAAAGAAAGACAGGTAGAAAAAAAGACAAAAAAGATTAAACAATAATAGGAATGAGAGAGAGAGAAATGCACGAAAAGAGAGAGAAAAAAATAAGAAAAAGACAGTCATAGAAAGTCTGAAATAAAGAGATAAAAAGAGAGTTTAGAGAAGGAAAGAGAGACTGACAAACAGAAATCGAGAAATGTATGGAGAGACAAAATAAGAGACGGAGAAAGTGAACAAGACAGACAGTAGGATGATAGAGAAGGAGAGAGAGAGACAGAAAGCCACGGAGACAGCGAGAAACAGAAAAAGTCTGAGGGGGACAAAAGGGGACAGACAGAATGAGAGAGACGAGATAACGAGAAACCGATGAGAGAGACAAAGAGACATAGATCGACAAACAAAGAAACAGACACAGAGGCAGAGAGAAAGACAAAGGGAAAAACAAAGAGAGACAGAAAGACAGACAAAGAGACAGACACAGACAGACAGACGCAGAAAGAGGATGTATACCACTGAACCCTAGTTTGGACAGGATCGCAATGCGAGGACAAAATGAAGGTCAGCAGACGATTGTTTTTAGCGCGTGCCTATCATACTGACTGCCAAGGTCAGCAGCAAAGCAAAAGAGTGGCTCCACCAGCCAACCATCCCTCCCTCGGTCCCCAAAGCCACTCAAAATCAAATACAGTCTAAGTAAAAATAGTGGGACTTCTGTGCAAACAGGACCCCCACCTCCAATCTCCTATCTCCCCTCTACGATCAAATTTCCGCTCTTAAAGAATATTAGAGACGCCATTGGTCGCTGAAAATGTCCAGAACCAAACGTTTCCTAGAAATGCAGACGCGTTGCTTTGTTCTAGAATCTAGACGATCTGCAAAGTGCGTATTACATAACCGCGCCTGTCTTTGAGACAACTCTCCAATTGTCTCATGCCAGACCCAAGAACATGTTAATTTCTTCCATCTACAGTAGTCAGTCTCTCCTGGAACGGTTCAGTGACAGACCGTTGTCTGTTACTCGTGTTCTTAGCAGTCATGCGGGGAGCGGCAGTGAATACAACGAACGAACGATATTTCTCTTGCATTCCAGGACGTCTGGAAGCGCCATACTTTTCAAGATGCAATACTCACCAGTCTGGCAAGAGCGTTCATATAGAATATATAGATTGTATAGGCAGTCAACTCCTCCTCCAACCCCCCATCACCACCACCACCAAACAAACAAAAAGACCCCAGCACCCCTGGGTTAACACCCCTTCATTTGAACGTAAATCTTAGATGTGGCAAATCCATTCAGAGATGTACTTCGTTTATTTGTTTTACTGAATGTAAGTTAAAAATCGTGTTTTGTTGTCGCTTTCAGACCGTTTCTTTTCTTCAAGCGTTTGTAGTTCATTTGATTTGTACGGCGTTGTTATTTCTAGTTGGAGTATTATTCATGGCAGTGGGGAAAAATAGTAACGACTGTTGTAATGGCGAAGTGGTGGTAGTAGCAACAAAATAACTAAGTGCACCTGTCCCAGTCTATCAGAGTTAAATCAAACAGTTGCCATCTTAGTCGCCTACACTTAAATCTAACTCTGAATAGCTAAACTGTGCTGATAGAGTTTGGTATTACGTCATTTGCTCAAGATGTATGAAAACGAAACCAATCGACAGATTTAGAAAGAAAAAAATGTATCTTTGAGGAATTTGTTAGTATTTAGCTCCCTTTCACATCATTGAAAATATATAAGTTATAGAAATCAGTACCTAAATTAATTTTGTTTTCATAACTTTATTTTGGGAAAATTAAATCATTTGAAATTGTTGCTAGTGAAGATAAATATCAACACACCCGTGCAGATTTGTCTAAGGAAATTACCTTTGACTTTAAAAAAAAAAAAAGATTTTGTGTCGACATTTAAGATTTTGTGTCGACATTTAAGCAGAGCACTACTATGCATTTAAAGAAAAGTCATCCGACTCCATTAATTTTCTCACAGTTGGAAAGAAGAAAGAAAACAATAAACAGCGTCAAATGGGCTCTGATGGAAAAAATATTTTTAGTAAGGAAGCAGTGATAATTACTGCTTTGAACTTCAATCTGTTGTTGCAATAGTAGGGCGAAATTATTGGAATGACTATCACCACACCCAGGTGAGCTCTGTCATCTTTGACACACTCTTCGTCTTCAATTGCAGTACGGACTAAATAGATCACATGACTATGTCGTCATATATAACATTACTTATCTACTACAGAAACAAAACAACCACTCTAAAAAATAATTTTAAAAAATAGCATTACTTATGAATTACATAAATAACTATAAATAAACACTTTTCAGAAAGTACTTGATCGATTTTAAAAGAAAAAGTTATAAATAAAATGGATCGTGATCTTTAGAAATATAAAGAAAGAAACAAACTTAAACTACTGAAATAAAATGCACATAAATAAACAGTCTGTAAATAAGTCAATAATTAATCAGTAATATATATATTAGATTTGAAAAGTAGATTGAACATAAATAAATACCATTAACATTTTAATATCAAGAAACAGGAACAATTGTCCAACAAATCTTTCCAGACTGGGAAGGCTAGGTGTGTTGTGTTTGTGTGTGTGTGTCTGTGTGTGTGTCTGTGTCTGTGTTTGTGTGTGTGTGTGTGTGTGTGTGTGTGTGTGTCTGTGTTTGTGTGTGTGTGTGTTTGTGTGTGTGTGTGTGTGTGAAGGGTGTGTGTGTGTGTGTGTGTGTGTGAAGGGTGTATGTAACCTGGATATTATAACGACAAATTAGCGGATCAAAACGTGTGAAATGAGAACCTGTATTCGAATCATGGAATGCAGCAGCCAGCAATAAGCAATGAGATATGGTTGGCCAATCTTGACTCAGAACTGCTATGCTTTTTGTGATGGAACTGACCAAATCAATTCCACACACACACATACCTCTACTATAACACAATCATCACAGCCACCTCCTAAAATTACACAATCTTTCATTGGCAATTCCTTGAAAGACGGCCCCAATCACTCAGGGGAGCGAACTTTAAATACAAAAGTTTGAGACAATTGTCTTTATTTGAATTGCTTCTACGACTGTGCCGTTTTTGATAGCTTTGAAAGGAAACAAATAGCTGTTACACGTTTCATTTGCTTGCACTAATGACAAATCCGAACATCACTATGCTTTATAAACTGGTCGAGTTAATTTTTACAAGAGACCTGCTCATCTAAAACTGAGCAAAGTTGAACAGCACAATGTTTTATTAGATACAAGGTTTATTTTTCAGATTTGGTCATCTATAGCTAAGCAAAGTTGAACAGCACAATGTTTTATTAGATCCAAGGTTTATTTTTCACAAGTGATTTTGTCATCTATAGTTGAGAAAATTTGAATAGTTACAATGTTTTATTAGATCCAAGGTTTATTTTTCACAAGTGATTTTGTCATCTATAGTTGAGAAAAGTTGAATAGTTACAATGTTTTATTAGATCCAAGGTTTATTGTCGCTAGTGTAACGTCACATTTAAAGTGTCCGCTGTATAGGTTTGTGCTCTGCAGCGCTAATCAAGCGTGGAAGAGCATCAGTTTATGTTAAAATAAGTGAGCTTGTTTACATAAGAGTTACATCGTCTTAGTAAAGATATATGTGTGGGGGGATACAACCCATAAGGCTGGACCACAGCATGAAAATGTTTCATCAGACGCAAATTCTTTGTAAGCATGCTATCTTGAAAATGTCTACCTAAGCTTCCCGTCTCGGCGGGTGTCAATCAACAATCGACCTTACAACACCTGGTAAGTTAATAAGAATGTATCGAGAATATGCATGATTAACTGTCTACCAGCATTACGTCATTGCCCTTAAACAAACGCCCTTGTTTGCGTGTGCATTCTCGAAGATCGATTTTGATGAACCGTGTGATAGCCAAGTTAAGCAAAATAGGTTTTTCTCGGCGTTTTGTCTAGAAAAACTGTTTTACTCCATTATTATTCTAGAAAAAAAATTACTCTGTGTTTTGTTTAGGAAAAAATGTTTTACTCGGTGTTTTGTCTAGAAAAAAAATGACAAAGGAAAAAGAAAAAGATAATGATAAAGAAGAAATATGAATGAGGCAAATAATAAACCAATCTACGTACTACTCAACAACTAGTATGTCCAGCCATCCGATAATAATCGTGCTTAATGACAATTTTATTCACACACAAACACACACATACACACACACTTCTTTGGTATGATTAGACATAATTCTATCATCAATCACCTTACGGTCGATCAGTGTGCAACACGTGGCAATACATGTTAAACATAATTGACTTTTGTGGCTGCTGTTGTTGTCGCACGTTGAAGTTGGCTAGTGGCAGATTTGGAATATTTGTTTGACATGCACATCAACCAGCTAGAGTAACTTTCGATTCGGTCGGACCCGAGTTAACGATTTTTCAAATGGAAAACTCTCTCCGTTTGAAAAGAGTTCAGAACCAGTTGAGAAAAAAAGATATATGCCGCAATTGCTTGTCGCAGTTTCAAAGAGAGATTCTCATCTTTATTCTTGAAATAGTGTTCGTTCATTTTTCCACAAAACTAGACAATTGAATATGCTCACGTTTTCCATTTTGTGAGCGGTCTATGGATTCGTTTTTTTTTAATTCATGACGTATAGGCCTAATCACGCGTCATAATGACATGCGCACTGACGGGTTTAACAGCCGCTATTTCACAGCACAGTAAAGTACGGTAAAAATAGCAAAACTACAAATCGTAGGCTTTTCTATAAGGACTTTGTTTCTCTCTTCACGCAGCCAACTGTTTCTTAAGGAACACGATCACGTGACGTTGTCTTAACAATTTAATGGCAGATAAGGCATTTACGTATATAATGCCAAGAATATCTGAAAAAAAAATAATTTCGTGCTCTTTGATAGGACAAGTTTAGCTGACAGCGTTTAGAATGCACATACATCTAGGTTATAAAAATTGTCAGATTTTTACAAGCACTGTAAGTTTATAATTATTTCTTATTGTCACTGTAAGATTAATTATCATATTATTTTGCATAGTTAATGCCATTTTAATGATCAAATTGTTCCGTATAATCACTGTAAGATTCATTATCAAAGTATTTCATATAATCACTTTAAAATTATTTTCGAAATGCTTGATATGGTCACTGTAAAAAAAAAAAAAAATGTCTATTTGTTTCGTCAAGTCACTCTTTTCTCAGGTCATCATATTTCAGTAAAAGCATTTTCAGAAAAGTGCAATATTTATACAAAGCCACACCCACTGTTTTCTTAAAAACTGGGTCCCTATTGATGCAGAACCATCGTTCAAATCTATTTCATAGCGGCAAAAGAATTATGTCCCTTATGTGGCACTCCCACTCCTAGTGAAAAATGCCTAAGGAAAAATTCAAGAATAACAAAACTGCCTTCTGGAAAACATGCATGACCAAATTACTTTTTTAACTACGGCAGATATTCAAAACTTATTTTACCCTTCTAGAAAACATTTGCACTATTATATTAGTTGAAGACAAAGTGAAAATCAGTTAACTGGTGATGGTATGCTTCACCTCGTTTTCTTTGTCAGCCAAGTAAATATTTCCGACAATGGTTAACAAGGAAAATAGGTTTTTCAAATTATAATACAATTGTTTTATTATTATTAATTTTTAAAAAAAATAATAAAAACTCATTTTTCTGAAATTGTTATCAAAAGATTAAGTCACAGTTATACATGTAGGATTGTCGCTTCCTTAAAATCAAGCATAATGCCCTATTTTCAATTTTCACCCCGTCCTTTATTTGTCACTTATTTCTATGTATATTCTGAGAAATGTTTTACTATTAAATATGGTGCCTTTTATTTGTATTGTTAAAATGTATGTGTCGAAGTTTTAAAGAAGACATCGTGAATTTCTTGTTAAGAGTAATGTATAGTGCGAAGTGTAATAATATCTAACAGTAACTAGAACATGTCCTGAGGAAACATTCTAGGTTAAAAGGACATTCTGTGCTATTCTTTGCAAATTTAAGCAGTCCACCATTGAAGTAGCCAGGCCTGGCTAATGTTAAACGCATTATCTATGACACTGAGTGACTGTAGTCAACAGGTAGTTTGAGTGATACGTCATACCTGACCAATGGCTGCATACTGGCCAACTGTAACTGACCAATGGGACTTAGGGGAACATGGCCTTGCTCTCATTACTGTTCGAGAGATCCTTCACGTAGAAAGACGTGTTTCTAACAGTGTCCGCTTGAAGCTGAGAGATAATGTCATATTGAGCTGGCACTGCTTCTTTATGTCTAACATAAATTTAACAACCTCGTTCCACTTCTGATTTGGTGACATGCCTTTGAGTGTCTACCTTGAGCAAGTGGTGAAACGCAATACTCCATCTATGACGTCACTCATTGCAAGCAAGAAACCATAGAAGAAAGGGGAGCCACAACTCAACATCATGTCATGAGCAAGCTATCTAATTATTCTCTATTCTCTGTGATGTTAATATTGCTGTAGTCTTTATATGTGCTGAATGACATTAAATATTTCAGGAGTGCTGTATGGGGGGACTGAATGTATAGTGTGGGGGATTTGTAGTTAGTTCTAAGCAGTGAAAAGCATCCAGCTCTAGATAATCCAAAAGCGAATTCTTGTGACTATACTGATTTACATTTTTTCATACATGTGTGTGTATATGTCATGTACATCCTTACTTTATATTTGATTAAATTTTAAATTATTTTGTGTAGCTTTTGCATAGATTTTCATTGTTAATAAATTTTATTATTTTTTTGTTGTTAACACTCGCAGTTCCAGTGTATTAATTGGGACAAAAGTCCCTAGCAGTGATGGGGCCTTAGCATAATAATTCATAATAAGATGGCTGTGAGGGTCTTTGAATTGGAGTGTCTACTACTACTTTGGATATATGCAAGTTCAGTGCCAACCTGCGATAATTAACTATAAAACTAAGGTTAGCACTGGTAGGACTAAGGGGAGACTACTCTTCTGATCTATGTCTGCGATTGAGAGGTGTAATTTATCATAGGTGGAGAGATGATGTATTCTCACAATAAGAGGCGCCTCTCACTGTTGAAAATACCTGTCACACAATGGTCTTAATAATTTTGTTTTTAAAATTATATAGGCAAATATATATAATACACAGGTAAACATAGTCAGGGATCTAGTCAACCGAATCTAAAAATTTTCTCCACCCTACCCCAACCCTTTCCTCATCGATTTTCTTTCCTCGATTTCTATCTTCATTTCTTTAGCTGAATTTTATGAAATCATTGAGGCATATACCCTGCCTAATAAACGTGAAAAAGATTCTCTCCGCCCTTCTCTCTTTTCTTCTAAGTTCTGTACACTTTTCACACTTCACCAACAAAATAAATTAATTAAGCTGAATGAGAAGAAACTAAGTGCTTTTCTTAAAAAGAATGTCTAAGACCACCAAATCACATTTTCTTTCTACACAAACACAATAAAACGACAATACTAATGACTTAGACATCTAACCACGTTTTCAACACAAACACACAAAAAATAGAAAATAAATTACAGATTGAAAGGTATGAACATGCTTTAAGTGCTCTTGAAAACTTTGGTGTGCTTGTACAGAGTAATATAAGTCAGCTGGGGTGAGTGAACTGTCCTTCACATTGTCTCCTGCGTCAGTGTTCACACTTATAAATAAACCAGGAAGAATAAAGTGATCTTATTGTCTTGCAATAAAGTCATAGAATAAAGTCGACTAATTTTATAATTATTGTTATTTTAATTTATACCTCCTTCCGTGAATTGTCTGAATACAAATTCTTTAAAATGTAAACATTTATAGGCGCCTACGAAATTCCTCAGAAGAAAGTTGCGCTTGTCAATCACTTAAAATACAACTCTTTTGATTGTGCTTTAATCGGTATGTTGTTTTTCGTTGTTTTTCTTTTCTTTTTTTTTTCCATTTTTTTGTTTTTGTTTTTTTCGCATTGGCTGCATTAAAACGACCGCAAAGCTTCCTGATTGATTCGTCACCACCTATATTTTTATTTATACAATTATTTTCCAAAGTCGAAATTATTTCAAAAGACTGTGTTGACTGAAATGTTCTGCTGTTTGCACGCACTGTTAAGTGCGTAACGCTTTCTTTTTGTAGCGGTAAACGAGATGTAAATAGTAGCGCGGTGATTAACATCCTCCGTTGCCAAGAACGCAACGTTAACGTTCACACAATTTATGGTGGTGACGATAATTAATTATAGTCATATCTAAGGGAGATAAATATAATTCTCCCGTACAGACTTTACATCACTTTGTTTCACTTATTTCTGTCCTATGCGTTTATTAAGTTTCTGAGCTAATAGTACACTGGCATAAAAATTTCGGTTTTTGAAAAAAAAAACTATTAAGGATTTTGTAAAACTGCTTTAAAATTTCGGCACTGAAAGGGTTAAGACACGGACATCCGTAGGTAAGGCGACAAACTCTTCAGTACCAGTCTCTTAAATTTTTAAATCTTAAATCTTTTATTCATACAGGATTATAGCCATTATTTGACAATTAAGGTCACAGAAATTATTATGTTTGCATGCGTGCGCGTTGAGTGTGTGTGCGTGTTTGTGTGTGATACTGGGTTATACAATGGACCGCTACTGGATTTAGCGAGCAGATTGCTGTACTGCTTTACGATAAAGTCGTTTGCAAAAGAACCTTCGTTAGTTTAACTATTTGCAAGAGCTGGTTAATGAGGGTGTAATTTTGTCAAAATCGCACAAGTAATTGAATATAACTTGGCTGACCTTTACGTCAAAATCTTATAAGGGACTTGTTTTTACATTGGCCCATCGTTTTCTCACCATTTATGAAACGTTATTTTATTGTCAGCTATTGAGTTTTATTTACACTATGCCCATACACGTTACTGTCATAGTAAATGAGATTCATTTACACTGGCTGTTTAAACTCCCGTCACTTACTGAGATTTTTCAGTGGGTGATCATATTGCTAATTACGAACAAAATTTACTCTGCCTCATAACACTCTCATCAGTTGTCAAGTTTTTCCACTGATTATTCTCAGTCACTGGTTACCGCGTCTTACAGTGTCTCATGATTACAATAAGTCAGCGAATGTGGTCCTTGACCTAGTTTGCTAGCACGCACTAGAATTCAGCGTTAACAAGACGTGACAAAACTACTTGAAGAATTTTTTTTTCAAAACGTGCTAAATATTTGACTGCCGTGTCCTCTTTATTTATTTATTTTTTTAAATCTCTTTACCGCACACAATCATAAAACTTCCGGTGATGAGGTATTGAACGTTATCTGCTCCTAGAATGCATTGGACAGTGAAACGATCTTTCCTGTCTCTCGGTTTAGTCTCTGCGAAAGACTAACTTTTGTCAAATAAATTTGTTACAACCTTCCTGGGTCTTTCTAGGAAAATATCTCAGCGTTTCGAGATCTTGGGTGCATCTTGAAAGTGCCATTCTCTTAGTGAAACATATTTCCCCCAAGAATTTTGGTCCTTTATTTTACTCAATCTTTGCAGATATTGCCGTTCTGAAAGATCAAATAGGCTTCATTGTTCTTAAACACTTGTGTGTGTCATGTGATTGGAAAGATCGAGTTCATGTGCATGTCAACGTTGCCGCAAATCATCAAGTAACAGGACTGTGTCTTACTTCTGACTCTGTGTGTGTGTGTTTTTGCGCGCGCGCGCATGTGTGTAAATATATGTGCCTCATTTTTGTTTCAAGTGGCATTATGATTGTGATGATGATGATGATGTGTGTGTCTGTGTATGTGTGTGTGAGTGTGCGTGCGTGCGCGCATTAGCTCTAATGATTTGAACTATTTTGCGCATACAGTGAATTTCAGAATATTTTGTTGCGTGGGTCTCAAGTGTGAAGATGTGCGAAGTGTGACTGTGTGAGGTGAACCACAGAGAATGAACTTAAGAAGAATTTCGTTCGTTCGTAGTGTAGGGTGGGGGGCGGCGCTTCCGGCTTCCGCAGCTTTCCCGCTGAGGAAGAATTTCCATTTTCACAACAACATATAACTATTAGGAAACCATTCGTGTGTATTTCTTTCAGCCAAGTCAGAACGCATTGTTCTTGCTTGTGCTGGCCTATCATCTGAAACAAGATTATAAAGAGGGAGAGGAGCTTCAGTGTGGAGGGGCAATTTGGGGTGGGGAATTTGCTTGATAATCTTGCGAGTTGCTAACAAAGATGGAAGTGTGACAGTCCATCCTTCGCTGATTAATTATCTGTGGCTATATGCAGTGTTGAGTCATCATCATCAGTGTAAGGGGCGCTTCCGGCTTCCGCCGCTTTTGCGCTTGGTTGATTCACCATGACACAAGAGTTAACCAGGTCAATCAGGTATTTATTTGCAGGACTTTTGTGAATGGTGTTTGAATCTGACATTGAGGTACAAGGTGAAGTCAGTGTCCTGCCCTTATCATGCAAATTGACAATCACAATGGATTGACAGAGCGGTAGAGGTGGTGGCAACACTGATGAAAGCAGTCAGGGAGGTCAAGGAAATCTAGGTCAGTAACTACGACGTTGTTCCAGAAACGGAAATATTCAATAAAGATCCATGCAAGATCAGGAATTTGCCAGGTAGTGGAAGAGTTCGGCAGTTGCCGGCAGCATGAATGGTAGAGATGTCTGTGGTAACAGGGTGTCAGAGTAGCGGTGACTGTGCCGAACCTACATGGAGAAGTTCGATACCAAAACGTTTACTAGGTCAGTCCTGGTGTGACACATCAATGCTATTCCATTTTTTATTCTTCAGTCGTAACAGGTATAGCCCACACCCTTACGACAACCCCTATCCCATTCTTCACTTTTGAATCATTACAGTTTTCTCGGACACACACACACACACACACACACACACACACACACACACTCTCATGCCAAGACTACTCCACTTTTCAGTCATGTCATCTTGCTGGGATATATACACCACACATACTTATATATCTCACTTTTATTCATCACCATTCAGTATATGCGTACGCATTAAGTGACACTTATGACGTAAAGTGTAAACTAGGCTTAATATGACGTAAAAGCCATTAATTTAACAATTACACATTATTTTGTTCACATCAGTACAGCACAGAGATTTTAATAGCATATAATTATGCTAATTACATAGGGTGAAATAGAAGGAGAACAGATTATACTAGAATGTACTAGCATTTATCTGTCTAATCAATAATCTCTAATAATGTAGCATAAGTAGGAGATAGGCTTCTCAAATACTGTGAGTTTAAGCAACGCATTACGATTGCCTAAAAGCATGCTACATGCACAGAAATTACATATCAAATTTAATCAGGTCATTTCTACTATAAGATATAAAACAATTGCTGGCCTTTTTCACACAAAATCGGCTTTGGCCGGAAGCTCTTCACATACTTGCACTCTAACCTCTTCAGCAATTATTATAAAAAATAATAATTTGGAAGTAACATGTCCGCTGAATTGGTGTGGTTCCTAAAAATAAAATGGTGTGTTCATATATCTTCTGATATGAAACATTGGCCAGTTCTGCCTGATATCAGCACAAACCCACGAATGAATAATCCAGCTGGTTACCTGGTTTCATGAGAGAAGTGTTTATGAATTAACATTGGAATGACAATGTGGTTTTAGCTTATGAAGAAATGAGGCCTAGATTACGATTTAACTGAGATGCTTTACGTGCTAAATGTAATAGGACATATGGTAGTGTCCAGAATGTAGACAGAATAACTATTGTAATTGATTTTAACATAGGACCAATGGTAGTGTCCAGAATGTAGACAGAATAACTATTGTAAGTAGACAGAATAACTATTGTAAGTAGACAGAATAACTATTGTAAGTAGACAGAATAACTATTGTAATTGATTTTAACATAGGACCAATGGTAGTGTCCAGAATGTAGACAGAATAACTATTGTAATTGATTTTAACATAGGACCAATGGTAGTGTCCAGAATGTAGACAGAATAACTATTGTAATTGATTTTAACATAGGACCAATTGTAGTGTCCAGAATGTAGACAGAATAACTATTGTAATTGATTTTAACATAGGACCAATTGTAGTGTCCAGACTGTAGACAGAATAACTATTGTAATTGATTTTAACAAACTTTAATGCTCGGATCACGTCCTAAGCATAACGAAGGTCCCGTTTAAGTGGGGGGAGGGTGAGGGGTGGGGGAGGTCACAGCTAGTTCCTATTCATCTATTATACTACCGGTTGTGCAATGCTTTTTCACTAGGACAACAGCCCATATAGCTAAATGTTAATTCCCCCCCTCCCCCCCAGATAATGTCATCTGAACCATGTTCAGATCATAACAAGTGCACACGTTGGAAACGTGCTCTAAAGCAGGATTTTATTTTGGTGTCGCAGTGACTTACGGTGCCAAAAATCAGTGCCAGTGTCAGTGAGACCATGAGATTTCACAGGCTGGTCAGTTTTCAAGTTCGCTCTCTTCCTCCCCTCCAGCTCCTACTACACTTTTTTCTTTTTTTTTTTAATTAAAAAAAAAATTTAGTGGCATTCTTTCGTTTAAAATCGCATTTCGAGTAGAAACACATCGTGATATGAGAGCTGTATCGTATGTAATCAGGAAATCTAACTCGAACTGTGAAACTGAGTTCTCTTTCCTTTTCTGTGGCCCAATTCTAATAAAAGGCCCTTACTTCATCTCCACTTTTGCGCACACTTTCAGAAGAAAGGTATATAATCAAGGGGCGGCGGGAAGGGGGAGAGAAAGAAGTCTCAGCCTAAAATAAGTATGCGTGTTTGTGTGTGTGCGCGCGTTACATGCACATGTCTCTGCAGATCTAGTTGAAAAGCAAGAAATGCCTTGAAATAATGGCCTAATAACTTCCTTGACTCCAACAGATTGGGTCATTCCCAGCGCGTGACGTCACGGCACTTGACGACCACTTGCGTTCTTGGCCGATGCAATATCGCATGCATCTACCTCCGTAAGTACTCGTATATACGATTTCAAAGAGAAACATGATAACTTGTAAACCGATTATGTTCCAAAAATAAAATACCGAAACTAACAGCGTAAACAAATGGGGGTTTTCCGTGCGTGTTTGTGTTTGTCGTGGACGTAAATCAGATCCATAAACAAAAATATTTTACTTCCTTAACCAGCTAGCAAGACAGAAATATGAATTGATGAACTTTGACTCTCTGTTTGTACATATATATGGCGCGCGCGCGCGCGCGCGTGTGTGTGTGTGTGTTTGAGAGAGAGAGAGAGAGAGAGTATATTTTCTAAGTCTTTGGGCACATTCACATTCAGTGATATGTGCAGTAAACATATACAAATATTATCAATATATAATAATTATTATATATTTAATAATGCTTATATGCACATACACTCACATTATAAAAGGGATACTTCAATTGTTTTAATATAAAATAGTTGTATTACTCCCATATGGTCTTGTTGTTTGTTCACACACACACACACACACACACACACACACACACACACACACACACACACACACACACATTTATTATATACACGCACACACTTATATACCATGTTATTAGCCACTGAGTTAAGAAAAATCAAACATGTATTACATAAACAGACTTAGAGTATTATAGAGGTGCAGCCAGATCCAACGTGAAGATGTGATGACCCTTCAAATTCAATCCAATGCAATTCTGATGGTATCTATAGAAGGGCAAGGGGCAGTAATTGAGAGTAATCAAAATGAGTAGTCGTTTCCTTCAGTCCACTTCACAACCAGTTGGCCTGCCTGACTCGAAAATAGGAAGGTACTTCGTTCGTTCTCCTGTTGCCACTTGTAATCATATCTTATAATAGCGGTAATAAAAACAAAAATCCCACAAGAGTATATTTTGGTTTTTCATTAAAAAATACAGTCACCAGTTGAAGTCAATAATCACATTTCATCTGCATTGCACTAGTACACAAAGTAACTAACAATTTTCCAGTTGTGCCGATAAAATACGTTTCACGCAATTTCAAAATAGTACTTGTGGTGGAGTAAATTTGCTTGTCCCTAATTTTAAAAGTCAATTATTATATAGTTTGGTTAAATGTCAACGTGACATGACAATATTCTTGTAAGTACCAGAGTTAAAATAACAGCTCCGGTAAAGAATGTGCTAGAACTTGCTGATGTAATCCAAACCAGCCCAGAGTGGATGAGTACTTTTTGCTATTCAATAGCTTAGGGTTTACAAATAATGAACTAGCCAATGGATAGACACTGAAACTTACTGTTGAAGAAAGTTCTATATTCTAATCTCTTTGATTTTGACATAACTCAAGTATGGTCATGAAAAGGTAATCGTTTGCTTAAGGTGAGTTAACTAATTGAGAGAGAATGGACTTAGAAATATTTCGTGCATTTTGCTATTGATATAGTATACTTGCGTTTCATATAGAGATGTATTATGAGAAAAGACTATTATTTCTACAGTTGTGAATTAGGATACTTGTTTGTAATATGTTAAACACAGGACATTGTTTTTAACGGAAACATGTTTGCAATTGATTATGTTGTATTTACTATGTTGTACGGATGTATCTGGCTAATAAATACTGTTGCAGGAATTGTAAGTTGAGAAAGATTGGAGAATAGAGACAGTTAAATTGAGAACTTAATGTTGCTTTCTGATATGATGTTTCAGAAAGTGCAAGTCTTTTTTCTTTTCCTTCTCTTCTTTGCACGTGTTAAATTCAAGAAGTTTCCATCCTCAAGTGTGGTAGTTGCGTTGATTCACTGCATCCTGTTTGTGTGCATCATCAAGTGTGTCCAACTCCACTGTGGAACTTTCTAGCAAAAGGAGTGCTAGAAGTTCATTACTTGATTGTCTACTTGATAAGCTAATACGGCGAATGTGTGCCTAGATTAGAATTGAGGGATCTACAGTGTTGAAACATTCTATAGCGTGCTTAGCAGAGCACAAGGAAGATTGACTATTCTATTGTGAACAATAAACTTGTGACATTGTTAGGAAAGATTGACTATTCTCTTGTGAACAATAAACTTGTGACATTGTTATGAAAGATTGACTATTCTCTTGTGAACAATAAACTTGTGACATTGTTATGAAAGATTGACTATTCTATTGTGAACAATAAACTTGTGACATTGTTATGAAAGACTGACTATTCTCTTGTGAACAATAAACTTGTGACATTGTTATGAAAGATTAACTATTCTATTGTGAACAATAAACTTGTGACATTGTTATGAAAGATTGACTATTCTCTTGTGAACAATAAACTTGTGACATTGTTATGAAAGATTGACTATTCTCTTGTGAACAATAAACTTGTGACATTGTTATGAAAGATTGACTATTCTCTTGTGAACAATAAACTTGTGACATTGTTATGAAAGATTGACTATTCTCTGGTGAACAATAAACTTGTGACATTGTTTGTTATGAAAGATTGACTATTCTCTTGTGAACAATAAACTTGTGACATTGTTATGAAGGATTGACTATTCTCTTGTGAACAATAAACTTGTGACATTGTTATGAAAGATTGACTATTCTCTTGTGAACAATAAACTTGTGACATTGTTATGAAAGATTGACTATTCTCTTATGAACAATAAACTTGTGACATTGTTATGAAAGATTGACTATTCTCTTGTGAACAATAAACTTGTGACATTGTTATAAAAGCACGGGAAGGACTGTTGCGGCATTACGTCATGGAACAAGTTATGTATAAAATATTATCATATCACTCTATAACTAATTTCTTCTAAGATAAGAATAGCCTTGTGATATATTTCTAATACTAATCTGACTGCTGAATCATGTAATAGGATATAAGACTGGATAAGTATTTGAATTACTTGAATGTTGTTTCATGGAATATTGATGTTAAATAAGATTCTCATTGTATTTGTATACAAGTATATTAGACTGTTAGTTTAATAAATTTATTGTTTACTGTTATGGCCGCGAGCACAATTGAACGCACCACTCTGACTACAAATAAAACTTTAAAATCTCTACATAAAATGCAGCAGTGGCTAAGCTGCAACACTATTTAAAATCTATTTTCGCACTTGTGTTTTTTTTAAAAAAATAAAAGACGTAAATAATTTGGCCGACGCATACGCGTACATACACATAGCGAGTGACCCGGGTTATTGTTCTTGATCAACAATGAATGTACCTGTACTTTGTATCCAGGTCGGGACAGCCTCGGACCCAATTGTTTGCGATCACGAGACCAAAGACGTCATGCCATTTGAATGGAGTCCATGTTTTCTTTTTGGGCTTATCGATGATCGAGAGGTTGCGTCTCGCCTAAATACCGGATGAAGGTGTAATTTACGTGGAAACTTTCGAGACCGGAGAGCTTTTGACTACTTTGGACGCTAGAGTGTTTGAGGAGTAAACCTTTCGCCCGACCCGGTTGTATGCCCAGCAGGGCTTTCATCAATCGTTCTGTCGGGCACTCGCGGTCGTCATATTAATCTACTGAACCCTTTGTCTGATGTGACAGTTTCAAGGTCATCATCAATCATTTGACTCAAATTCCACGTATGCCTGAGGAGAGTCTTCTCATAATGCTTGCTGGTGTCTTTATGTGTGTGTGCGTCTGTGTGTGAGCTTGTGCGTGTGCATACTCTCCCCAGAGTTTGTATGTGTGTTTATATGCGTATGTGTATTTTGAATGTTTATGTGTATTTGATAGAGTTTGTATGTGTTTATATGCGTATGAGTATTTTGAATGTTTATGTGTATTTCATAGAGTTTGCGTGTGTAGGTGTGTATGTGCGTGCATGTATAAGCAAACTATGCCTGAAGTCCAGTCCGTCTGGTAAAGTTATTTCCCGCTTTTTCCTCAGCCCAATTAATTTCACTAGCGCCAGTTATATGGAAAAAAAAAGTTAAGAACAGCAAGAAACATACCTCGATATGTGCTGCGACTGTCTCTCTCTCTCTCTCTCTCTCTCTCTCTCTATATATATATATATATATAAATGCGTTTGTGTGTGTGTTTGTGGGTAACGTGTATGTGTTTGGGGGTGAGTGAAATAGTGAATTTGAAGAAACTCACTGTGACAGCAATGTAAGAAATTTTCTTTGCTGTGAAAAAAACATACATAAAAAAATTCCACTCAAACCAACAAAACCTAAATCTCTTCCGTCAGAACTTAACTGTAAATTAAAACAAAAACCTGAAATCACAAAAAGCCATGTTCACAAGTACACGCAGAAAACTGCTGTGAGTAACGAAGGCTATTTGTTTGTTACTTATGTTACACACATGCATTGTGTGTGTATATTGTGACACCCCTGGGCACCCTTCACTCGATATGATTATTATTTATTAATTAACAACAAATAACGAATTACAAATGATCGAGAATCATAGTTTGTAATTATTAATAATTCTCCCACAAGACCAACACTGTTTCTCACTTGGCGGATTATAAGGATGCCGTAAAACTCTACTCTTTACACAATAATGAGAAAGACGTTTAATGTCACATAATGTTTCTGCAGGTGGAAACTTCTTACTAAAGGAGTAATAAAAATCCATCTTGTATTTATATTTAACGAGCCTTCATCTACTCGCTATTACTCCAACATAAGGTTTTAATATATGTGCAAAAAGGTTAATAAATTTAACAATAAAATTATTAATTCAACAATTAAATATGCAACATATGAATATAATCAAAATAGTATTGACATTTATTTCACTTCACAACAATGTTTGATTAAACATAGAATTCATTAAGAAACTTCATGAATTCTCAAGAACAAACTCAAACTTCAATTTCTGTCATATTGGCTCTCAAATGGAATTCACAGGAACCAACTTACAGCAACACGTTTACTGATAAGTTCAACGAGAATGCTGGATACACACCAACATGAATCCGGGAGTCACTGCAGTCTGAAGCAGATACAAGGGCACTCTCCTTTCTGCAAAAATCAAATAAAGACAGCACTAAATTTCAGACATATTCCATCTCTAAACTCTTTTCTCTCTTACAAACATTCTCTACTTACAAAATCCTGCAACAGTTTTCATTAGCCCCATACACATGCGGCATAAGAAATATAGCATCGATCAAAATTCACAAGTTTAAAATAAAACATAATCAAATTAGTGAACATAGAAATAATGGTTCAATTACAGAAACGTTCTCCAATTCAAATCATAGATCAATAGAAAACATATATGAAATATTTTAATTTCCATTCTTTCTTTAACAGTCAATTAAGTTATCATAAGCTAATGATCGCCTTTATGACTGGACTTTGAGTTTGTCAAAATCAAAGTGATTAGATCATTAGAATATACGACTTTCTTCATCAGTCCCTCCCCATTGGATGAAGTTGTTATGAAAAAGTTTAAGACTTTTAGTCAGAAAACCTACTCATCCACTTCAAAACTGGTTTGGATTGCATCAGCAAGTTCTAGCATTTTCTTCACCTGAGTTGATTACTCCAACTCTGATACTTACAAAAATATCATCATAAGCAAGATGCCAAAGGGTATGCCACGATGACATTTAACAAATTATATAACAATTAAGTTTTGAAATAGGAACAGGCAAATGTACTATGCTATAGTACACTACAATTGCTTTTAATAAAGGGAGAAATAATCAAAATTATTTATTTTATTATGAAAAATTAATTATCTGATTACTAAAATGTGTTATGTGTGTGCAGTTTCAGTGACGTTGTAATTTGAACTATGAAATTTATTTTACTACATGTGCATGTGTTGGTATTATTGTCAATTTGTTTGTAGTTTCTTTGACGTATTTATAACTATGAAATTTATTTTACTATATGTGCATTTGGTAGTATTATTGTTAATTTGTATGCAGTTTTATTTGACGTTGTGTTTATAACTATGAACTTTTTTTTACTACATATATATGTGGTGGTACTATTGTCAATGTGTGATCCGCTCAGAAAGTAATTAAATCACAATTTTCTTTCTTTTGCAAAAAGAAATGCAAAATAATGCATTCTACAGTAAGTTTTCCCTCGTGTTGGTTTTTGTTTGTATTAATCATGCCACAGATAATAAAATTATAATGTAACTTGGGTTAGATTTAAAAGTAAAACTTAAAAAAATATTTCTTTATATTTTTATTGTTGTTGCACATATGTTGTTGCTTTGGTTGTTGTTGCACATATGGGCTTTGGTAGTGGTGCAAGGCACATAAAAAAAAAAGGACTTCTTGGTCCTCCCACGAATATTTTTCTAAGTACAAGCATTGTTCTCAAGCCTAAACACTATGCAGCTGATGAATGACCTTTCGTTAAGTGGGAATAATTTTCAGGTCAAGGACGCCAGTATTTTTCCTATTATTGATGATTATAACTAGGGCTGTTAACGTTTGACGATTAATCTTACAACAATTAACGATTAATTAATAGATAAAAACAACTAAAACTGTATCTCACCATTAATAACTTTATTGTTATCGTCTCCTTTAAAACCAAAATGGTCACGCAATTTACCTTTAACCGGTTTATAATATTTCATCTTAGAATCGGCCATTTTGGCAGTAAAAAATAATAACAAATAAAAGCTTTCGGTGCAACTAAATATCGGTATTGCTTCAGTAAGTAAGAAAATTAACTGAAATTTAACCGTCCTGAAATAAATTAATCGCTAAAATTTCTTAGCGATTAATCTGAAGATGAGTCATTAAAATGGGCAGCCGTAATTATAACTCTTCCACTGAATATAAAATTTATTATTTTGATCTATGATATTAATTACTTTAAACATTATTTATTATATTTATATGCATTTATTCGCTAATCAAGTTTTTAAAAAATAATTTCAATGATTTATTTACTTTAATTTATACTTATATCTATATTTTTAGATATAAGTATAAATTAAAGTAAATAAATCATATATTTTTAACATACGTTCCTTTCTGGAAAATATGCCAACATGCATTCAACTTCAGAACTGTTTGAAAACTATATTTGTGGTTGGGGTTTTGTTGTTGTTGTCACTTGTTATTTCACTGCAGTAACACATCTGTATTTTGCATGGTTGACTTTGCAAGCAAATTTCATTACTTTTAGAGTTTGCCCTTTGTCGGACAAATTCCTTGAAATGCTAATCACCAACATTGAATGCATTCTTATCCTGATAAAACAAAGACCGACAACACGATCTGTTATTTTACAGACAATGCAACACCCCCATCTGACAGCATCTCCAGTGTGCAGACATCTTTTTCGTTTCCGAACCCGTCGGGAAACATCGTTTCAAGTCTCAGCGAAGACGGTTCATCGACCGCTCAGTCCACTTACTTGCAGGCGGCTGTGATTCCTGAAGAACTGGAGACAAGCATCTTGCAGAAGCTTTTAAATCCGAGACAAATCTCGCTTTTACAAAAAAATACAAGCACTGAATTTCAAAGTTACAGCAGCGGAGCAGCGCCGTCTACGACTGCCATCTTGGAATCTGTACACATCGTTGGATTATCGTATTCCTTTGCTCAAGGTATCATTGCTTTGAGTATGGATGTGGGGGGGGGGGGGGGGGCTGAATTTGTCTTTGTAACCTCTCATGCCATTAATTCTATATAATCTATTGATTAATCTCAGCGTAGCGTAGTTATTTGAATCAATCTACCTATTGTATTTCACGTTAGAAGGTGTAGGTATAACTGGCTACAATAATAATTACTTCATTTTAATTACTCGATAACCAGGTGTAATTTTCCAAGACTTATCCACACAAACACACATCCAAGAGATCTTGTTTAGATTAACACCTGTTTCTTGACGTCAGTACAGCAAGGGTCGTGTATAATTAGTTACTTTAAGCATGTTTTTCAATGCAAATATAATAAATTACATGTATTTCGGTGCGACAGGTGTAAGATTTTTAATTAACGTAATCGCTTAATCAAATTTCATATCATATGGCAGATGTCATTCCCAAACACCTTTTGTAAGCAAAATTATTGTCTCACTAAGCGAACACGATGTCTCCAAAATAAAAAGAAAGTGAAAAGTGAAAAAAAAAAACCCCAGAAATTGGACGCATACAGTTTTTTGTTTGTTTATTTTATTTTTTAAAAGCCTATGTGTGATTAGATTCAATGAATCCATTTACCAGGCAGACGAATTTACCGAAGTTTGCACTATATTAGTATAATATAATCCGTTAATGACAAATTCCAAAGTACTTGCATGTATTGCGCGATAATCAATTAATGACAAACTTAACCAACACATATAAACGAACGAACAAATTAATGAGCGAGTGAATAAATGAATTAAACGAATCCATCCATTCCATCTCACAGTAAACCAGTACAGCTCGAGATTAGCATCCTACTCTTGACGTCATATCTTAGATCTGGTTTTCAAGACTATCTTTTTGCTAAGTTATTTCTGAGATAATCTAGCTACCATTAACAGAATTAACCTTCAACCTTAAGTTTAGGTTCTGTAGGTTATTTGCATGATGACTACGAACATTTTTTCTTATATAGCTTAGGTGCTTAACGTATCTATTTTTAATTGTAGTTTTACGAGAGCTTTACAGTGCAGCCAATCAGAGCACTCACCGGAGCAGACGTGCTGCAAGCCCAAGGAGCGTGGACGCTCAGGTGAAAGTTTGTTTTGAGCTTATTGTGAACTAACATGTGGATCTGTATGTATTCTGTAGTGCGAAGATGTGGATTATTGTTATGTGAATCTGGATGTAATGGTATGGTGTAAATCTTTACAGTATATAGCACCATGTAAATGTCAATTATGTGCATTAAAATGTAAGTTATGAATCTGAATGGGCGGTATAGTGTAAATATATATAATTGTATGATACAATCGTAAAGACTATGGTGTCTTAAATCTGGATACAATTGTATTGAATACATTTATATAAATAGTATCTGGCGAATCTATTTGGATAATTAAGTGCGAAACTATCAGTTATGCATGTGTGAAAGCGTGAATGTGTATGCACATTACAGTTTTTAATCAATTTGTATAAATAGTTAAATCTTTATTATAGTGTAAATTTTGTAAGCACGGATGCTGTAGTGTGAATTGGTATGTCCATTCAGTGTGAATCTGTTTTTACACTGATCTTTTGTTTAAAGAAGATTGAATTTGAAATTTGATGAAGGATTCGATTTATGTCGATTTATAGTGATATGTTGGCGTTTGTTGTAATATATGGACTTTTGTTTAATGTACATTGCATTGTTGTTTGACGTAGAACTGACTGATGTGTAATGTATCTCTGGATTGTAAAGGAGTGTTTGTAACAGCACTGGCTTGCGATTTCATGTAGCACTGGATTGCAATATAACTTAGTAGTCGAGTGATGTGTAACGTAGCACAAGATTGCTATGTAATTTAGTATTCGAGTGAAATGTAACGTAGCACTAGATTGCTAGGTAACTTAGTATTCGAGTGATATTTAAGTGGATCGCTCTGTAACGTAGTATTGGAGTATGCTGTTGTGTGCATGTAAACTAGACAAGCTTGCATTGTGAAATGTGTTGTGTTCAGCAATAGACCTATTTCCTATCTCTGTTCCCTTCCCTATTTTGAATCCTCCTCATTTTTCTTCAAATAAAAACATCTGTCTCTCAGTCAAACTGAAACATCTTTCCTTCAGTGAAATCAATACCTATTTCTTTCAGTCAAATCTAAACACTTTTCCATCAATCAAATCAATGCTTCTTTCTCTCAGTCATATTAAAGCATCTTTCTCATTCAAATCAAAACATCTTTTCCTCAGTCAAATCTAAATATATTTCTCTCAGTCAAATGAAAACATCTTTCTTTCAATAATATCAAAACATCTTTTTCTCATTCAAATCAAAACACTTTTCCCTCAGTCAAATCAAAACATCTTTCCCTCAAGCCAGTCAAACCTGGCCAATGTCCTAAATTATTCGTTCCTGCCATCGAAACATGACTACCGGACTAGATGTATCCATGCCAACAACGAAACACATGATTAGCAGACTTAGAGTTAATTGCTCTTTCTGGCAAAAAGTAACAATTGAGCATAGTGTGTTTTGTAGTTCAGATGATTTTCAGTTTGAAATAAATACAGAAATAAAACGTATACAAGTAAATGCATACAATTAACTTGATAAACAAAATTATATATATATATATATATATATATAAAGCTCACAGTTAGCGGTCTGTTAGTCGGAAGTGCCTGAGACAACAAGCATAGTTTCCTTTGGAACACTTTGGTGCCAGAGTGGGATAGGAGAACTTTATATCAACACATTTTCAGAACGGATACGAATTTCTAAATATTTTCAGAACGGATACGAATTTCTAAATATTTTCAGAACGGATACGAATTTCTAAATATTTTCAGAACGGATACGAATTTCTAAATATTTTCAGAACGGATACGAATTTCTAAATATTTTCAGAACGGATACGAATTTCTAAATATTTTCAGAACGGATACGAATTTCTAAATATTTCAACAAAAGATTATTTTTTTTTTTGCAAATAAAAGAATGCACACAGCATACTGTTTCCTGAATACTGTCTTTAGTTAATTTACTCTATGTTGCCATCAGCGATACACAATGTCTGGAATGCGTTTAGAATTATCACAAGAACAGAAGTTCCCCCCCCCCCCCAATCTAATTAAATCTTCTCTTTTATTACCCTTCCACTTAGGTTCTTAATATTATGAGAGATGGGAACAGCAGCAAGATAGTGCTGGACTTCTTCGTCCTACAGGACGGTAATCTTGTTCCCATGGAAACAGCACTCTCCAATCTTCAGCAACTAACCCTGGACGAGATGGATTCACTCTTGCAAGTGCCGGTAAGAGTTGCCTTCTCTTGTTTTTGTCAGTTTATTGCAGGGTTGAGCTATGAGACTGAATAATTCACTTTTGTGTTTGATATCTGTGGATTGTGTAGACAGATTATATTATCAGACTGATGTAATGAGGGGAAAAGGAGAGAGATTTAGACTTACGGACAGACGGAGTAAAAATGAATGAGTGAGAAACGAGAAAGAACTCAACATGGTGACAGAGAGATACAGACGAGAAAAATAAAAAGAAAGAAAAGCTAAGAGAAAGAGAGACTAGAGAGATAGAAGATGAAAAAAGAAATAAAAGTAGAGAAATTTAAAGGAAAAAAGTGTGACAAAGAGAGAGACACACACACATACACGGCACATGAGAGAAAGGAAGATAATGACAGACAGGATGACAGACAAGTGAGGGACAGATGGAGAGACATATTGATAGAGAGAGGGGCGAGAGATAGGCTGACAGAATGAGAATCAGGGTGATAAACAGAAGGAAAGACAGAGAGATAGACTGTGAGAAAAGGGGGTAGACAAAGTGAAAGACGAGAGAGACTGACAGTGATAGTAAGTTGAAGAGAGAGAGATAGAAAAATGCATACAAAGAGAAGCAAAAATAAAAGCAGTAGTAGAGTGAGGGTAAAAATAGACCGAAGGAATAGACTGACAAAACAGACATAGAGAGGAAGTGAACGAGAGAGAGAGAGAGAGAGAGAGAGAGAGAGAGAGAGAGAGAGAGAGAGAGAGAGAGAAAGAAAGAAAGTGAAAGAGAGAGTAAGTGAGAGAATCACGCCACATATACCCAATACTGAAGACCAATGATATTTTATTCTATTTAAGAGATCATTATGTCAATGTCGCCAACATGACCTTTAAATCATTCTCTCACCGTTCTGATTTTAGTTGTTGTCTTTTTTAAAAGTCACTGCCATGCTTTTAAACGACTCAACTGATATGTGAGAAAGGTCAAACGATGGCTTTGAGAAAGGTCAAGCCCGCTAGTTTTCTCTTCGGCAGAACTTCAGTGCTGAGACCTGAAAATTGTTCATGTGCACGAAAGGTCACGGATATGGCTAGACTATGCTAGATGCTCCTTTAACAATCGCTGTCCAATCATCAGTCACATTTACATTTTTCAAATTTCAAAAATATTCGTTAAACTAACTCTAAGTCAAACAGGCACTAGAAATTGTTATATGGCAGGATCTAGGTCAAACAAATAAGAAATAAACGTAAATATATACACGAACTTGCATTCAACATCAGCAACATCAGTCAAAACCAGTAATACTATATGCTGCAAACAAAGTGACTAAAAAGAAAAACAAAATTATATATATAATTATTGTGTATTACAGGTGATAGCTAAACCTGAGATTATCGTCACAGAAAGACCAATAGATGACACTTCCACATCTCCAGTTTTACCATTGGCCATGACATCTCAAGTGACCTTTAATCTTGACGTATCACCTGTCAATATATTAATTACGCCATCCAATGAAAACAGTGCAGCATCAACGAGGAGTTTGCACATGACTCCTTCAGACTTCAGAAATTTCCAGGAAGCAGGTACCGACCTAACATCAGCCAGAGCTGTTTCTCCATCTTTGTCATTAGAATCTCGTGCAGACCAAGTGACAACAGCTTTTACGCACGAAAGCTATTCCACTCTATTAGACACAGACTTTGCCAGTGTAAAGTCGAGAGATTCTTCGGAAAGTATTGTGTCTCCTCCCTCGTCAACTCTCAACTGGACCACAAGCATTCAGATACAGTCTGATTGGAAGGAATTCAATTCCTTCAACACGCCAAGATCTGTTCTTGATAGTCTAGCAGATTCCTCTCATGGCGTCACAAAGAATACGGACGATATTCCACAGGCAGACACTGTCTCTGCTGTTTCTTGGTCACAAGTATCGAAAGAAGGAAGTTCTTTACAGTCAGAAGAAAGAACTGATTTTCAGGCAGTAACAAGTGCTAGTTTAAAACTGGAGAATTCTGAGAATACAGTATCTAGCGTAGTGATGCCAGCATCACTACTTTCACAAGCTTCAGGGATGAAAACTGAGTTTATATCAGTGACGAGTACTAGTTTATCAGATTTAGATACATTTGTAATAGTTTCTAGCACGCTGGAGGAAACCATTCTTCCAACTCCAGTGCTTTCACAAGTATCAGAAACTGGCTCAAGTTCACTCGTGTCAGTGTCCTTAGTATGGACTTCGGTGCCGACAAAGGAGTCTTATCCCCATCTCAGTTCTGACAACACGTTATTAATAAATCAGATTCAAGAATCGTCTGTGAACTCTGCCATATTGTGGGCAAGCAAAGATCTTATTTTGGAATCATCCATGCGCTTTGACAATGTGCTGACAAATTCAAATCAGATTCGTGAACCATCCATATACTCGGACACTTTGCAGACAAGTACAGGTCAGATTCACGAATCGTTCATATACTCGGACACTTTCTTGTCAAGTATAAGTCAGAAATCACCCATGCTGTCAGACAGATCGCAGATTCAAGGAGAATCTTTATGGTCTGACACGTCGTTGACCACCATGGGTCAAAATCATGAATCGTCTGTGTATAAGTATGCTGAGAACATTGCAACAGGCACAACACACACTTTAGATTCTTCTGTATTTTCTGACACGTTGCTCTCAAGCAGGACTCACAGTGTAGAATCAGTTATGTTCTCTGATCCTCTGTTGCTCTCAAGCAGGACTCACAATGTAGAATCAGTTATGTTCTCTGATCCTCTGTTGCTCTCAAGCAGGACTCACAATGTAGAATCAGTTATGTTCTCTGATCCTCTGTTGCTCTCAAGCAGGACTCACAATGTAGAATCAGTTATGTTCTCTGATCCTCTGTTGCTCTCAAGCAGGACTCACAATGTAGAATCAGTTATGTTCTCTGATCCTCTGTTGACAAGCAGGACTCACAATGTAGAATCAGTTATGTTCTCTGATCCTCTGTTGACAATCAGGACTCACAATGTAGAATCAGTTATGTTCTCTGATCCTCTGATGACAAGCAGGACTCACAATGTAGAATCAGTTATGTTCTCTGATCCTCTGATGACAAGCAGGACTCACAATGTAGAATCAGTTATGTTCTCTGATCCTCTGTTGCTCTCAAGCAGGACTCACAATGTAGAATCAGTTATGTTCTCTGATCCTCTGTTGCTCTCAAGCAGGACTCACAATGTAGAATCAGTTATGTTCTCTGATCCTCTGTTGACAAGCAGGACTCACAATGTAGAATCAGTTATGTTCTCTGATCCTCTGATGACAAGCAGGACTCACAATGTAGAATCAGTTATGTTCTCTGATCCTCTGATGACAAGCAGGACTCACAATGTAGAATCAGTTATGTTCTCTGATCCTCTGATGACAAGCAGGACTCACAATGTAGAATCAGTTATGTTCTCTGATCCTCTGATGACAAGCAGGACTCACAATGTAGAATCAGTTATGTTCTCTGATCCTCTGATGACAATCAGGACTCACAATGTAGAATCAGTTATGTTCTCCGATCCTCTGATGACAAGCAGGACTCACAGTGTAGAATCAATGTTCTCTGATCCTCTGATGATAAGCAGGAAGCACAGTTTAGAACCTTCTATGTTTTTTGACGCTTTGATGACTAGCTTGCCGACAAGCAGTGCTCACATTTTGGAAAGTTCCAAGTACACTGACATATCTGTAATAACTCTTGATCAAGGTCAAGCTCCTGCTATATACTCGTACTTCACCACAAGACCAAGTGAAGACGATCAAGCAAGTTTTTCTAAGATAGAACACACAGAGGGGTCTTCAGCATATAGTCTTACAACCACGCCTTTGCGGGTGCAATCAATATTATCTGAAACCACAGTGTCCGAGTATGGGCATATTGAAACCAGCACATTTTCTGGTTTCTCTGGCACAGCTGATTCTTATGTTATGGTTAACAGTGAGCCTATATCGTTTTGGCATCCTTCTGCAAGTGTAGTCATATCAGAGGAGATACAATCGATGACACTCTTGTCATTGCTAGACTCTGTGACTAGTTCAAGTGCACTGACTCTGAGCTCAGACACATTAGCATCTACAAGTGTGATAACTGCATCACCTTCTAGCGCAAATATGAATTATCAGAGTACAGATTATCTGTCTGACATTACGTTTCCTTTTCCAGTGAGTGACCCACCATCAAGCAATTTCGCTAATCTTCACTCCTCTCTGCAACGAGAGTATGTGCCTCTATCAGTATTTTCGACTTTGCAGAGAACAATGGTTGACATTACGGCCTCCAGTGTAGAAATTCCCGAGAAATATGTTCGTTCTTCTTTGGATAATTTTGTATCCAATCTGTCACAAGATGAAATACTTTGGTCTACACATGACCAGTCTTTGACGAATCAGTTGCTACAGCTCAGCGAATTTCAAACAGATGCAGGTTCTGTGGCCTCTTTCACACAAATCTCTCACCCTTCTACAGATGTATTTGCTTCCTTTGAAAAGTTGTTTTTTAGCTCAGATGAGGTGTCATTGGCGTCATCAAATCCTTACTCTGCATCAAAGACATCGTTGCTCTCGTTGACATCTCTCTCTCGTCTATCCCTCCAAACTCTTGACAGCCATTTAACGCCACTACTTCCTTCTGCTCAGTTATCAATGCTGGCACCACCTTTATCTGAAAGTGTTCAAGAACAGCATTCTGATTCTGGATATCAGATAGATGATACGTTGGTGTTCTCATCTGTGTCCTATCCTTCAGTGATGCCCATGAGTTCTCAGATTTTCAACTCACCAACTGAAAGTAACGTCATCTCAGGGATTTATGTCAGCATTGTTCAGCATCCTGAAAGTATAACTATAACCAACATCGTAGACTCTCGTTTAGTGCTTACTGAGTCGCCCATCCTGCATAGTATTGTCGCATATCCTCCAGGTGGTGAATTTTCAACCATTTATTCATCTCAGTGGACAGCAAACAATGCAATATCTAATTCGCATGTGTATGGTAGTAGCAGATCCAGTCATAATTCTGAATTCATGGACTCTAAAGCTTTTCTGTCAACAGAGACTGTATTAATTTCTTCCCTTTCTGTTGTACAGAAAAGTGACTTTGCTATAACAACCACTAGATTTCAAGACGAGTTCTACACAATTACTGAAAACTCTCCCTCTGCAAGTGGCTGGAAAGAAACACCTGCATTTCATTCATCAGAAACTAGTACTTCTCAAACGGAGTATTTTCATTCGACTCCACTTTTGCATTCAACAAGTGAGTTGGGGATTTTGGATATACCACTATCAGACTCCCCAGCCCAAAGTCTACACTCATCTTCAATTCTACAGACATTTTACTCCCAGGGAGTATCCGAGTCTAACTACAAGAAATCAATCATAACAAATAATTATGGAAGTAGCACATCTTCTGCAAGTCAGTTTTCTTATTTATCACAGCTAGATAAATCGATACAATCAGGACAAGATAGAACGTCAATAAATGTAGCACACATATTAACCCCTTCAGTTTCACAATTTCAGACGACTCTGTCATTCATTGCATCAGGACTGGAATCGAGAACCACAGATGCATCACAACTATTAACCCTTCCTGTGTCACAATCTGATACAATCCCACCATTTAGTTCATCACTACTGGAGATGAGTAAAGCCGTAAATACATATAATTTATTAACCCCTTACATTTCACAGTCTTATACAATCCCATCATTTAGTGTAGCAGAATTGGAAATTAGTACAGTCATAAATGCAACACAAATATTAACCGATTCCATATCTCGGTCTGATACGTCCCAGCCATTTGCATCAGAACTGGAGATTAGTACAGCCATTATTAATGTAACACAAATATTAACATCTTCCATTTCACAGTCTGAAAGAATACTGTCCTTTAGTGGATCTGGACTGGAGATGAGTACAGCTTTAAATGCATCATACATATTAACCCCTTCCATATCTGATTCGATCCTACCATTTAGTACATCAGGACTGGATAGATTTACAATTATAAATGCAACAGACATACTCACTCCTTCAAAGTCACAACTTGAAACTATCCCATCCTTCGTTGCATCAGTTTTGACAATGGGGAACCCTGAGCTGCTGTCATTCAGTGAGTCTAACAAAGAACCTTCTCTTATTCCATTATTATCATCTTCAAAAATATTACCAATGTCTGACCAGACTACAGCTTCTCTTTCCGCTTCGTCACTTGGTATACTACCTTCAGTAGTGTTATCAACATTCCCTCCATCACTGCTTTACGAAACCCATCAGCTGCTTATTGACAGCATTCAGAGTTTTTCATTGGTCCAGCCATCCAGTTGGTCAAGTCATACCCTTCGACCTTTCTCCTTTCAGCCTTCACTGCTGACTTTATCTCATTCTTTTACAACTCCACCATTGCCCAATTCCTTTCACATTTTAGATTCCCATTTTGTAAGTGAAAGCAGTGACATGAGAACGTACATTGATTCCTATGCTGGCTATTCTACATCAGATGTGACAACCCAGCACACTATGTTATCAATGACAGCACTGTCCATCAGCACCCAAAACAGCATCAATGATACACCTACCTTGGGTATTCCAATTTCAGCAACAAGCCTGTTTGCTCCATCCTCTGCATCTCAAGACTCCACCCAAGACATTCTACCCACCATCAGACTGAATTACTCTTCACTTCCTCTGGACACCTTCAGACCAATGACAGACGCATCAAGATCGCTGGTTGAAATGTCCTCATTACATTCGACGATGCTGATACCAAGTGTTGATGTACAAGTGTCAATGTCAAGTGAACCGATGTCAACAGGTGGTGATATCTCATCTACAAACTTACCTTTTAGCTACAGCAATTCAGTTCAGGTACTTTTGAACACTGATAACAGCCTCAACATAATAACATCAAGTGTCAGCGAATTATCTTCAGGTTACTACACTCTAAGTACATTTAATGAAACCCATTCCAGTGCTATGACACCTGCTAGTGGAGATCTGTCCTCAAAATACTACATTTTAAGTGGAATTAGTACATTTGATTGGGCTCATTCCACTGTTGGTTTGTCATCAGAATACATAGGGTTAGTTGAGAGCAGTGATATAAATACAGTGGCATCTTACAATACTGATAGCAGCACTAGTTATTACCTGTCAGGTAACGAAGACATGTCATCAAAATATTTTTCTTTAGGCGAGAGTAGTATTCTCAATGCATCCTACATAATGTCCTCTTTCAGCATTAATAATAATAATGGTTTTGCAACAGTCGGTAGTAATACGATGTCATCAGAATATTTTGCTTTAAGTGAAAGCAAGACACAAGATGCATCATACACAGTGACAAATTCTAATGTTGATAATATTGCACTTTTTACATCTACTGACATGTCATCAGAGTACTTTGCTACAAGTAGTGCAATACAAGCAACCCCCACTTTGACATTTGCCAACACTGGCAACATCATTAGCTTTGTGCCTTCAGACACCCTGTCATCAGCATTCTTTGTTTTAAGTGAAAGCAAGAGAGTAGTTGTCTCCCTTACTCAGGACTACTTAACTACAGAATACATCACCATGTCAGGCAGCAGTGACGGGTTTTCAGTAAAAAGTCTGATAGATGCAACGGTTACCATACCATATTCAAATCATAACAACAGTTTCACGTCTATAATGACAGATGGTGTTGACGAGTCTGTTTTTACTACAGTTTACTCAAAACTGGAAAATAGTATCAGAATCTCTTCGTACACGCATGTAGTAAACCCAAGTACTCTGATGCCAGAAAGAACAGGCGGCAGCTTCCAGATATTCACTGCGTCCAACACCAATTCCTTCCCAGAGTTTGGCACTGATTTCACTTCTTACATGGATACTAAGGACGTGAGAGAAAGGGAAACATCACATGACATGATATCATCAGTATCAACAGCAGCTAGTGTGACAACAGAATCCCCACCGCTGATGATGAGCAGCTGGATTTCTCAAAACACAGTCAGCACTTTGCTGAAAGAACATTCCAGTTGGACAGCAAGCGGAAGTGACGCAACTACTGTACTCTTTTCTGTTTCAGGTCAGTCACTTGTCCCTTCCCTTCCATTGCACAATACTGGTCTCTCAGGAACAACTGTGTCACTCACCCAGAATGTGTTATTCTCAAGTGATGTTAGTGCCTTGCTTTCTGGCCACAGTGAGTCAACATGGTTCAGAGTGACACCACCTTTGAGCTTTTTTATGACTGATATTATGCCATCATTGAGCCTTTCCATGACTGATGCCATGCCATCATCGAGCATTTCCATGACTGATGTCATGCCACCATCGAGCCTTTCCATAACTGATGTCATGCCACCATCGAGCCTTTCCATGACTGATGTCATGCCATCATCGAGCCTTTCCATGACTGATGTCATGCCATCATTGAGCCTTCCCATGACTGATGTCATGCCACCATCTAGCATTTCCATGACTGATGTCATGTCACCATCGAGCCTTCCCATAACTGATGTCATGCCATCATTGAGCCTTTCCATGACTGATGTCATGCCACCATCGAGCATTTCCATGACTGATGTCATGCCACCATCGAGCATTTCCATAACTGATGTCATGCCATCATCGAGCCTTTCCATGACTGATGTCATGCCATCATCAAGCCTTTCCATGACTGATGTCATGCCATCATTGAGCCTTCCCATAACTGATGTCATGCCATCAATGAGCCTTTCCATAAGTACTAACATACCATCAAAAAGTATTTCTATGACTGATAACATGCCACTACTGAGCCCTTCCATGACTGATGTCATGCCATCATTGAGCCTTTCCACGACTGATGCTATGCCTTTATTGAGCCTTTTCATGACTGATAGTATGCCACTACTGAGCTTTTCTATCACTGATAACACATTACCACTGAGCCTTTCTGATAATTCACCTTCACAGTCTTTACCACTACAAACAAACAATGCAACGGTAGCAACCACTTTAACACATCTGCTCACGCAGTTCCCAAGCAGGACAGATTATGTCCAAGACAACAGTTTCAGTGTTGTTCTGATCACGTCATTCCCGAATTGGACAGATTCCACTTCCACCCAAGACAGCTATGTCAGTGCTCTCGCCTCTAATAGTCTTGATGTTGCATCCTCGAGCGTAGCGACCGCAGTGCAGTCTACTTCAGGTGATGCAATTTACTTCGCTAGTGCGTACTCATCCACTGAAATTGTACTCAGTGATGCACTGCACATTTCACGTGTTAGCCCTGACGTCACTGAATCAACACGGGTGCAGACCACAAGAACAGCCATCATTGTCCCAACGCCGATGTTCTCCACGACCGTTAAGGACCAGACGTCATCGAATCCCTCTCTGGGCATGTCTAGCTCGAAAAATGTTGATGGTCCTGCAGTGGTGACGTCATTCCTGCGTCTCCAAATCATCGTGGATCCTGCCGTAAATGTGAACTCGGAAGAATTCCGGAAGTACATCGCAGCCGGTATGCATACGTATAATTGCTCTGCTTATTATTTACAGCTGGTGAGAGTGCATAGTGTATCGTGATTGTGTCAGCTATTTTAAGAAACAACTGTGGATGTGAAGTAGAAAACAAAGAGTATTACGTTTGAGACTTAACTGTGCATTATTCTGCAATATGAAGAGGCTGTTGTTAGTATGTATCGGGGAAAAAAATCAGAGTAAGTTAATCATACGGCTCACATAATAATACGGATGCCAGACGATTTGTTAGTCACTCTAATCATCTCTGATTGTTTGGGCTGGTAAATGGCATGGCGTGTCTGTTTGTTTTGTTGCTCTGAGTCTGCGTGCGTGAACGCATGAGTATGAATGCGTGCTTCAATTATCAAATGATGAGGATGAAAATGGCGTAGATTTAGGACCACACTACTAAATGACGTCATTCCTGTTTCAGCTTTACGCCGGCTTTATCTAGAGGCGCTCCAATCTACAACACCCGTACCCAGCAGACGACAAAGACGAGATGCTAGCCAACTACAAACTCAGGTAACGGTAAGTTAATTCATTTAGAAATCATAGCTGTTAACACATTTCTTGGTCGTTTGTTACTGTCAGTATAGCTGCTCTTTTCTACCACAGAATGGTGTATTTGATGGCGGGTTTTTTTGTTTGTTTCTTGATTCTTTTTTATTGCTTAATTGTGAAATGAAGGTACAAAGTAATTATAATAATTAATTTCTGATAATGAAAGAAACATAATAATAATTATTCAGGGGGAACTTTAACAAAATGTCACTAATTAATAGGAAATACTTTAACACTTATGCCCATTGTTAAATGGAATCTGTGACGCTATCGCCACCTTAGTTAATGCTTATAATTATTATTATTAATTATTCACCCATAACTAATTACAAGTGATGAGAATCTCAATTTATGTTATTAATAATTCTCCAGCAGACACTACTCGTCTCTCTCTTTTTTGGCAGATATGCGGGCACTGTAAACGTTTTCTCTCTTCCGCAACATTAAAGACAAACATTTTCCATCACACAATATTTCGTGAAAAACTTCTTACCAAAGGAGAAGATAAATCCGTCTTTTAATCTATATTTAGTGAGCCCCCATCCACCCACTTTCTTTTCCAACATAAGGTTATCAATATGTGTAAGAAAGTCAATAAATTTATTAAATCAACAATCAAATATACATAGAGCAAATAAAATGAAAAGATTATTTGACATCAACATTTCCATCAGCTAATCTGGGTGCTCCACCATATTAGCTCTCTCAAGCAGAACAACTATGTAGCAATTTCCAGTAACTTCCTTTTACTAGAAATTCCATGATGTAGCCAGCACACTTTGCCACCATAAGTCAACAGAGTTCAGTGTACCCTTACACTTACACACTGTGGTAGATAATTCTCACATGATTAGCAATTCTTTATCGATAATGTAATTACTTAAACTGAAAAAGCTAGTAATGACAATGATCATAAATAAAAAGAAAACCACTGATTGATAATAAAGTGACGACACGGAAACACGTTAGCACACATTTTGTCGATAATCCGAAATTTAACGAGAAAACACTTTTGACTGTAATGCTAATAAAGTTCTTTACTAACCAGTTTTTTTGGATCCACAGGTGCTGGACATACAGAGAAATCCCCATAATGACAGCGTGGTTTCCCTGGATTTTACTGTCTCCCATAATGGACAGGATGTGCCGACTGACACTGTTCTCTCCGTACTAGATAACCTCAGTCCTGACCAAATGGCTGAAATTCTACAGTATCCGGTACGACCTCTTGCAGGGTTTCAACATATCGCTTATCATCCATTTTAAATCTTATTTGTATTAGATTCTGTTAACATTTGTTAGTTTGTATGTTCGATTTGAAAGACCATTTATGGACAATCTTTAAGAAATTAGATCAAAAACACCAAATTTCATGGCAATAGTAGTGGAAATTGTGTTTCTAGGTTTGTGTTTTATTATATTTTAAAATTGTGTTTCTAGGTTTGTTTATTATATTTTAAAATAATGTTTCAATAATGAAAACAGTACTTTCATCCATAAAGGTACTGTCATCCCGTTTTCCGACAGTAAGCTATTTTACAAAATGGCTGACTGTCTTCTAACTGGAAAGAAGTTGGACGTTATTCGAAGGGCAAACATCTATATTTTCATAAATATAAAAATACAAATAACTTAAAAGTCATCAGGAGGTGTGGTGGTTCACAAATGTCGGTACTTTGCCCATGCAGGTCTTCACTGGTTCACACAGTCCTGCTTGTTCTCACTGGTTCACACAGTCCTGCTTGTTCTCATTGGTTCACACAGTCCTGCTTGTTCTCACTGGTTCACAGTCCTGTGCTTTCTCTAACCGATTCACACAATCTTGTACTTGTTCTCACTGGTTCACACAGTCCCATGCTTGTTCTCACTGGTTCACACAGTCACGTGCTTGTGTTGAAAGAATGAGGCAAGAGGAGACAGATATCCGGACAGTTGTCCATCATATCATTGAACAGACACCTTGTGACAGAACTCACACCTAAGATAATAACCAGAGATTGTTTCTCATAACATCATCTGTTAAGTATTAAAAGTTGACTTCGTTTCCTAAAGTTAATCATTTATGAAGACTAGATTTCAGAGTGACTGTAAAATACAAAACTAAGACAATGACAGGAGCTAATATATTTTAAAAATAATATATATAAACATTAGCTATAAAATTCATAAGAGCTGAGTATATCATTTATTCTTTACCTCTGAGACTTTTGTCAAAAAGATATTTTTGTTAACGCAAAGGTTTTGAAGCAAACCTTTACAGGTTTCACAAGGCAAAATTAAAAATCATGATATGAGTTATTTTTTAAAATCTGTATAGTTTAAGAATTAAATCACCAATCGTCACTGTTTCCACTTAATAGCTTAAATAGTCCACACTTGTCACTGGTCATAATGACTCTTAGTAGGTTTTTCTTCCACTTAAAAAAGAAAAGAAACACCTGTTACATGCTCTCTGCTTGTTTCCACATTTATTCTTATTATGAGATTGTAGAATGCACAGAATAAAATAATTTTTGTAACTCAAATGTAAGATACCTTATGCGGAGTTAATGTCCTATTTATATAAGCTCCATATGAAAATCATTAATTGTTAACTGCTTCAACTATATATGAAATTTACAATGACCGACTGTAGTCTACTTGACAATCTAAGGGGCTTTTTAGTTGTTAATTTGAGAGTTGTTTGCTTTTCTAATTTTCTATTTATTGTTGTCAAATAAAAACTATCAAGTTAACCCCTTCAATGAGGATCTTATTACAGACGTGTAAAGAAATGTCAATTCCGATATCAAGATTATTGATTAGGTTAATATATTTCTAACAAGTACATGACAAACTGCATTTTAAAAAAAAATTTCTGTATCCAGATTTTGAGCGGTGCACAGCAAGTCACTGTCACTTCAACCATCATCAGTTCATTCCAAACCAAAAATATGATGGAAACCAACTCCTATCAGATACCGTCATCTAAGTTCAATATTGCACCTTCCCATGTTCTGGAGAGTGAATTATTAAGAGACAGCAGCCTAGCCTTCAGCACCAGTATGTCAAACTCAGAATCGTCACTGGCAACTTTAACTCCTGGACTGCAGACTACAAGGAGTGTACCTACATTTCCGTCTTCTCTAGACGTGACCTCAAGCATAGATGATGTCACGAAAATCACTGATAACTTGGCCACATCACTGCTAGGTTCATCTTTGGGAACTTTCACTTTCAGTTCTGGGTTAGGTCAGACTGACCTCTCGTATTCCGTACCAACCATATTCAGCGAGAGCGTTCTCAAAGGTGGCAACTCGGATGTATTGACTCCTTTCAGCTCTCTTGCTTCGGCGACCATGACCTCATTGCTCGTGTCCACTGGAGTTCCTAACGACAGTTATGCTCTACTGAATTCGACCACGTTGTCTATGACTCTTGGAGTACCTAACAATGCTTACGCTTCACTGACTATGACTACTACCCCAATGTCTAGTGACTCTAAAATACACATCAGTAATTATTATCCACAGACTGTGGCCACTATGTCGATGTTTACTCTAGTCCCTAGCAGTGCGTATGCTTTTCAGACTATGAGTACTTTTCCTTTGTTCACTGGAGTACTTAGCGAGACATTTGAACCAGTTACCATGAGTTCGTTGTCTGCATCATATGTAACTCCAAGCAACACTTACAATTCATTTATAACAGCTAACAAGACTTACGCTTCATATATTACCTCTAGTAACGCATACTCTTCATACGTAACTCCTAGCAATACCTACGCTTCAAATATAGCCCCTAGCAACACCGACACTTCATATATAGCGACTAGCAACACTGACGCTTCATACATAATCCCTAGCAACACTGATGCTTCATATATAACCCCTAGCAACACTGACCCTTCATATATAACCCCTAGCAACACTGACCCTTCATATATTACCTCTAGCAACATATACGGTCTACATGTTACCCCTAGCAACACTTTCACTTCTTATACAATCTCTAGCAACAACTATGTACCACATGTTACCCCTAGCAACACTTTCACTTCTTATACAATCTCTAGCAACAACTATGTACCACATGTTACCCCTAGCAACACTTTCACTTCTTATACAATCTCTAGCAACAACTATGTACCATATGTTACCCCTAGCAACACTTTCACTTCTCAGACAGTGAGCACCGTGTCTAAGTTTTCTGAAGAACTGCCTGGCACATTTTCTTCACTGGCCAATAACTCGTTCTTGGCATTATCTGAGGTGCCTAGCAAGACCTATACTCAACAGATATTGACTACACCTCCGATGTTGACGTCATTCGTGGACAACGGTATGTCTACCCGAGAACAAAACACTCTGAGTTTCACCCCAGAGCCACCGTCGCGCAGTCACTCAACGTCAATGGCAGACTCCACACTGCCATTAATATCTAACGCTCCGCCTACTGTTTCTACAGTTTCTGCTGAAACAACTTTATCAGGGATGTTCCACTTTAACTCTGTTTCATCACGTGACATTTCGGGTTCTAAGGTCAGTCTATTTACGACATTATCAATGATCGAGGGTTCATCTTCGAGCCAGGAGACTGTATTGAAGGAATCATCACAACTGAGAAGTTCCGTTTCTTCAACTTCTTTCGTGGAGTTAGAGAGTCCTGGTAGCTCTCCTGTCAATTCGAACTTAGCTAGCACTTCCGGTCAAGCTTCCAGCTCAGAAGTTTCCTATTTGTTATCAATTTCTCCCATGTCTCATACTTCAACAACAACAACAACAGAAGCAGTTTTTATTGTCTCGTCAATTTCCCACACAACCACTTCATGGCAGCCAACAATGACCTCTTTACAAGGAGACACCACTTCGTTCTTTAGTACAACATCCAGCAGTGGGGTCATCGAAGATGCAACCTTTTCAAGTAGTTCTATGCAGTTCCCTATCAGTTCTGGCCTGTTTTCACTGACCAGCGATCCTGTTAGCGCTCTACCAACTTCAACCTTTGGAAAATCATCTGTTGCGTCAAGTTATCAAAGTGAAGTGATAGTAACCAAAGTCTTTTCGAGCTGTGGGTCTGAATCTGGCATTTCTACGACTTCATCTGGTTCTTGCATTATTAGTGCAACCCCTTTTCTCCCTTCCACGCCGTTGGTCATCGATGAAAGTTCGGCGAACTTGCATTCATCAGGGTCGATGATGACGACTTCATCGATATTTTTATCTGCACTGATCAAGACAAGTTCATTTAAATTAGTTCCAACCTCAACTAAGGAAGCTGCCACATCGAGATCGACGCCGAGGCCGACACTTCAACCAACAGAAACGATTTCGACGACGACAGCATCTTCTGTGGTGCCGACATCTTCACCAGAAACAACAGCGGCACCGGACCCTATGCATGACTCGTTGATGGCGATCTCCCTCCAGGTAAAACAAAAGGAGGATGAACAAAGCCAGGAGTTCAAGGACAAAGTTGGACGAGGTAGGGAACAACTTTTATTCCATTGGCTTAACTCGCGAGAGTATGAGTTGACGGTTCACTGCGTGCCTGTGTTTTATAACCATCGTAACAATGGAAAGCTACAATAATTTTGGCAAATGAAAATAAAACGCAGACAGATGTTTAAAACGCGTTAACTTATAATGTATACATATAACCTTCTTAAACTGTAGCCTGTAATCTTGATGTGCACTAAAATCTGTTCATAATTTAAATATGATCCCTAACTTGCGTAATCTCCTCTCTATATTTTGTTCATGGAGGAGTGAGCGTATCGACTATCGATTTATGCTATTTCTTATGTTTGATGCACAGGACTGGCTGCGTGTTACGAAGAGGCTCTATTATCAAGAAAAAAGCGGCAAGCAGTGTCGTCTCAGATTGGTCAGAGAGATCGTCGCCAAGCTGACAACTTGGTGGAAGCTAAGGTCATTGAGTGCATGAATGACTTAGTGTGCTTTTGTCTGAAACTGTTACGCCATCACTTAAACTTAGTGTTTGTATTAACACAAACTCGTCCTAATATTACTGTACTAGCTGAGTACGTTATTACCGATACAATTCAATTCGTCATGTTAATGCTAATGAAAGAGAAATGATTAATGGTTATTAAAGGATACAATTCAACTCGTCATGTTAATGCTAATGAAAGAGAAATGATTAATGGTTATTAAAGGATACAATTCAACTCGTCATGTAACTGCTAATGAAAGAGAAATGATTAATGGATATTAAAGGATACAATTCAACTCGTCATGTAAGTGCTAATGAAAATGAATTGATTGCATTATTAACAATACAACTCGTCATGTTAGTGCTAATAAAAATGAACTGATTACGTTATTTCTAACTAATGAAATCTTATTAAACTCATTACTGAATTTAATAATAAAAATAACCTACGTCATTTGGGAATGTCTATCGTTGGATTAACAGGTGACTGACGTCAAAAGAAACAGCTCCGACTCCGAGGCCACAAACGTGATGTTCTACGTCAGTCAGAACGGAAACATCGTGCCAGCAACCAACGCATCGCTTGCCTTTCACAAATTCTCGCTTAGCGAACTCAGCGCGAAAATCGGGTACCCGGTAAGTCTTCTGATGTGATGTCGTGAATTCTACTTCAACTGACGAACATTATTCTGCATTGCAACCTAAATCATGCAGTCACATGACCTTTAGTTACGCACTGTGGGGCCTAAGTTCTTGAAGGTGTAGAAACAAAAGGGTTGTGCTACATCAAGTTGCATTGTGTTTATAAAATACATCCGCTGACATTTTGTCATTGATTTATTAGCATCAAGACTAACGCATATTGAAGCTCATTTCGAGTGTGGATCTACGTTTGCATAAGCATTTATGTTCATATGACAGTTATCTCGCTGAGAGGATCCACATCGTACAAATTTACAAAATCAGTAATTACCTGCGAAAAATGGAAAAGAAAATATATGTTACAGCTAATAAATATCAGGACCTGCCATTTGTTTTTTTGAAACTAGATCAGTATATAGGATTTGCAGATGGAAGGAAATATCCGACTGACGCTACCCTTCTTGTGATTGTGATTTCACTTTTAATCCGTTTTCATTTTTCTTTGGTTTTTTTTTTACAGTTGCTAGAATTACTGTGCTTAATGTTTTTGAAATAGAAGACGAAGAGAAGTATAACTAAAAATTCAAGTAAACAGTTCAAGTATACTGGTTTTATATGTCTGAAGGTGCTCTCCCCTGTTCGACCAGCTTACATGGCTCCAATAGAAGGGCAGAGCAAGTTCAGCACTGAAGAGAACATCATTTTCGTGGTAGCCATCTTGCTTCCGAGTTTTCTTCTGTTGCTGCTTTTGGTCCTCCTTTCGGCGTTTCTCTTCCGCTCTTGCCGACCGGTCACTTCGACCTCTGTGAATGACGTCGTGCCCACCAAGTACCAGGTACTGTTGGTCACACTTAGTTCTGTGTGCACGTTACCTAGTAACGGGAGTCTTCATGGCACAGTGTAGCTTAAGGCAACACTGTCGAAAATAAGTAGCGAAATGAGAGGAACATATTGAGCAACTTTTAGCGACAGGGGTCGGGATAATTTTAAAATAATTGTATTTATTTTTGTAATTCTTATTAATTAGTGATCTACAGATAAATGGGGTGAGCGATAAGTAGATCCATTTGTGGACGCTTTGATGAAAGACTTGTTTAGTGGATAAATGGCAAGGTAGATGTAAAAGTGAATAAGATAATAAATTTGACAGGCGTTTAATAAATTGCTGAACAAGAAAGACAAAAAAAAAGTCGGTCATATAATGAATTGCTAACCTGTGGAAGACAAGAAAGACATGCTTAATGAATTATGAACTTGGGGGGATGGGGTGGGGTAAGAAAGAAGCAGGCATTTAATGAATTACTTAACTCTGGGGAAAAAAGAAAGACGGGCATCATATGAATTGCTGAACTTGTGGAAGACAAGACAGACAGGCATTTAATGAACTATTGAAGTTGTAGAAGACAGGAAGGACAGTCATTTAATGAATTGCTGAACTTGTGGAAGACCAAGAAAGACAGGCATTTAATGAACTGCTGAACTTGTGGGAGATTAAAAAAAAGAAACAGGCATTTAACGAACTGCTGAACTTGTGGGAGATTAAAAAAAAAGAAACAGGCATTTAATGATTTCTAAACTTCGGGGAGATTAAAAAAAAACAAAAAGCATTTTATGATTTCTGGGGGAGATTTAAAAAAGGCATAATTATATAATAAACTGCTGAATTCTGGGAAAGATAGGCAGAAGAACGAGTGACAGATACAATCATAAAATGCCAGACATTTTCACAGATATAGGAAGACTTACTTGGAGAGAAACTGGATAGAATGAGAAGGGCAGAAAATAGATAGAGAGAAAGAAGTGGTGGTGGAAGTTAAAAAGCTAAAAACTGAAAACAGCCAGAGTATTAGCAAATTAACAGTAGAGTTGTTTTTATATTATAAAGAAAATTGCAAACACAGATTATTAATGAATACTTTTTAAGGTAGTGTAACAATTATTAATGTCAGCATAAGGACCATAAAAGTAATAAATAGTTAGTAATACATAAGAACTGCTAAGTTAATGTACCATTATTAATGAATTCAATGGACTGCTAAGGTAATGTGACCTTGAAATTCTGTGCAGCGTGGGGAATCACTCGACGACTACAATCTCCACGTCGATGTGGAACGAGGTGAGATCGTCGACCGCACACCCAGCCACACACCCAACCCTTCGTCTCGCCTACCATCACGCCTCAGTGCGCCGCATAGATTAGACATCACCTACCGGAGCGCCGGCAAAGTGGACACGCTGGACTCTAAGCGAGAAATGATCGACAAATGGCTGCACGAGGAACCAGCCCAGCTCCAACCATGTGACTCCATCGACAGCGTGGCTCGTTCCGACACGTTCCTCTACCGGAAGCGCAACGCTGGGAAAGCTAAGCTACCTCTCCACGCAAGCTCCAAGCCCAGCAGGCATCTCGAGGTTCCACGGCAAACTCCGTACGGGCATTACATGCAAGTGCTCAAGTTACCCGAGTCGACCATTGACGGCAGAAGTCCTAGTCCCACGGATGAAAAAGACGGAAAGCAAAGTCCTCCATCTCCGCCAGCCAAACAGAAGAAAAGCCTGATCGAGAAGCTGCGCGATTCTTTCAGAAAGCATAAACAAACCCCAACACCAGACGTCAATTTCCAGACGCAATCCACTTTACTTTCGGTTCCAGCAGAGTCTTCGCGTAACTTGGCCAAATCACGTGACTCGAAAGCCGGGCATGCCGAAGGTCGAGGGTCAGGCGAGCTGGACAGTCCGCATACAGATGCTTCAGACGAATTTACCGTCTTCGTTTCCCGGCAGCCTCGTGGCCAGCCCGGCGGCGCTTCTAAAACTGGACAAGTGCTGCCAGACGATCAAACAATGTCTGAGAATAATGAAGAGCCGTCAGATTTTAAAGTTGAAACAGACGTATGTCTGCCTGCATATTCTCCGACAGACAATCCAGATCGCCCATGGCGAACTATGGAGACGCAAACGACGCTGTCGTCTAGTAATGGCAGTGAAGATAACGATACTGTGTTGGATTTGAACAAGAGATCTGTTGCGGTGGGGCCAAGCAGCAGTACATCGAACCGCAAAACTCAAACCGCGGGATCAAAGGAACAAAGCAGGCATAAACAAAAAGGGTATGTTGTGTATGTGTGTGAGAGAGAGAGAGATAGGAGAAAGGTGCTTATATGGCTGCATAGTCATATACAAACTGCTTTATGAATAGTCTCCGGCAAATATTCTCCCAATGTACACACGCACACAAAAGCAATCAGTTAAACACACACTCAGATACACAGAGCATACGCACACGCAGACACAGAAAATATGCCAGCAGTTTTACAAATGACAGGGATAGACCTACATGCTTATTAAAACATTCTGGTATATATAGACATTTACAAAAACATCCTGCTATATAAAAGCATTCACGGAAGCAGATTGGTATATATAAACATTCACAAAAACGTACTGGTATTTATAAAAATTCACAAAACGTACTGGAATATATAAACTTTCACAAAACGAACTGTAATGGTCAGCATTCCGCTTAGCTCACAAGGGAACCCACAATGAACTCCAGATTTATTTCAATACAACCAGTCAAAAAACACTTCTCTGATTTCCGTGATTGTCATATTGCTGTCATTGGAAAATTGGGTGTCGATATTTCAGCGATTTAGATTTGCACGTAGATGACTTTTGCGTTTAAATACACACAAACGCGAGTTTTATTAGTTTTTTTCCAACTGAGCTCCCATAAAATTTTCCTACTTGTAAGGGAGATAACAAGAGACTACTATCTTGTTAATGTAGACGGCGCTTCCGGCTTTCGTCGCTTTCGCGCAAATAGTATCTTCGTCAACGAATGGGCGCGCAGGTACCAAAGCTTTGTTTTCATTTAACAAGGTCTTTCCTACATCCTACATAGATATTTAACATTTTGCAAGTACATGAGTATGATAGTTGAAATTATTATTGGTTGTACTTGCCATCGCACGACACAGCACTTTATATTAAATTTAATAATAATATTATGTCGATAGAGTGGCGTGTGCCCTCCATGGCAACCACTTGACATAAATTACACCCAGTAAATCACTATTTTCGAACTACCCATAATATGTTGTTTATGTCATTATGTAATCAATCTGATAATTTTTAATTTTCGAGAACATCTCAAAGATAAAGACTTTATCTATTCAAAAATTCCAACCTACGAGAATTTGAAATGACTCCCAAATTACCCAATATTCACTCAGTGACACAAACTTTTGTCTTAATTACAATTCAAACGCACATTTTATCTTCTTAAAAATAATAAAACCCAATATGTTTTATTTTTAATTTAGTTATTTATTATTATATTGATTTATTTGAACTAAACTTAAAGCGACGATTCCTTAGAGATCTTTTGAGTAATGGTTGGTAAGAAAAACACTACAGAAGGATGATTCGTCCATATAATTGGTTCATTTTGCTTTTGAGTATATATTTGTATGATTTATTAGTTTTTGATTAGCTTACTAATTTAGTTTTCTTGTATTGTTTAAACATAAAGCAAAAGTGGTATTTGATTTAGTTGCTGCTTTTGATTATACTGACTAAAATGATAATGATACTATTACTAATATTAGTAATAATAGAAAATTTGTCTTTATCAAATTAATTCATAGAATGGATGAACATTTCTGTTTTTCTTACCCACTTAATGTGCTAAAAGCATGAATACATATTGTAAATATTTCTTTTTAAATGCTTTCAGTTAATAGAGCACTATTTACATTTTAACTGCAAAAATTATAAAGACTCATAATTTCATATAGATTTTTTTTTTAATTGTCTTGGATTGCATGGTGCTTTTATTTTGGGCAGGTTATACAACTATTTGAAAATTAATTCAGTTTATATATGCAGAAAATATATAATTAACAATAATGATCTTTGATTTAAAAAAATAAAAGCAAAGATATATTCATACATGTGTCAAGCATTAATATATATATTTTCATTTCCTTTCATTTCATTTAAATCAGTTAGTGTGATAAACAAACAAAAATGCTTCTGAAAGCATTAAGCAATAATAAGTATAATTTTTTTTTTAATTTCTACAGAAAATCACATAAAAAGTCAGTTGGTATTTATAGCGAGATCTCATCACACTCATCATCACCAGATTTGTTGAAAACTGACACAAGCATGGCTGATCAGTCTGAGGAGGTATGGTATCTTTCGTAGGATAGACTACAAGCATTATCTAAGTTTTCTTTTAATTTTTATTCTCTTTAATACATATATATACACACACACCATCAAATTTAAAAATAAAAGTTAGTTAAACTTACATCTTATTATGAATGTTAATTCTTATATTTAAGTGACTGAAGTAAATTATTTCTCCTTTCTGGACAATTTCAGTGGAGCTTGTTATAGTTTTGTTTTTTAATAAGTAATGATATAATCAAGAGGCAGACGCTATAATAATTCTTTTTGATAATAAATTCAGAGGCTAAAACTAATAATTCTCTATGATAAAATCACTTGCTAAAACTAATAATTCTCCCATGAAATCATATGCTAACACTAACTAATAATTCTCTTATAAAATCCATATGCTAACAAAATTCTCTTGCATGAAATCAGGTTAATAGTGTACTAATAATTTTCTGATAAAATCACATGTTAAATCTGTAATAATTCTCCTTGTAACAAATTACAAGGAGTCTAATAGAAAAGTCCATGAAACATCTTATTACTTTTGTTATGTTGACAGGTATATAATTTACAGTTGTTTTCCAGGTTTAGGGAAGTAAGATAATATTTTTGGTGATCTCAAACACACTTTTCTTTTATTACTGTTGCTGCTAATTTATACCTGAAAAAATATTTTTACAGTTACTCTAATTCTATTTATTTAAACCCCTTCATTGTGATTTTGACATCCATCATTTTTAAAATCATATTCTAAAGAAGATAAATCTGCTAACTTGAATAACACTTATTTTAATTATTCATTTTCTGATGCTATCATTCTATTCACAATTGTAGTAATACAGTCGAACCCGGATAGGTCGACAGTCTAGGGGGTTGCCAAAAAGTGTCGAGATAACTGATGATCGAGATTACCAAAATCCAATATGGCAGCAATATATTACAGTACTATAATATAACATGCGCTTGAAATTTCTTTATGTACATGATGTGCGTTAATGAATGAGAATGTACATGCACATGTTTAGTGATATTTTTTACACAACAGCGTTGCTGCGATTTGTTTGATGATGTGGTCCGCATGCTATAAAAATGTACATGCATGTACATGTTAGCTAACAACAAAAGGTTTATGTACACGCGGTTAATATCGTTTCTTTACAAAGTCTAAAATGCTTTGTTGCTTTTTGCCTTTAACAGTTTACTTGAAAACAAATGATTCAATATTACCTGTAATGTGCTTGAAATTTCTTTATGTACATGATGTGCATTAATAAATGAGAATATACCTGCACATGTTTTTTATTTTTTACACAACAGCATTGCTGTGATTTGTTTGATGACACGATTGGCAGGCTATAAAAATCTACATACACTGTACATTGTTTGCTAACAACAAAAGACTTATGTGCACCAACTAACAGCAGAGATTTACCAGTACATGTATGCAATAAAATGTACAAATCTTTCATTTTATTCTCCAACATTGCAAACACAAAGATCGCACACAAAATCACAAAAAACCTGCGGGGTGTGCACTGTAGTTCATTTTTACAAAAAGTTAAGCAGTGTCAAAATTAAATTCACGAGTCATTTCGCTCCTACACAGTGCTGAAAAGTATTGTATGCGCGGTTACTTCAAAAGTGGGCTAATTAACATAATAGAGGTGTGAATCAGTTGAAGGACATCGATAACTAACATTTTCAAAAGCCGGCGATGATTAGTCATTGCCGGCTTTTGAAAATTTACTAATGTTAAGTGGTGATTTGGGCCCTCTTTTGTGCTCGAGATACATGTACAGTACAAAGAAAGAAAGAAAGAAACAAACAAACAGATATTGTATTAGTGTTCAGTGACATAACTGATGAGAAAATGCTACAACAATTGGGAATTTGGCCCACCTTCGATTCTCGATACAAACCTTTCATTATACAACTATGTACTCACTGTACATGTATTCTCCAACATTGCAAAAACAAAGTGGCACGTTCCAAGTTCCAAGTGAATCTCTATCTGAATAATTATCCTTAAATTACACACGGATAAGATTCTTCCATTCAACCAATTAATCAGTCGCCGACAGGGTCTTGGTATTGCGGTCAAGAGTGACTAAGTCAGGCCTTGAAAGGGCTACCCACTGGTTATCTCCCCTCTCAAGCATTACTTGTCTTATTCTATTTATTCTAACAGATTCTACAGCACTATCTTGCCCATCAATCTTTCTTCTAGCAGGAGTGGTTGTTGCTAAATGTGAGCTTTATTAAATATTATAATGTAATATATTTGATATAAAAAGAACATTTTGGGAAAGGAGTTTATATTTAGAAAGCTTGACTTTAAAAAAAAAATTTACAATTTATTTGAACCTATAGATTAATGTTTATAACTATGACTTTACCTTTCTCTGTGTGTGTATGTGTGTGTTTCATTTGCAGTTTATTGCTATGAAGATTGAGCCATTTGCAAAGATGAGTCAGATAAACCTCGATCCTCCAGAGGAAGAAACAGAGGTGCCAGTCAAGTTCCGAAGAAACCTCTTTGAAGACGGACCTCTTGTTAGTGATATTTGAGTCAATTTTGTTGTAATTTATAACTAGATCTAAAATTTAAAAATGAATCATGTGTTTGTCTCTGTTTGTGTTCTTTATATATATATATGCATATATGTATAGATTCATTTATGAATTTACAGTTTTAAAAAATATTTTGGCTGATGGCTGCTTGTAAGACTAAAATTAGTTGTATAATACACATTTTTCTGTGATATTTATTTATAAGTATTAGATTAAAATGTTACACATAATTCTTGTCTTACAGTTTTATGATTTAGTAAATAAACCCATGAATAGAAATATATTTTAAACAACTCCACTCTTAAATCAGAAAAATTGCTGACTGTAAATATTTTATCAAATATAATTTTTGGTTGCTTTTCTTTCTTCAATAGATAAACGACCAGAGCCCTCATGATATACAGGTATGCACTTCATCACAATTAATTACTTGAAGTTTTCCATTATGTAAATTTCTTAATCACAAATGGCCATATACTTATAGACCAGTAAAGAATGATCAAGGTGCACTGAAATACAATTTCAGCAGTAAATAATTCTTTTATAATAATAAAATTAAAATGCTATTTGTCCTTTGCATAAATTTCTAAAAGTATATGATTTGGATTTGTACAGATATTCAGTACTTGTTTTGAGTAGCACCAAATTTATTTTAACATTTTTAAAAATAAAAATGTAGGTATAACAAATGCATTATAGTTTATACTATTATAGTATAGTTCAGTTTTGGGGCTTTTTATATTTCCAATTATAATCTAATTTTTCTGACATTCAGGTAAACATTACGACATATCATAATGACTGTTCCATAATTATTTCCAAACAATTTATGTTCTGTATTTTAAATGTTTATATGCAGTTTGAATAGTTCTGTAAAGGATTTTATAAGGCTGTATAGTGTATTACTTGATAAAATGGTATGACTGTTCATGTATTTGTTAAAGTTTCAAAATTATCACAACTTTTTGTATCATTATATGTTACAACATTATAGTATAGTTCAGTTTTTGGGCTCAGTAATATTTCCATTTATAATCTAACTTTTTAAATATTTATGTAAACATTATCAATTTGTATTCTGTATTTTAAATGTTGAATATTCAAATGCAGTTTGAATAGTTCTGTAAAAGTTTTTATAAGGCTGTATAGTGTATTACTTTGATAAAATAGTATGACTGTTCACGTATTTGTTAAAGTTTCAAAAATATCACAACATTTTTGTATCATTAAACATTGCAAAATGGGTGGTGTTTCTTTCCTCTGAAATTCAAATTAAGCATAATCCATTTCAAATGAACTATTTACATGTATAAACTCATAAAGCTGCAAAAAAAATATATTTATTGCACCCAAAGAATATTTATTGAAATAAAATCTCTTAAACAGGATATGATTACCCAGAAGAAATCAAAAATACATTTTCTAATAATTTTTTAAGTTACTTCTTTTAAAAACAAAAATCCCATCAAAATATAGCTATGAATGATATAATATATACTTTTTTCCATCATTTAAAAACAAACAAAAAATCTTATAAAAATATAGCTTTGATTGATATGTACATTTTTTAAAAGTGTACATATTAATAAATATCACTTGTAGTTTTAAAGAATATTATAATGTATTTTAATTAAAAAATCAATGAATAGATTTTGATGAACTAATGGCTAGGATACTCAGATTAAAATAGACTTTAAATATGACAGTCAATTGATGTTTATGCACCAGCTTTTTAAAAATTTAAATATGACAGTAAATAGATGTTTATGCACCAGCTATTTTTTAATTTAACATAAGAAAACTTCTTTGCAAAGAAAACACCACATTAATATTTGAGAAGTTACATATTTTTGCCCAGAATTAAAAATTTAGAATTTTACAAAGTCAGTGAAGAATGTCACAAAACAGTCAAAGCGCTTGAGCAATTTTTATTAAAGTTTATTATCTGATGCTGTAATATATTTTTAAAAATTCTATTTAAATTGCAGAAGAATAATGCACTTGGCCGAAATATGAGAGCAGAACCAAAGGGGGCCTATTCCTCCATGGACCCAGAGCAAAGACGTGAGGCAGTAAGTTTCTTTAAAGTTACTACAGTTTGTTTATTAAGGCTAAATTATACATCTGATCAATGCATAAATTATCACATCATATACTGTTGTCTCTTAATTTTTTTCTTTTTTTCTTTTTTTCTTTTAGTTTTATTTTGTTATTGGTAGTTAATCTTGAATTGTAAGTTTTGAGACTTAATTGAATGAGGAACTTAAGAAATTCTAAACTTTGTTGAAGTAAAAGAAATGTTTGATAGATTCATTCGTTGTCTAAATTATTTGATGTTCTTATTTTACAGTTCATCAGTTCTGGTAATCACTTCTGTATGTCAATGTAATTAAGTGTATGAATGTGTGGCAAGATCTCTTTTATGATTTGGAAAATCATAAAAGAGATTGGTCATTGTAAATTAATTTCAGAGCGAGGTATTGTTTAAATAGAGTCAACTACTGATTCAGGGTGAATTGGGGGCAATTTTCTGTGCCAATAGCAGAAGCTTGACACAAGTAAAATGCATGAGCAATATATATTTTTTTTCTATCCTCTCTTCAGGAGCTATTGGACATGGCTTTAGCTCGACAGCGATTGCTGCTTAAACAACAGGTCGAGGTTCAGGCTTTTGCCCATCAGCAGCAACTGGATCTGCAAGCTCAACATCTTGTGAATAAATCTTTAGCTAGTGGACCCCACTCCAGACCAGCTGCCGTCAATGCTCAGCACATTCCTTCGGATCATGAGAGACTGAATGTACTTCTTAATGATGCATGTGTCTTGGCATCTCAGCCTCCAGGTTCCCCCTTTGTAATGCCTTATGGCAATCAGCCACAGCAACCATCAGTCACGAACCATGGTTATTTCATTGGTGCTGGGGTTCCAAGTGGGATGACCCCAGGGGCACCTGGTGTGATCATGAATGTGTTTGGACAGGAAGAAATGATGCAGGCTATTAAAAAAGAACTAAAACGCCTTCAGCAGCAATAAAGAAAATTATGATTGAATGAAATGCAATTGCACGCTTGTTGCACACATACTGGGCTATTACTCTGATTTGTTTCCAATGGCTGTTTATACTGAATGCAAGACATTTTAGTCTAGCATCAATCATAGCACCATAATATATATGCATTGGGTAGGTTGGTAGTGAAAATTCAGCAAGATATTGAACATTTAAATCAGCTTAAACTCAGCATGTAGATAAGTGCTAGGTGTAAGTATTGATTGTTTGCCTGAACACTATCATTTCTTGGAGTTATCCTGACAACAGCAATATGGGAGCAGACTGTTTCTTCAAGTATTACATGACATCATTATTTTGAGGACAAATATTTTTTTTTGTAGTGTGATGCCATCTTTTTATTTATGATATCATCTTTACATATATATATATATATATATATATTGGATTTATGACTTTATTGATGATGTCATGTAATCTCTTAAAATGGGGAAGTCATTGATGTATGCAGGCAGACAATTTCATAAACTAATTTTTTATTCGAAGGAATAATAATTTAAAGTTGGGGTGGTTGTTTTTTTTTTAATGTCTTGTTTGCAAGGTGCAGGGAAAATTTGCAGAGGGAACTTAATTTTCCAATTGCAATATGATTATTTGTTATATAATAATAATTTACATTTACCCTTTTAACGCATTCATGCTGTTATACAAGGGAGAATAACCTTTCTTAAATATGTCCTCAACGTTTTTCTCCATTTTTATCATAATGATTTTAATGATTGTGTCTGTTTGTGTAATCATTTTGTGAATTATCAATACATTGCTTATTTAATGTAATTTAAAGGAAAGTTAATCATATTTAAATTTATAACTTTAATCTTTTGATCTCAGTAAGTTTGATGAGCCCATGTGATCAAAGCAGGTAAATTCCTATGGTCCCATAAAGTATATGTCCATAGTTGAGATAGAAATTGACGTAAAACAATACTAAAGTTGTTTTTTTCACGGAAGAGAATAAATAAAATGGACTTACAAGATAAGACCATCTCCCACCACTAAAACAAAAAAGTTGTCTCACACCACTAAACAAAAGAAAGGATCAGGATCTCTATAACTGTCTCTCAAAAATTTATTTTTGGAGTTTAAAAGCTGAAATGAATACTTGGCAGAAAATGTTAATATTTATTCTGCCCAAGCTTTCCTTTACTTAAAGGAAATATTTTTCAGTCATGATTTTGATTTAGCAGAAATGATTTTCCAAAGTGGTTCCAGTTGTGTGTACAACTATATTGATTGCCTCATACATTTTACCTGGGAAAAATAGTCCTAATCAATTTTTATTTATTAAATTTTTGAAGGATATGCCTTCATTTTTTTCTGAAAAAAAATTATCATTCCCAAATGGCAGAGTTAGTGCATGGGGTATAATACTTTTAAACTGGAAAGTTTGGTGAAGTCTGCTCCAAGATGTGGACATGATTGTAGTAAAGAATGATGGCCGGAAAAATGTGAAAGTGAAGGTGTGTTTGTGTTGTTATTTGTATTTTACAATTGCAAGCTGTATATGCCAGAAGTTTGTGGGGTACTAAAAATACAATTACAAATATTTACAGGTACCACTATCACCACGACACTTACCATCAAATTTGACATGCACTTATATGTTGATAATCTACATGGCACTTTTACTGATATTTTAAATGATAAATTGTCACACAAATCTGTATAGTTTAGAGAAATCACAGAAATCTGTATAGTTCACAGAAATATTTGAAGTTAATAAATCTTGAGCACAGTAATCTACACAACCACCCATTGGAGCACCACACATTAAGTTTAAATTAGTTTATACACTTCATACGTTCAGAAAGAAAGTTAGCCAAAATGTACAAGAGTTGTAGAAAGGTAAAACTCCTTGATTACAATTATATTATGTTATTAATGCTTTAATAAGAATGTATTGGAGTGCATATATGTGTGCATGAGCAATGCTGTAATTATTTACCAGGTTCCATCCATTTTAAGCAGGTTACTTACATAGGGGACAAAATATTTCTGTGTAAATATTGTAAATATCAGTTCTTGTCATACATATTGTAATAAATATTGTTAGTTTTATTTTAAATATGTATTTATTCTTTACTTATAATTGTTTTCTGTCTTAATATGGAGACGGTGCATCATTCCAACATAGCTAAATTTTTTTCATTCCAAATTGTCATTACATCAATCAGTAATTCTTTTATTATATTTCTGTAAATGCCTTTTTTCCTTAGTGAATGAATAATATGCCGGCTCTTTTATTTCCCTTTCCTATCATTATTTAAAATTAATATGCTTTTTGTTTATTTGCATACTTTATTACAAGGCCATCAGTGATTCATACCAAGCATCATAAATGTGAATGTTAAATAAATAAATAAATATATATTTATATTATGTGTCAAACATATCACATTATTAATTGGAAACATATTAGTTAATTAATATTGATTAGTTAGAATGTGTTTCTAAACAGCTACAGTTGTTACAGCACTGTTTGTTAACTGTGTCCAGAAGAAGAAAAGAACCTCATACACTTATTAGATTATTTATTAGTTTATGCATGAAACAAATAAAACTCCACTGCAGTAGTCCTGTACTTAAATCTGTATGGCATGTAGCACATAATTATATTTCAATGAGCTCACTTATAAACAGTGCTTTAATGAACATGACAGTCAGCAAAAGAGATCAAATGAGTATTCTGCGTTTGCAGCAAAATCAAAGTTATGGTACAAAATGCTTGCCAGAAGAGTTTCTATAAATGAGGTCCACACTTTTGTGAATTAAATAAATTCTTAGGAAAGAACACAGGCCCCTTACAGCTTGAAGCAGAGAGTAGATGAAGTTGTTGTGCACAAAAGGATGCATTACATTGCTTGCATTGATAAAACAACCCATAGGGATATTAAATAAAATGACAGATTGCTTGTGTAATATGTATATACAAATCTTGAATTAAATCTTTTTACTACAAATATAGTATTTTAAGAATCACAGAGCAATTGAACTGACAAGTGAATAAGCAAGCACTGTTTGGGCATTCTGGTAACGTATGAAAAACTTGGTGAATTGTATTGTTGTTGCACCAGTAAATAATCACAATGATCTGTACTGTGAAAAATTTTATTAAAGAAAATATGCACTTGATCAACATTCAGCAGATTTTTATGGATTTAGGACTGTTAAAATTTTCTGAATAATACTAAAATTATTCAGTGTACATGGTCCTTTTCTTCTATGTGTGTGAACAATAGCATCTCTTGTTTTCTCTGTATATATTGAATTCTGTTTTGCACTTTTTACCATTATAAGCTGGCTAATTTGCTGTTACTTTGCTTGCTTTGGAGGTATATTTTAACAGTTACAAATGGTTCCTACTTAATGCCATTGTGACATTCCTAAAACAAATTCTACATTAAGCAAAAAAGCGAGTTAGTTACAACCAATTTTCTAATAAGAGCTATTAAGTTTTGCTGATCATGAAAAAACTGAGTATGTTAATGCTGTCCATAGTTTATATAAAAGAAATTTTTTTCATAAGAATAAAACTTTGTTGACCCTTCACTACTGGGAATTTTTAACATTTTTAATTCAGTTCCCAAAACTTGACCATATTTTTTCAGTGCAATTTATTCAAAACCAGAATGGAAGAATAGATTAGAAAAGACTGAACAAAATATTTAGTCAGTTTGGAAGACTTGTCTCTCATTTAATGTTTTTCTTGCTTCTAGGAGTCATTTATAAATTATGTATTTGTCAGTAATAAGTATGCTAATGTAAACAATGTGAGTCAAATAAAACAGTATATTATTGTAAAACAATATACTTGGGAGCTGGTTAGTTGTGTGGTCTTTGCAATTGCCTTGCAAGTGATCATGTTGCATCCTGCTAGTCATTGTACACTAGTTGGATTTTTCTTAATTCTTATTTCATGGCCCTGATTGTAAAGTGTTTAAAAATTTTAAATAATATGAAATTATGTCAGGCTCTGAATTTACTTTGTCTTTCAATATTTTTATTTTTTTAATAAATCCCACATTTAGTGAGGAGTATTGGCACCGTATGTATATTTTGACATTCATCTGCAACCACACTCACACAAACACATGGCACATGTTTGAGTCATGATGAAGAATTTATTTTAGGACCAGATTTTAAATAAACAATTCTCTTAAAAAGAAAATGAATTATTACCATGTGATCAGTCTCTCTGTTGTTTTTTTTTTTTAAACCTTGGGAAGCACTTGATACTTTTATATCCATTTTCTCTGCTGACATAGATAGTTATATTGATATTTCTGCACTGTATCTTAATTGGATGTGCAAGAAAGATTTATATATACATCATGTACTTATTTTTACTGAATGCAAAGCTTAAAGCCTAATGTATTTTGGTAATTCAATTTTAGCAAAATTATTTTTCAGATAGTAAATGATTCCACAGTGAGTGTGTTGGGAAACTGAGTTATATGTATATATTATTGTAATAAGAACTAATAGTGGGTGTAAATGTGGATCTTAAAATAGATGTCAATATTACCCATTTGTAATGTATCTCATGCTATTTGTATACTGCTCAGTCACTGCATCCTAGTAGTGTTTGTGATTTGCGTCACACACCACACCCATTGTTAAGTTGAATAAAGGGGATAAAATTATGAGATTGTATCTTCTGAAATAAGTGATTGTTGTTTCTGCTGATTTTTATAAACAATTATTTATTTGTTGAATTTGTTGTCTTTATAGTTCACTGAGTTTATTTTCATTAGATAATCTCTATTTGTAAACAAAATGAAACATGTACTTTGATAAAAAGCAAAGAGTCATTATTCCAGTGTTCTCAACATATCTGTGTTATATTTTGTTGGGAGAAGAAACCAGTAATAGTTACCAGTTTTTATCATTTAAATTAAATTAGATGGATTTTTTTCTTAAAAAAAAAAAAGAAATCGGACATGGATAATGTTTTAATTAGATTTGCCTTCTACGCAACTTTTTTTTTACACTGAAGCGTAGTAGTTTTAATGGAATAATTTTGTAACAGACCGGTGAGATTAGTAATAAATTAATGCCTATGCTTAGTATTTGTGTATTTTAGTGTTTATGGATGGCATTGTAGTATGCTAAAGGTATAAGAAGCAGTCTGTGATAATCAGAGTAAATACAATGTAAATATCTTTATTTATGCAAATATTCTATGCATTTGATTTAGTATTACTGGCTGCAAACTGGTTATTTAAGTATATTAGATGAAAGGGTTGGTCAATATTGTAAATGGTTATAAAGATGATGTCTTAAGAGAATGCCTAAGCTCTCATTTGTTTGAAGTCGCATGATCATGATTTTGACTGGTGTGTGTGTGTGTGTGTGTGTGTGTGTACAATTTGCTATTACTGCATTGACAATTGTGGATGTGTAACATTACAAATGAATTAAAATCTTCCTAGCTGTGGCATTTCCTGAGAAGAAAATGTTCTTGCAATCAGTTCACTGTCTTTAATCATTAAACATTTTCACAACTGACTATTATATTTATACAACTCGCATACATTCTGCCAAAATGTAGACTTTTAACCATAAATTTTTGTTAATTTACAATGATTGACTTAAGTGCTATGTATACAATACTATAAGTCTTGTTATCTGGGGTATAAACAAAGAGATTTTTGCTGCTGCTGACCCTGGAACTCAGACGCACATCTTACTTGCGATTTAGTAATCATCATTGCACAAAATAAGAGCTAACTACACAGTGTAATGCAACCCACCCATATCCAAAATATAATATTTAATACAGCCTAAAATCTAATACCCTGGATGAGAATGCAATCTAAGTGAAACACAAACTGACTGCTGTGCACAAAAGTCACAGTGATGTATTAGACAAGGCCTGTGCGCATGCACTTTCAGAGGAAAATTTTCTTAGTTTTAGGGCTACTGGTAAGAGGCCTATGCTTATACGCTTTACTTTTAATAGGAAATTTTAATAGTTAATAGGGCTACTGGAAAGTTCCCTTATGGGATAGCATGATGTTATATAGTCTTATCTTGATTCTAGAGCACAAAAAGTAGATGAAAATCTGTCCAGTACTTTTTTACTTAGCTCACACAACCCCTAACCATACCGTTTTTATCAAATATATTGATAGACCTGAATATTACACTATGTGATTATAATAACAGATTTACAATCTGATAAAAATAATGAAAAGCATGGCATGTAGCACAAAATTTTCAAAAATCATGCATGTTCATATTTTTATTTTATAAATGTCTCTAAATGTGTGATCCTTTGTAAAGGGTCTCAGCTGCATAGATGGATCAAGTTACCATTTATAATTATATCAAATTACTTTGTACATGCATTAGTTTTAATTAGATCAACTGGCATTGTTTTGTCTGCTCCAAGATGCTTTAGTTCTAGCTAGATAATTCGCTGTATAATAGTCATTATGAACTAGTGCATTAACATCTTTCATGTGAATTAATACTCTTCATGCTTTTATTGACTTTGATAAAAACACATTTTGCATGAAACCATTCCAACAAATACATTTTAAGAAACATTACAAGTCCCCCAAATGCAGTGAAATAATACCCAGTAATAATCATTGTAGTTTTGTTTTAAATTCATATTAATCATATTGTAGTGGAGTAAATTTGTCTATCCCTATTTCTAAATTATATTGTTATGTAAATTGTTAAATGTCAACATGACCTGACCTTGGGCACTGCTTATGATGGTATTTTTGCAAGTGTCAGTGTTGGAGAGAGCAACTCCAGTAAAGAATGTTCTATAACTTGCTTATGTAATCTAAACCTATCTTTTGTGGATGAGTAGTTTTATGAGATGAGACCAACCAACGGGCTGAGATCAAAGTTTACCTGCTGAAAAGAATTGTATTTTCTAATCACTTTGAATCTGGTGTGGCAAAAGTCTAGTCTGAAAGCCATTAGCTTAATGGTGAGTTAACTGATTGATTGAGAGAGAATAGACTTAGAAATATTTTGCTATTGATATATTATACTTGCTTTTCATATAGAGATGTATTATGTGAGTAGACTGTTACTTCTACAATTGTGAATTATGATACTTGTATGTTACACACATGACATTGTTTCTAGTGAACAAATTTATAAACTGTTATGTTATTTTCATTAGGCTGTATGTACATATTAGGCTAATAAATACAGGAATTGCAGGAAACTGTAAGTTGATACTTGAATATAAGAAAGAATGGATTGATTGATTTATAAACTGCTACGACCATGTTAGATTCGAGAAATATCTACCACCAGTGTGTAAGTGTAAGGTTACATTGCACTCTGTTAATGTGTAGCAGTAAGTAATGCTCAACTATATCGTAGAATTTCTGGTAAAAGAGGTTACTGCCTAGATAGTCTTGAAAAAACAGTGGCTCATGGAACATTCTACAGCATGCTAGAAAAATATGTGAAGAACTGACAATTCTATTGTGAACAACAATAAACTAGTAACTTTGTTACAAAAGTGTGGAAAGACTATTGGGGCTCATCTAGACAAGGTTATGTACAAACTATTATCGCTATCTCTCTATAACTCCATTTCTGTTCACTGATAAGAATTGTCTTGTGATTTAATTTGGACACTAATCTGCTGAATTAGGATATAATACTGTATAAACATTGAAACTATTTGAACGTGGTTCAAGGAAATATTGATGTCAAATAATCTTTTCATTGTATTTGCTATATGTATATTTGATTGTTGATTTAATAAATTTATTGTTAAATTTATTAACTTTCTTACACGTATTGATAATCATATGTTGGAGATAAAGTGGGTGGATGTGGGCTCACTAAATATAGATTAAAGATGGATTTATCTTCTCCTTTGGTAAGAAGTTCTCCACCTCCAGAAATATTGTGTGACAGTAAATGTTTGTCTTTAAGATTTGTGCAAGAGAGTAAACATTTACAGCGCCCACATATCCGCTGAGTGAGAGAGATGAGTGGTGCTTCTGGAGAATTATTAATAACATAAATTGAGATTCTCATCACTTGTAATTAGTTACGAATATTAATAATAATGATAATCATAACCAATAACTAGGGTGGTGTACATGTCACACATATCAAATGATTTTTTTTTTATAAACACAAAAATATTGTTAGAAATGATAAAAGCTGTTTTTTATTGCTAAGGTATTTGCAAATTAGAGTAAAAAATCTCTAAATTCAGACATTCTTACTTCTCAATGGATTTAATTCTGTTTAGTTTTATTCCTCATCTGATTTATTTGCCATGTTTATATGAATAATGAAGGAAATCATGAGTAAATTTAATGAACTAGCTCATGGTTATACTAGGGTGGTGTACAAAGCACATAGAATATATATTTATGGACTGATTAATCTTTATTCAAGTTGTTATAATGACTATATTTCTCTGTTTTTTGAGCATAGAGTGTAACTTATATATTGTTAACTATTAATAGTATTAATCTAGAGTATATTCCTTTGAGCTTTATGACTGCTATAGTTTATAATGAGTCTTCTGAGAACTAGATGAGCATGTAATTCTGAAGACAAATGACTATAATATAGAAGAAGAATCGTAGTAGCCAGACTACTTACTGAAGCATAAATGTCAGTGGTTTACAAACTAAGATACTGCAATGACATCGCCTAGCATAGGAATGAGCACATTAACAATCAAGCGAGAAATACAATGATGTCCTAAGAACTAGTTCTATGAAATTAGGCATTTTGTATATCTGAAACTACAAATACACAATTATCTTCATACACAGAAATAAGCAGTGAGCAACAATAAATAAGCAAAGAACTCAAAAGTATAGGTGCATACATACACATAGTAGAGAGATAAAAAAAATTGGAGATAATACATACATAGTCAAATTATAAATAAGACTTGCACTGCTTATTTGATATGGGGGTAAGGGGGAAATGGGACACATCTGGAAATATTTATGTAAATACTGCAGCCATGATTCGGCGATCAAATGAAATGTCTAATGTTTTCTTCTGTTCAAAACAATTTTTACATCACAGGAGCTTGAACAGATTTAAGGGATAATATTCTCTGCTTTCCTCAATGCATCAGGCTGAACAAATAGCATATTCTTTCTCTCACTCTCTCTATATTAGTATATATATAATATAAAAGCTTGTCTATTTAATAAAGCAAAGGTGATAAGTCCACCTCATTTTTGGTAACAGCAGTGTAACAGTATATTATAGAACAGTATTCACACTTAAAGAAGTCAAGAACATTCCAGTGTAAACTTTATTTATTCAGACCAATAATACATGATTAGGTAATATTTCTTTTGAGAAAAATTGTTATGGAAACTGCTTTCATGACTGTGATAAAAATACAGATCTATTTATTCTGTGTGTTTTGTGTGTGCGTGTATATATATATATCATTATATGGACCAAGTACTCATGATCAAGTGAAATATTTATTCTATGGACAATTATCCACATCAATATTAAGCATCATATCTGTTGGCTCTAAGCATTCACATCATATCTGTTTTGTGCAGAGTATAATTTAGAAATCTTTATTTTCAAATAAGGATTCCTAAAAAAAATACCCCACAATTCTGGCCATTGAAGACTGCTAAAAGTTTATCTTGACTGGAGAATCAATGCAATCTTAGTTCTCTATAGGAAATTGATTACTTCTTACTTAATCAGACATAGTAAAATAAAGGCTAAAATAAATAGTCTAGAACAGGGGTCACCAACACAGTGCCCGCGGGCACCACGGGCACCGGCAAAGACCACGTGAGTCGCCCACAGGCCTTTCTAAAGAATAGCACAACTCAGCTGCAAACTAAGTAAATTTCTTATATTTCAGAAGATGGTAGCCCTTCGTATGACTCAGTACCCATGAAATAGCTCTCAGTGTCAAAAAGGTTGGTGACCCCTGGTCTAGAAAATCTACTGAAAAAGTATGTTCACACCCTGAACAAGTTGCTATAAAATGCTTTATAGTATTGGAGTACAGAAATGTAATTACAAAAACATAAAAAATATAGGAAATACAAGAATATAGAAGTATTGATTTCAAAGGGCAAAAATAATTAAATCTATACTTTTATCTTGCTTCTTAAAATCTGCTGGTACTTCATTCAAACGTACATGGCTGTTGTCAAATGAAAACTATATACTATTGCAACAATATTTTTAACTGACATTTAAACGTTTTATAATCTTACTTTTGCCATTCCATTTTCTCCCACTTCCCTTTAAAATTTACTTTAAAATGCATCACGTTTTAAATATATCTTATATAAAGTGCAATGAGAAATATTATAAATAATAATGCATATAGAAATTTTAGTTCAATGACCTATTCAAAAGCACAGGCAATAAACATTGATTTTATTGTCATAAAATCAGTAATTCCCAAAAATATAAATTTTCAAACTTAATGAGCTTTTTAAATGAAACTTTCAATTCATGTTTAACATAATACAAGGTTAATTATCAAATACAGATAATAAAATATGTGGATTTGGGTGAGAGGAGTTGTCAGAAATGACACAAAGAAATTACATTACTCTAAGTATTAAAATATAGAGAGAATGGTGATTCAAATCATACACTTGTCTCGGCTCATTTCTAGATGATAGTTCCCAATAATTTAAGACGCGCATCTCTTGTAATGATAAAGCTTTTAATTTCTCTCACAGGATTTTCGGATGTAAATCGAGATCATAAATACGTAACAATAATGAAAACTCCGTTACTAAGATTCTTCATTGTATTGTCCTGCTGTGGGAACGATCAAGCCAGTCTCTTTCTCCCATCCCTCAAGTTTCTACACATTTAAAAATCTAACTGCTTGAGACACACACACACACACACACACACACACACATAGAGTGACATAACTTGCAAAGGGAGATCTTTAATAATAAAGTTGTGAATGGTCGCCAAGGCAGTTGTTCAAAATATTCAAAGTGTATGCCGTATTCGTGATAATGCATGGGTATGGTATTAATATTTTAAAAAGAAAATGGATTACCTGAATCCAGGAAAAGAAAACAAGCTTTCGGTTTTGAAACAAGATATCTGCCTTACTTTGACAACTAGTGAGAATATTGGAGAGAGTCTGTCGAATGATTTTTTGAAACCAAAACAAAAGGTCAGAAGAATACGTTGTATGTACTGTACTATGCTGCTATCTTGTACTGTTGTAGTAATAACATTTCAAAGATTGAAACTGTTTGATGAAATTAATCTTTTTAAAATAATGAATTCTATATTTGTTTTAATTATTACAATTTAGTATATTAATATTGTGGTATGTTTTGGGATTGACAACCTATAGTAAAATAGTATTACTGAAGAATTTTTTAGTATTTCAGACTTGGATGAGTTGATCATAAATCGATTTGCAATCTTTCAGTGGTTATCAAGTTTAAGACACTGACAACCTACTTTAGAGATGCCAGAGAGCTTAGAACATAGACTAACTGTCTTGTGCTGGATTATATGTATTTTGTGGTAAACTTTAATAGTAGACTAAATGATAATCAATAAAATTAGAATTGTAACATTAGCTGATTAAGTTAGTACTTGAAACAGTTTTAAATAAGTTCTTGCTATTTAATAATTAATAGACATTTACCAAGCTTTAAAGTATGTTTTATTACTGATAATTTCGAATGGATAGTAAATAAATACTAAAATACAACTGAGAGTGAGATTATAAACTGATTGAGATTATAATTTTTATATAAACTTCTGTAATTTATTATTTAAATAGCAAATTCAAGTTGATTTCTGTGTGTGGTTAATTTTTTAAATTAGTAGTATAGTAATTAATACTGGTGTGTTGGAGTAAATTTGCCTATCCCTATTTATAGATTTAATTGTTATATAAATTGTTAAATTGTCGAAGTGACCCAACCTTGGGCACCTCATGGTATTTTTGTAAGTGTCATTGTTGGAATAAACAACTTAAGTTGAGAATATGCTAGAAATTGCTGATGCAATCCAAACCAATTCCAACTGGATGAGTAGTTTTTATTATCCAATGTTTAAGATTTATGAGAACAAGACCACCAACACCTAATAAATAGAGAATTCTGCTGTCTAATCTCTTGAATTTGGAGTGGCAATAAGTCTGGTCATGAAAGGCGGCCGTTAGCTTAATAATGGCGAGTTAACCGACTGATTGAGAGAGAATGGACTTAGAAATATTTTGTGCATTTTTGCTATTGACATGTTATACTTGTGTTTTACTTTTAGTACTTTTACATAGAGATGTATTATGTGTGTAGACTATTATTTCTACAAATTTTTTAACTAAGATGCTTGTAAAAGTTGTATATAGTATGCTAAAGACTTGACATTGTTTCTAGTGAACACGCTCGTAAATTTGATATGCTGTATTTATTATGCTATATGTGTGTATTGGGGTAATAAATACTGTTGCAGGAAACAGTAAGTTGAGACTTTAATGTAAGAGAGAATAGAGTTAAAGATGAATAAACTGGAAACTGAAAGTGTTTGTTCCCTGATTATATTTTACAGGGAAATAAGCAGCCTTTCCTTGTTTATCTGAATCTCCTGGTTTACTGATTGTAAACCACTATGACCATGGTAGATGTGAAAAGTATCTACCACAGTGTGTAAATGTAAAAATACACTGCACTCTGTTGATGTATGGTGGCACAGTATGCTGAGTACATTGTGGAATTTCTGGTACAAGGAAGTTACAGGAAATTACTACAATTGTTGTTCTGCCTGAGGGAGCTAATACAACGGAACACCAGATGGCCTCAAGAGAATAACGGCTAGTAAGTGTTCCACAATGTAAGAAAGGAAACATGTGGAATTGTTAGTAATAGTGTGAACAGTAAACATCTGACTTTGTTATGAAAAGCATGCAAAAAGGCTATTGCACTTTGCAGATTTCCTATACAAGATTTTGTAGAAACTATTAGTATTATCAATAATCTATAAATAATAATAACTCCATTTTTGTTCTCTGATAACAACTATCCTGTGATTTGTATTGACACTAATATGTTGAATTGTATTTTAGGATATAAGATTGTATATGTTTAAAAATTATTTGAACATGGTTTCTTGGAAATATTGATGTCAAGTAATCTTTTCACTGTATTTGTTATATGTATATTTGATTGTTGATTTAATAAATTTATTGACCTTCTTACACATATTGATAACCTTATGTCATATGTTGGAGAAAAAAGTAGGTGGATGGGGCTTTCTAAATATAGATTAAAGACAGATTTGTCTTCTCCTTTAGTAAGAAATTTTCCACCTATGGAAATATTGTGTGATGGTAACTGTTTGCCTTTAATGTTGTGGAAGAGAAAAAACGTTTACAGTGCCTGCATTTCTGCCAAGTGAGAAAGATGAGTGGTGTCTGATGGAGAATTATTAATAACATAAATTAATATTATCATCACTTGTAATTAGTTATGGATGATTAATTAATAAAAATCATACCCAATAACTAGGTGGCTTTAGCATCACAACTGGTATAGTGCAACCTTGGTTATCTTAATCCACATTATTCAAACTCCCAGTTCCGGCCAATTCAGGTTGCATGTAGTTTGTATTGTTTCAATAATATATGAATGCTATTAATATTAATATTTCATTTCATTAGGGTGTCATTGTTTGATATGTTTTATAATTTGTACCTGACTAATTTTGTCAATAAGATGGAGGTTTTGTACACCAATAAATCATTAAATCTCATGCACATTAAATTTTTTAAACTGATTTCTTTTTATACTAAAAAATCTACTAATCCAAACACATCAGTAATTTGAATAGCTTGCGTTAATTACTCTGTTTGGATCATCGAGAGGGAGGGACTATATTTATTAACTTTTTTTAAAACAAAAGAGGGTTAATCTTATTTTTTTTATGCTTCACTTTACTTTGCTTTACTAGTTTCTTAAGGTCTTAAATTTGTGGCATTAATTATTGATCATTACATGTTGGTATAGTAATTAGTATACAGCTATAATTATTTTATGTTAAAACTTTGTTCTTGTGCTGTTTTATATTCAATATGCACTTTCTTTTCTCCTTACTTCTAGATGGGTACAAAACAAAATGGCTTAATAATAATATGATTAGCCCTTTACTAGGCACAGAAGCCGATCATCTGATTGGGCAAAATGTTCGAAAGCATCTGTATCAAACCACTGAACCAGTGATCCTTTCTCACACATCATTCGATAAATAGTGAGACTTCCGCCGTTCCGGTTGCCTATTTCCTGTGTATTTGATACTGCAATAATTGAAGTGCATTTCGAAATGTTTTCTTTTTGTTCAGTTGTGTTAATTTTTACACATTTGGTGTTTCAAATGGATTTTGAATTGTTGAGTGATAGTGAGGAGTTTACAGGATTCAATTTGTTGGACATTGAAATGGGAGAAGTTGATTTTGAATTGGACGATGATGAGATCAACAACGACATTAGCATTAGTAGCCTATACTGTATACATGTGTAAATAGTGTTTTACATAGTGTATGTGGCTGATGATCACTGGAATTTTTTGTGTAAATATATGTGTTCATGCATAGATTAAAATTTGAAACCTGATAAGTATACTTCATATAAGGAAAACAATAAAGATGCTTTCATTTCCTTTCATTTGCATTTTATATCATTGAAATATATGTGATAATACCTAAGATAACATAACCCTAAATCTCACTGAAATCCTGAAAATTCTTGCCTGCGCAGAGCTAAAAAAAGGAAAAACGTGTGCCCAGTAAAGGGTTAGGTCTATGAGTATGAGTATTTTATTTATTTGTTAAAATTAAAATATTTTAGCAATTTGTGCAAATTAAAATCCTTTTTAAATTGATTAATACTATATAGTATATTAAATTCAGTGTCAGTATAGATGGGCTTTATTTTTCTTTGTAGCAGTAAAATAACAGTTGTATTTGTACTTTTTAGAGAATGAAGTCTTGAGCTGAGTGTTTTCATTTTAGTTAGTAGACACTAGACATCAGGACAAATTCAGCTTTTTTCTTTTTTTTTTTTATTTAGAAATATATATGCCATGAATTTGATGAAAAGAGTTTCTCTAGACCAGAGATTGCTAAGGGTTCCCCAAGAGATTATAATTGAAAAAGATAAACATGTTATATATAAGATTTTTATGCAAGGATTCCCTAAGACCTGAAAATTCATTCAATGGTTCCTCCAGCATCAAAAGATTAAGCTAGGCTGTGTATCTTTTAGTCTTTACTGTTTTAGACTGTTTTGTTACAAAGTAATATTTGTATTCTTCACCTCTCCATCATATATTTAAATCTCAAAATAATCTATTGTTTACAAGAAATTTAAGTTTGATAATTATCTCTAGAATGCATTTATAATTCACTTATTAATATTAATTTTATTTTACTTTGTTTAATCTTGGCATATGTTGTACGTTTTACTAGCCTCCAACAATTGATGACTTTGAGCTGCTGAAACCCATTAGCAGAGGAGCATTTGGGTATGTGTTTTTGGTGTACTGTTACTCCTAGTACTTGTAGTAGATGTTTTTGGTGTAACTTCTAGCACCAATAGTAGTCATTGATGCTTAGTGTAAATGGCTTAACCTAAAGGCCTGAGAGCTGACACTGTCAGTGTGTAAATTTGATGCATACATACACATATAATATTATTAATAATAAGTAGGGCTGCGGAAATTATCAATTATTGTTAATTTTCATTAACAATTAAATTTTTTTTAATGATTAATCAAAAACCTTTCTCCCATCACTTATAGTAATTAGTGAAATAAATTTCATTTTATTTTTGTGTTGCTTTAAACACTTTTAAAAAATCATTACATTTGTTACGTGAATTTGTGCTTTAGTACTCTCAGTATTGCTTTGAAAAATATGTTTGTGGTGTTTGCCTCTCATAACCTGCAATCATACAGTACATTACACTATTCATTTGGGTAAACTAAATTTGTAAAACTCAGGGTGTACACATATTTATATGATATTTGCTTCAGGAACACATCCACCATATTATATTCACATTATTATTATTATTATTTTGCAGTGTGCTGAGATTGTGCAATATTAAATCATGTATAGAAATAATTAATAAGTACTTTTGGCAAGAGTTTATTTATACTATAAATTATATAATGTACACAGAAGATCCAGCAGTTGCATCTGATTATGGCAGAGTCGTAAGATGAGAAAATATGGTCACCCCAGATATTTACACTTTAGTCAGCCATGAATAACTGGCTGTTTTATGTGTATACATTTGCTAATTGCATAGTTAGAAACAAAATCATTTATTAGACACAACACACATTTTTCCATGAGTTTAAATATTATAATATGCCTGGTCATTTTCCCCATTGTTATCAATGTTTTTCCCATTCAATGTTATCAATTAACTGCATAGTGCATTGTGAATTCTGTATTTTTTTAAAAAGTCATTTACCTAAACAGCTGGACCCAATATCCTAATTCCCTATCTTAAAAAAAATGTGTAGTTCTCTGTTGATTTTTGCACCACATATCTCAGAATAATGAGAATTACCTCTTTTACCAATGGCACTTGTGACTTAAGTCTCTGTTTGGCTCTGCAATCAGCAGAAACATATTTTGGAAAGAGAACCCTTTTTTAACATTGGTTAATCATTCCAAATTCAGTTAGCTTATCAATTTAAAGATATTTATAATGCCCTCTACTGCTCTAGTGTGTTTATTATATCAACATGATATATAAATTATTGATATATTAATTATTGTCGCTTTTTTACAAATTCAATGTTAAAGGAAGGTTTTTCTTGGTCGCAAAAAAACTGATCCAGAAACACTGTATGCAGTCAAAGTATTGAAAAAGGCAGACCTCATCAACAAGAATCTCATTTTACAAGGTAACAGAAATGTTGGAAGGTAATGCTTTTGTATAGTAAACAGGATTTTGTTTGTGCAGGGTTTTGGGTGATGTTTGTTGACACTATGCCATTTTTATTTATAAAATGTTTTTACTGATTATTTCTTTAGTTAATAAAATGTGTAAAGTAATGCCCTGAAATAATTTATTACAAATGAGTTCATTTTAAACAATGTTTAAGGATAATTCTTTATAACTTTTCTTTCATTTGTTTAAAACCATTTTGGAGCTAGAATAAACATGATAGTAATTTGTTCATGATAGTCCTATTTACTTTTAAAATTAGAATTAAAAATATATATTTCTAATTCAGACACATTGTTGACACTAAAGCTAGTCTGGAAAGTACTGATATTACAATATATTAATATTGTATTTGTAAATAGCATTTTATTAACTTTCCATGTAGTTTGACAACTATTTATTCAGTATGTACATTATTTTGAAGAACCACCTTGCTTTACTGTTTATTTATTGGGTTTTGTTCGATTTAAGATATGTTGATACATTTTCCTTTATTAGCTTTATTAGTACCATAAAAAACATATATTCAGCACATTTATAAACTCTTACAATACCTGCAAAATGTAAAATTAAAAATTATACACTTATGATAAGCGTTATAGGCAAGTACAGGCACATAAAATTGACTGAAAAATGTTTCATTTATTTTCATCAGTCACTTGTTTTATTTATATAACCGTTAAAAGTATTTTTCACCAAATAAACTTATATATTTATAATTATATCCACACACTTAAAAAGAGTGCAAATTTTATGAATTTATTTGAACTTTAAAAAAATATTTCTGTTCAAAAGTTGGTATGTGTGTTGATATATGTTGCACAGTCTAACACTACAAACAAGAATTCATTATGCTAAAGGTTAATAGTAATACATAATATTGTATATTGATAATGATATTAAATTTGCTTATATTAACTTAATTTGTTTGCAATTAAATCCTAGTGTCAAAGTTATTATTGTAACAAATTCGAACCTTAATGCACATAATGGTGGCCTTGAATATGAAAAGCCCTTGAAATTATTTTCTAAATTGCCTATGAACCCTATAAATATTTTTCTCCATTTCCTTCTGTAGTGACTGCGGAAAGAGATGCACTGGCAATGGTTCACAGCCCATTTGTGGTTCAGTTGTTTTACTCCTTGCAGTCTCAGCAGAATATTTATTTGGTGAGTCTTTTGAAAATTGTAATAAATGACAAGTGATCAATTCTTGAAAAATGTTACTATTGTATTTACTCATGTAAAAGATTAGGAATTTATTTCTCTTTCTGGATCATCAGAAATTTATTTTGGTCTATACTAAATACAGACATATGTTTAACTGAGACCACTGATGGCAAAGCATTAGTTATTGCTCAGTCACTCTTTCTAATTTTATATAACATCTGGTCGTATGATGGTAAAGTAGTAAGTAAACAAATTTCTCTCCCTCCTTTTTAAAATTTAGAATTTAGTTCAGAATCAAATTATTTGGTAATTTAAATGTATTCATAATTAAACATATTTCACAGAAAGTTCCTTTCATTGCAGGTCATGGAGTATTTGGTGGGAGGAGATGTGAAAAGCTTGCTAGCCGTGTATGGCTATTTGAGAGAGGATGTGTCTTGCATGTATGCTGCTGAAGTGTCACTGGCTTTGGAGCATCTGCACAATCGTGGCATCATTCACAGGTGTGCAAAGGAAGCCATTCAAATAGATTTTTAAAAAAAGAAACTGAAAGAACAGTTATGATTAGATAGTTAAGGATTGTACTTCGTGCTTCTAACTTCTGCTGAGTTTGCAGATGGGTGTAAGCACCTAAGGAAGATTTGAGTTCCTGAAAGGAGAGGTCTGACACTTTAGTTAGATAAAATGAAACCATAAAAGCATTGAAGCTGAGGGTATTCTGAACAATTTTGCCATGAAATAGTCTTTGATTGACTCTTTATGGTGTTTACTGCCAAGAGATCTCTAGTATTTTGCAGCTTTTGAATTATATGTGGCTTGCTGACTTTACCATCCCTTCTAACAGTGTGGGCATAAGAAAATTAGTCTTTGCCAGATGCAAACAGGAACTTGTGGATATTTACTCTTGATCCTGAGGACTATTAAGTAGACTGGCCATTGTGGTGTATTCACATTGTTGACACCCATTTTTTTAACCCTCAATGTTGAATTTCATCTCTTAGGGTGTTTCTAAACACCCAAGAATTATTTCATTCAGCCCCCGATCCTGTCAGTGATCTTGTTGATAAAGAAAATTCCAAAGTTAGTAATTTTTCAACTTTAGAATTATAAAATTGTCAGATAATATATGTGTCATGCCATTCATGTTCATTTTCTTGCTCTTATCTCTAGTCTGAAAATAAAAAATGCTATAGAGTTGACCAGTTCTTTGTAAAATGTTTTAGATTTTCAATATTACTTTTAAGATGGCTTTGATTGGTTAATATCACTTACTAGTTCAGTTTACTGGTGATGTTGCAATATTTGAGACTTTAATTGTTTTTTTGATAGAAGACTAATAGAACTTACACATGTTTGAGACTTCAGGAGATTCATTGCTCATATAATTTTTACTTGTTTATTTTTTCAGGGATTTGAAACCAGATAATATGCTGATTTCTGGCAAGGGACACATCAAGCTGACAGACTTTGGTTTATCAAAAGTTACAATAGAAGTGGGTAAGTGAACAAATAATTTGTTGGTAAGTTAGCAAAAGACTTGTGGGAGAATTTTAAAATTGAAATATCTAAATAACGATTTTATTATATTGATGTATTTGAAAGGAAACATAATTTAATGTTATTAGGGAGGGGTGGGCATAGTTAACAATTTAAAATTGATCTTGAGACATTTTTGCATAAAAACCTGTTTACAAAAATTAAATACAGATGCAATGTTGGCTAGATGCATTGAGAAGAAATTATGTACAATGATGAGCACTATTTTGTTGCATTATAAATATTAATAATTATATTTTTTTTTGTTTTGAAAGATTAAATAGGCAAATATGAAAGTATCTGAGTGGAAAAACTTGGAGAGAATTGTATTTAATATTCCTTATTTTTTATTTTTGAAGTGGACCCACCACTAAAGATTAACCAGCTCACTCCAAGAACACAGTTGGATCAGTTTCGAACCCCTGGTCAGATCCTTTCTTTGAGATCATCTCTTTCTTTTGTAAGTAATATAAATAGTAATAATAGCAACAATATTAAAATAATTAATTTAAAAAATAATACTAACATTATATACTATATTTTAACAAAATTAGATTATATTCTTTTTTTTTTGATGAATCGTGCTTACGGTTTTGAAACAAGCCTTGATTTTTGTTGTTGTTTTTTTTTTGTTGATCACCCTCATGAATTGTGAACTTGATGTCCAGCCATGATTGCATGCAGGTAGAGCTCTAGAAAATTAATACAAGTAAATAGCCTTTGCTAATATTATTATTACACCAGAGAAAAAAATCCTTGTTATAAATAAATGTATGTATAAAAGTACTCTGGTACTCACCACAATGAAAGGAGTTATTTTGCAAACAGAATTGTCACACAGGAAGTAGACACCGGAAGTCTTACAATTTCTCGAACAATATGAGAAGAAAAGAGCACTGGTTGATATGGACGTTTTGCCTGATATGACGTAAGAATGCTTTTGGACGCTCTGCCCAGTAAAAGGTTAATGAAATGTTGAGACTATTTCATTGATTTCGGTATACTATCAAATATTCAACAATGATTTCAAATTGCCTACTTTTGGTAAGGTATGAGTTATTTCCCTTTGTACATAGGACAAATGACAAATTATATTTCTGGCTACCTTTTCTTGCTCCTATATATAAAGACAGAACAAAAAGCGCAACTTTTGCTTGTAGCATTATTTTTTTATTTTCTTCCCAGTCAGCACCAAGGTCAGAAGAGCACCCATCATCTAGTGATTGTAAAAGTAAACCACGCAAGTCCATTCTAAGCTCCATCAGCTCACAGTACAATACAATGAAAAGTGATTCCGTCATGAGTCCATTGGTGAATGGCATCTTGCTAACTCCAGAAACCCACAGTTCCAGAATTCTTTCTTTACATCAACGTCTTGCTAATCATTCTATGATCTCACCCAGGTGAGCTCTATATGCATGAGTGTATTAAACTAGAAACTCACTTTCAGTGTTATGATTCTCAGTAATCATGGATTCAGATATCTGAGTTCTTTGTGGGTTTTGATTCAAATGCATGCATGTTTGCTTTAATGTTTGTGATGGATTACAGGTTTAAATTTACAAGTATTATATAATACCATGATATTAAAAAATGTGCTATTATTTTTATTTTAAGTCATTTCTTTGCTATGTACTGTTATTATTTCATTCACGTCTGTTATGATTTTCAATTTAGTGTATTCTTTTTTTTAAAAAATTATCATATGTTGTGCTTCCTGTAGCTGTTGTGTTTGGGGAAAGAAGTATATTTAAATATATTCACAGTTAAGATATATGCCAAGTATCGAAATGCATTTTATTCCCATATCAAAATTATGTTGAATAAATATGCAATTCTTTTGCTTATCTTCTTTTACCCTTTATTTGTGTTAGCCATAATTTTACTTGTTCCAGGTAATATATTCGACCATCAAAGTTGCATCTTTAAATATGTGTTTATAACAGACATCGTGAGGGGAATGGCCTGATAACTTAATGAACCCCTAAAGAAGCAACCTTAACTGCTTATATAGTTTTGTAAAAATTGCAGAAATGTTATCTTGATGTGTGACAATGATGTAAATTTTGTTTTTTAGAGATTATATGTTAAAAGTTGTTTTATTATATAAAATGTTCATATTTAATTTATTTTTTAAAAATTTGTTGTCAGGTCTCCATTAAACAGCCACAAAAGCTTTAATCAAACACCTCCTCCAATCAAAAGTCTAACACCTTCACTGCGTGACTCACTGCATTGGGGAGGTTCAGCTTCAACAACCAATGAGTGCAGTGGAATGTCTGATCTTAAACTGCAGAGATGGTCAAGCACCATGTATGCTGGGGACTTGGACAAGATTCATGAGAATGTGTCTCTTCATTCTTCTTCTTTTACGTCAGCTGATGATGTCTTCTCAAGTACTCATCATGACCTAAGGAATCTCTCATTTACTTTACACCACACTGCTGGAGGTGCAGCGTGTGAAGCTTTGAACTGCTTCAGTCATGACAAAGCTTCTCCCAGGCAGGAAAGTCTGTTAGACAGCACGCCTCATCTGCATCGCACATCTGAATCTGTTTGGAACTCTTTTGCTGCACGCAATCTTCGCAGTTTCCGTGAAGGCTCCTGTACTGAAAGTTTTAGTGATGATAAACTGTCAACAGATTCTTCTCTCAGTGCATGTTTAGCTTCTGAAACAAATATGCCAGAAAAGTCATCATCCAACAAGAATGTGAAGCCATGGCTTGAGACTTTAAAAAAGAGTGTGTCACATGTGTCTCCCCAGAAGGGACCCTTGAATTCCAGGCTAGAGTCTTTGGAAGAGGTGACAAGAGAAGGGGCCTCTTCAGACAAAGAAAAAACTTTAAATTCAGTTAGCAGTGATAGTGATGACCCAAGAGAAAAAAGTCATGGGTGCAATTATCAACGACATCATAATCTCAAACGATCTTACACGAACTTAGAAATTAATGATCTTCCTGGCTCCCTTTGTTCAGGACTCACACAGAAAGTAAGACTGATGTATCTGAACGAATATGACCATCTTACATTTAAGAGAAAAAATTGCTCTTCTTTCAGTGGGTACAATCTGGATGATGCCAACCAGAATTCTGTCATTGATTGTGAACTATCTTTGGTGAGTCAACAACTCTCCACAGAAAATAGTACTTGTATTCCAAACAAGGTGAGGGTCATGTCATCAAAAACAGTTGGTGATAAGTCTTCATCTACTGGGTTGCCCCAGCCTCTGGACCCAGCTTCTCCAAGTAAAATGACTAATAAGTATTTGGAAGACCTCAATCTCCAGCGATCATCTTGCAGTGAGTCTTACGGAAGTTTGCTTGTGAGTTCCCCAGAAAGAGACTCTGAGGAGGAGTATGATGATGTGGGGAATTTCAGTATGAGAAGTGACAATAGTTACAGCAGAAGGACATCTCTTTCTGCTCATACCCCAAACCTTCAGATTAATCAGGATAACGCAGTGAAGGAGAACTTTGGCACAAAGAATAATTTGAAATCAGATGATTCTGATGAAAGCATATGTGGCAATGGAGCTTGCGATGCTGAAGATGAACTAGTGTCTTATAATGGTGTAGTTGCATCTCATTGTGTTCTTCCTGCACTAGATGCACCTTTTCTGAAACCCTTACACATGAGAAAACAGATGGTGGAGTTTGTAAGTGGTTTTATCTATAGCATGATTAAATGTTGGATAATTTAAAACATAACCTAATTAGTCTAGTCATATCTTTGCATCATCAGAAAGTGAAGGTATACACATGAAAAGGTGGATGGGGGGTAATAGTTTTGCATTTTTGTAAGATTATTCTTCTAATATTGGGTAATGTCATTTTCAGTATTTCTTGTTGGTGTCCGTTTCTCTGACATTGTTTTGAGAAATCTGATTGCTTTGGTGTGGCATATTCTTCATTACATTTTAGTAGCTGACAGCTGCTCTCATACATTGAGCATCATGAATAGTTGTTTGTATAGCAATATGGTCATTCCAAATTCAGCTGTTAGTAGGTAGAACCAGCTATTTTTTCAAAGTTTTTGGAAATGAATGAAATTTACACCATATAACAATCATAGTGAAAAAAGTTAGTTTATAAAAAATGGTTGCTTAATCTTTCTTACTTTTTTTTTTTAACGCAATTTTCAAAAATGGGGAAAGTTATTCAACAGCAGCTCAGAGAGAAATTTTCTACATTCACTAACAAAGGAAAAGACAGAACGGGCAGGATCACAAAGTGTTGTTTTCATCACAGGATACATGTTCTGGCCACTCTCCATGTGTATGTGTTCATTCTGATAGGAGCATGCAATCAGCCAATACCTTCAAAAACATCTGAAAAAAGTAAAATTTTGGAGGGTGGAAAAATTGCCGATCCTCATTTGCAGGGAAGGAAAGTATTGACTGCTGAAACTGAGACAGGAAGTGACAATGATGTAAAACCATTTTTAGTTATTTTAAGAAATAGTTAATGGATCAGTTCAGCTCACCATACAGTCAGTGTTGATCAAATAATTATAACTGATTAAGTTATAGTAAGCAAAGACAAATAGGAACTGATCGCTGATATTTTTAAACAAATTCAAATAGCTAAGTATTAAAAGCCTGCAGTGCAATGTCTCCAGATGTAAAGCTGACAACAACAGCCCAGATTTACTTAATGAAGCTGACAGAGACTAAAAGAGGTACTTAAATATACCACCATCTGTTCAACTGTGAACACTGTTCCTCTACTGGCTCTACCAATGACACTATGACATTCATATTATACTGTATATTACTAACTAGGGCTACTTGACCACTGATCCAGGAAAACTCATTCTTTAGATGCATATGTTAATTTTGTTTCCCCATACTAAGTATTATCAATACAGTGTACCCTTAAAATAAAGACAATGCAGTATACGGTTTGTTTTCTACCCTCACAAGAAACAAAATAAAAGACAAAAACATACATGAAATAAACATTTTAAAATAACGTTTGATATACCAAGATATCACTAAATTGCACAGATTTTGATTTAGTGTTTTAAAATTTTCTGGATGGGGTGGGGGTAGGGAGAATTTCATCAGACCCCCCTACTTTTCAGACTTTTCATCATTTCTTATTCCCATGCCCGATGCCTGAACCAAGTGGGTAATGTTGGATGATGGAGTGAATAGCATTTCAACCAATATCAACATTTGTAACATCTTAGCTAAGTTTATGGAAGAAAGAAAGTACCTCAGTCAATCAGTGTTTATACTTCCTTTTTCATGAAGTGGCTGTATGTTTGCTTATACATTGTAATGTTTATGTATTGTGTAATTATTTGACAGCACACTCCACCATTGATTTTTTTTAAAAGTCTAGTTAAATGTTAGTTTTTTGTTGTATTTAAATGTTGATTTTCTGCATATATTATTTTGAAACAGTTCTGGTTTAAAGAGAGTTAGTAAATCATGATTGTATTGTTTTTTTCTTTTGTCAAGCTTTTTTATGTTTTAGTAATTTATATATTTATTATTTAATATGAAACTAATATAAATTTAAATTGTAAAAATCAGTTTTAGAGAGGGTAATAGTTTAGGTATGTGGTTAATAAAAATTAAAGTTAATGAAAATTCTCAGCTTTTCAGGAATTACCAAAAAATTATGTATCATTAATTAAGTCCATTTTATGACCTTTCCACTATGTGATGGGGTCTCTGGAGTGAATTACCAACATAAAGTGGTGTCTGTGTACTATAGTATTTGTAACATTTGCAGTTTCTAAAACTATTGTTTGATCCAGACTGAGCTCTGCTAAGTTTCTGTTGTTTTTTTCTTCACATTGATGTTAGTATTGCTATATCTATATGTTTAGGGTCACTTAGTTTTGTGAAGAAAAAAATATTTTTTTAAAGTAAGCTTTTCTGAATACTTAATACTTAAATGTCTCCATGAGGATGCAGGCTGTCAGGAGAAAACTAATGGTACAGCAAATGTTGAAAATATAGAAAAGAATGAAAGACTGGACATTTTCCCTGTTGTTATTCTGCTAGTTTTAAGCATCTTTATTCTTTGCTCTTTATTTCCCATTAGGTGTTTGGCAAGGTGCTAAAACTCCTCTAACTTTATATTTGACCTAGTCTTGAAGTAAAGACAAGCATTCTTATTAAGAATATGCATTAACTGAGTAAGAGAACACTGAAAGAATGTTATCAGTTTTTGATAGAATTTGTTATCTTATGGTTTTGTTTGAATTTTTTTGTTAATTTTAAGCACTGCATATTTTACACTGATTTTTGTTGTCACCTTTTGATGTGCATTTGTCCAGATGGACCAGAATCCTTCAAAGACTTCCCATTTCCTGAAAGTACAGCCATTCAGTGCTGATGATGTCAATTTCAGCTGCAAAGGTTCAGAATTGGAAAATTCTGTGAAAGTAGCCTTTACAAGTTCTTGTTTCAAAACACCTGATAATCCTGTTGGGAGGGTAATATTGCACTTTATATTATTACATATTATTGCTTTATATATATATATATATTATTTATTAGTCAGAAGACATGAGGTATTTATGTTGTCCAATGCTATTCTGATTAAATCCTTAAATTTTAACAGCATAAAGCAAACTGAAGCAAGATTAAGTCATTGATTTTCTACTATTAGTAGGTAGTCCCACTAATTTTTTTCTACTTCATATAGTACAAATCTTTTATGCTGAAAATATGTGTACTGATGAAATAAGTTTGTGTACAAAAAATTGTGATGATAGCTGCAATACGTTTTGAGATATCATCAATTTAGTGTTGTTATTTGTGGTCAACATTTTTTTAGATGTAATGAATGTGTGATTTTTCAAGTTTATTACAAGTAAAATATAAACCACACTAAAAAAACAGTCCAACATTTCTAATAAACGTAGTCACATACAAGAAGAAAAAACGTGTAATGCAAAATTTACTTTTCAGTTTATTATAAAGTGCAAAAGAAAATGCTTGCAAAATGCAACAAAATGGAACATTCATGCATCATAACGTATGCAAATGATGAACAAAGTACAACCAGAATGCATATTATTAAATAATTTTACTATTTTTTCCCAAAGGCATTGCAAAGAAAATGTGGAAATTATTGGATGCCAAAAATGACCTTTTCAGCAAATTTTAACAAAGAAAAGACATTAACGAAGTTTAACACAGAAAACGTACACAAGCAAATTGCCATATCTCTGAAACCATACATCATACAGAGATGGTTTACATATCAAAATGATCAGCAAACTATACTCTATCTTTATCATTATATGTATAAAAATAATTTCCTTCTAATCACATATTAAGTTAAATTTTTTATTTTACTCTACAATTCTTATTTACAAAGAAAATTAAAATGGCTAAATGGTCACATCTCAGAAACTATACATAAAACACATTTATGGTTTACATATCAAAATGATCAGTAACCTATAGTCCTTCTACATGTATAAAGATAATTTTTGTTTAATCATATATTAAGTTACATTTTTCATTTTACTGTACAATTTTTATTTACAAAGAAAATTAAAACGGATAAATGATCACATCTTAACAACTATACATATCACAGTTATGGTTCACCTATTAAAATGACCAGCAGGAAGTTATCCACTTATCTAAAGACAGATCAGTTATCTATGTTTTATCTGAATTAATATTTTTACAATAGAAACTTTTGTATTTAAAAAATCTTTAAAAATACTTGGTATTCTTTATGTATAATTAATTCATAGATATAAAAACATGTTCAACATACTATTATTAATTATAACAAAATAATAAATAATACATAGCTTTATGTTTTGAAAGTTTTGTGACAAGTAAATTAAAGCATTGAAATATAATGAAAATATGTATGGATAACTTTATTGCTAAAACTCTATCCACATTTACATGAATTAAGTACACATTAGTGACATGTTATTTAATATAATAATAATGTACACTATAAATATAATTTAATTCTGTGATATTTATTTCCAACAATGAATACGCATAACACAGATTCAATATATATCAAATATTAATCACAGTACATATTTTTATAAATAGCAAATCCTTCATGTAATGCACTAAAGTCAACAGCTGTCCAGGTTCTTCTGTTGGGTGGCTCCATTGTTAAACCCCATTTAAATACAAACTTGGCATCCACATCATCACAGTCCATGCTATCACCCCAAGTAAAAATATTCATATTTCTATACTGTTCCATAAATATTATCTTAGCACTGTTTGTACAGTGAACTTCTATTTCCTCACCAATGAAAAATCGTACTACAACTAATAGGCCTAATTAAATAATGTGAAGACAAAACTATAGGCTGTTCATCAACTAGTTTTTCATTTATTAAAAGAAAATATACAAGAATTATTGATGAATCTGCTGTCTTTAATAATTAAATAATATAATATAAAAGTCCTCATGTTAACTTACTCGTCATGTATATACCACCAAAGAAATTAAAAGATCGTGAAACCAAAAAAAGGCAGAAGCTTGACAAATTTTAAAAATTAAGATGAAAAAATTATATTCAAATTCAAAACAAAACAGGTTAAAATTATTTTAAATGTATATATATATAAAAGCATTTACTAAATAAAATATCTTAGTACATGTATTATTATAAATCCACTGCATGAAATAAACATTTCACAGACCCAAGTGTTTTGGTTGTTTACTATTTTTGTATCAAGAGTTATCTTTTCTTTTTTTAATTTCGTTGTAAGAAAACATTTTTTTTCTAAATAATAAGATTACCATTATAACTAAAATGTATTTAAGTAAATATAATAATATATTTAAATACGATCTGCGACTTCAAAATATATATTGCAAGGAAATAGCAGTCAAACTTTTGTGATAGAGTGACGCACTGACTAACCTATTTTCAAACTGCAGAAGCGATAGCGATGATAAGGACAAAATTAATAATTCTGCTTTAAAAATAGAGATATGTTTACAGATAAAATAATCACAGAGTACAGTAATCATTATTAAATGCTTACAGAAAGATCTTACTAATAAGAGGTTTCAATTGTTCATATAAAATGTCAGAAAAATCAGCGTTAGTGTCAACACACGTTTCGCACATGGAAGTCATGACTGAAACGGGATGCATACTACAGGTTTTTAATTTAGCAGATCTTGCAAGGGTCACTAATCGAGGACTACGGCATATCATTAGAAAGATGTTGAAATTCCACAGAACATGATATTTTTTTCACTATTTTGTGATAAATATTTCTTCCGAAAAATGTATCATGAACTTTTTAGTTTGAAAATTTATTTGGTTATTCACATCAAACAAAAGTGAAAAATATATGAGTGTAAAGAGTTATCTGTCCTCTATTTAAAGGACCAATTAGTTTTGGGGTTACAAAACCTTGCAAGCTCCGCTTTCTCCTTATAACTTGGTACCCGAAAACATGAATTTTACTTTTTCGGCTGTGAGGCGACATTTGACCCATTTTTGTTGCAACCCTAAGGTACCTTCATCAAAGTTTATGGATACTATAATAAAATTAAGAAAAAAACAACAAAACAGTTCGAAAGACAAAACATCTATCTTTATTTTCATATAAAAATGGTTAGTTGAGGTTTAATGTGAAGAAAACCGCTCTGGAGTAAAGTTTAGCAAATTTGTGTGTGTTTGCCAGTTTTTACCCGTAAAGCGGTGGCGGTGGGACTACCTACTATTAGAGAAAAGAAATTATTATTTTGTGTAGAATATACCTACCATCTGCCATGCAGTATCATATTCTTATTACAGTGATTGTCAGAAGTATTGTATAATAGAGACATAACACAAAGAGTTCATGAAACATTTAGAAAGTAGAAGGAAAGTAATTTTTTAATTAGGGGAAGCACCTGTAAATAGCCATCCATTTTCCACTGTGTGGAGACTGTTGAGTCTTTCAAACAAATGCTGCACAAGTAAACAAATATATGTCATGCCTAGATCAATGTGTGATCCAATACCTATTCATGCCTAGATGACAGTGTGATCCAATATCTGTCATGCTTGGTTCACAGTGTGATCCAATATCTACCATGCCTAGATCACAGTATGATCAAATATCTTTCATGCCTAGATCACTATGTGATCCAATACCTGTCATGCCTAGATCACAGTATGATCCAAAATCTTTCTCCTGCCTAGATCACTGTGTGATCCAATACCTACCATACCTAAATCACCTGATCCAATACCCGTCAGTGCCTGAATCACATTGTGACCCCAAATCCGCCATGCCTAGATCACTGTATGATCCAAAACCTGCTATGCCTAGATCACAGTATGATTGACAACCTGTCATCCTAGATCACTCTGTGATCCAATACCTATCATGCCTGGATTACAGTGTGATCCGTACCAATTTGCACCTGGATCAGAGTGTGATCCAGTACTACAGACAAATTAACGTGACCTGTTGTGTATTTTTCAGGTGGCCTTAAATACAGCTGCAGATATTTACTGGACACCTAGATCTACCAAGCACCTGCTTAACAAACCCCACTGCACACCTTTAAGGACACCCAAACTGGGTGTGCGTCGGGGACCAGAACCACATCCACAAGAGGAAGAACGTATCTTGGGCACACCAGACTACCTTGCACCTGAAATATTGCTTCAGGAAAAGCATGGTATCTTATATAGTTTTATTCATTGTGTATGCTTATGGATTTCTTCTGGGCAGAGAGATGGTTTGTTTGTGATGAGATGGCTAATGTTTCAATAGTTTTAGAACTAAAACCATTCTTTAATAATTCCATCTTAGTTCATGTAATGTTTATAAATAAAGAGGGTCTTATCCTTATTCATTTTCCTCTTTCTTCCATGAATTCCATTCTTTAGAAATTTAAAACTTTGATTGTTCAGGTGCTGCTGTGGATTGGTGGGCACTGGGGGTTTGCCTGTTTGAGTTTCTCACTGGACTACCTCCGTTTAATGACTCTACACCAGAGCAAGTTTTTAGCAACATTTTAAAAAGAGGTCAGCATTGCTTTTTCACTATATCTCATTCATCTACAAGGGTTATTTAATACAAGTTTTCAATTACTGATTTAAATTTTGAACAATTTTTGCTTGTTTCTTTTCTTTGTTACTGATTTATTTTATTATTATATAATTGTCTTCTTTTATTCTTCAGTGTGTTTTCTTTTATGTATGTATATACTTACAAGTTTATTTATACCATTTGTTTGTTCAGATACTAGAAGAAAAAACATGGCTTGGGCCATATTTAAAAAAATAATGGACTTTTAAATGAATAATACAGATAATTAAATTTTTTAGTATATCCCATTTGGACTGAACCCTAACCCCCTATATCCATCCCGAGAATAGATAGGTAGTCCCAGTGTCACTGGGCAGAAACTCACAAACGTTTTCCAACATTTATCAAATACAGTCAAACCCACTTATCTTGGCATCAGTTAACCCGTCAACCGTAGTAAGTCGAAGTTTTTGAAGTGGAACCGCCAAATTCCCTCTTTGTCTTAGCATTTTCTCATCAGTTAAATCGATTTTTTTTATGTCGCCGCATCCTGCTATCTCGGGCACAAAAGAGTGTCAAAAACGTGACTTAAGACAGTTATCTCCACCCCTGTGACGACTAATCGCTGGCTTTTGAAAATGTTAATTATCGATGCCACTTTGCCATCTCGCTAACAATAAATAGCCATGGCTTGTTAATAACCAGCAGCTTAAACTTAGAAGGGCATTGTTTTCCTCATTGGGTGCGATGTTTGCCATAGGCAAATTAGGCACACTGTTGCCCTTCAACTGGCTCACACCTCTTTTATGTTAGTTAGCCCACTTTTGAAGTAACCGCTTGTACGATACTTTTCAGAGGCAGCTTCAGCCTCCCTCACCCACCCCCCACCAACGGAGAGTAAGGGTGTGCACCTAATAGGTGCGACCTGTTTCACCCCCTTCTTCCTGCCCTCCACCTTAGACGCACCGCAAGGCTGTGGGGATCCGCCAGAAGCAAACCAAGACCGAGAACATCATGAAGATGAAAGGTCTATTGCGGCTTCTGGAGTGAGTGTGAGCGAAACACACACACACAAAATGACTTGCAATTTTAATTTTGCTACTGGTTAAAAACGAACTACACGTACACCCTGCACATTTTTTTGATTTTGTGAGCAATCTTTGTGTTTGCAAAGTTGGAGAATACATGTACGGTATATACGTGTATAATGAAAGGTTTGTATCGAGAATCGACGGTGGGCCGAATTCTCTCTTTGTTGAAGCATTTTCTCGTCAGTTATGTCGTTTCTTTTATGTCGCCGAACACTAATACAATGTCTCTTTGTTTGTTTGTTTCTTTCTTTCTTTGTACTGTATATTATCTTGGGCACAAATGAGGGCACAAATTATCACTTAACCTCAGTTATCTCGATCATTGGCCATAGCTTGTTAACAACTTGCAGCTTAAACTTAGAAGGGCATTATTTTCCTCATCGGGTGCGATATTTGCCATGGGCAAAATAAGCACACTGTTGCTCTTCAACTGGCTCACACCTCTTTTATGTTAGTTAGCCCATTTTTAAAGTAACCGCTTGTACAATACTTTTCAGAGGCGGCTTCCCCACCCCCCCCCCCCGGACGGAGGACGGTGGAGGGTGTGTGCCTAATAGGTGCGACCTGTTTCACCCTCTTCCTCCTGCCCTTCATCTTAGACGCTCACACACAAAATGACTCGCAAATTTAATTGTGATACTGGTTAGCTTTTTGTAAAAACAAACTACACTTATACCCCGCAGATTTTTTGTGATTTTGTGAGCGATCTTTGTGTTTGCATGTTGGAGAAAATAATGAAAGGTTTGTACGTTTTTATTGTATACATGTTCTGGTAAATCTCTGCTGTTAGTTGGTGCACATAAGCCTTTTGTTGTTAGAAAACAATGTACATGTATGTACACTTTATAGCAAGCCGATCGTGTCATTAAACAAATCGTGGCAATGCCTTTGTGAAAAAAAAATAAAAAATATGTGCATGTACATTCTCATTTATTAACGCATATCATGTACATAAAGAAATTTCAAGCAGGTTACATGTAATATTGAAGCATTTGTTTTCAAGTATTTCAAGTATTTCTATTGTTTGTTGTAATTGGTCTCTTTTCAATTTTACTGCAGTAACTTGTTATTGTAGAACAGGCAAGCTGTATATTGGAATTATAAGATATAAAATATTTGATAATGAATGCATGTCTAACTGTATTTTTATTCTAATGCCTGAGATCAAAGTTCATAATTTCTTGTGTCTTTGGGCAGCCATTTCCTGGCCAGTTGATTCGGACATGATGAGCCTAGAAGCACAAGAAGTCATCAACGCATTGCTGACAATGGATCCAAATAAGCGTCCTGGGGCCAAAGGTCAGACTGGAAAAAGTCTGTATTCTATAAATGTCTGATAAGCTAAAGGATTGTGGAAGCTTGATATGATGGAGTAACAAGCTCTGATTACAATACTTTGCAGATGTGTAGCTAATCTGGGGATACAAATAATTATAGTGTGTGCAGCTATAAGTGTAAGCGAATACAAAAACCTAATCCATAAATTATGGGAATGAGTTTTACGTTAAACATCTGATTCCAGAATTTGTTAATCACTTAATGTTGCAGTTGATCCATAATTATGTTTTACTTTAAGGTATTGATAGTTCTTTGGTCCTAAAGGAATCTCTAGAGTGACCAAATCTCTAATGCTGAATATTGAGCTAAATGTATAAATGATAGAATTTGTAAGTAAGTTATTGTTATTTTATGCCTCAAAATAGCAAATATACATCTATAGTATTTCTTTTGACTTTAAAAAAGTTAATAATTTCATTATAAGTGTTTATTAGACTTAAACATTTATATTTAATATAAGTTGTATATTAATAAATTGCATGTGCATATAAATGCATGAGTATTTTTGTTCATTTGTATGCATGTTTCTGTTATTATACAGAATTTTTCTTTTCAATATATAAATTGTTTTTTTAAAAAAAATTTTATTGTCTTGTATGTATCTTTATTTGGCAGAAGTTAAATTCATGTCTTTTTTCTCACACCTGGATTGGGACAATCTGCTGGATACAGAACCTGCATTTGTTCCACAACCTGACAATAACATGGACACATCATACTTTGAGCGTGAGTATATAGGTCTATTTTTTATTGAGGAATATATAATTCAAAATAACCAGTTGATTTTGGGACACATTGTATACTTGCTGCAGGACTACATTGCAAGTTTTCTGTGAATACCTACAAATGATTTGTTTAGGATTTTACATATCTTCATTTTCTGCATACATTTATGGAATAATTTAATGACTTTTATTATGGAAAGTTTCACTATACAAGCTTTTCAGCACTTTCTGAGAAATCTGTAGTATGTGTTTGCTGGGGTTTTTTCATTCAAAATTATGAATAAATAAAATCAATAATACTGCATTGTCAAGCAAAGTTTTTTGTTAAAATTATAAGCAGACATTCCAACCTTCCCAATTTCTCTGAGAAAATCCTGATCTTAACTACAATTTTAAAGTCCCAGAGCATGTTTAGCCCTGATTTCAACTACACTTTATAAATCCCAAAACAGTGTACCCTTTACCGATTTTGAAACTTTCAGAAAAGTTTAACACTATATTTGTTTCATTCCACCTTTTCATTAGAGACCAAACTCATGGGTAGTATGATTTATTTAAAGGTCTCAACATTCTATACTATGCCGTTTTGATTGTTGATGTGCATTGCACTGTATATCATCATTATAAGTTTGGAACAGAAAACAAATAATTGAAAACTTTGTCATTCTGGAGATGAAAAAATAATGATTTAAAGGAACAAAAGAAAGAGAACTGCTTTAGAAAGTGAGAAGAGAGTAGCTCTGCAACAAATGATACAGACTTATTTGCTTGATCATCTCAAGAAAGTCACTGGAAGCTGTCTACCATCACCACAACCACCACCACAAAATACACATAGAAATAAATTCTGACCTAAGTACTCAACAACCTATATTTATTTTTGTGTGTATATGTGAAATTGTGTATCCAAGTTATAAATCTGAAGATTAAGTGGAGTGTGAGCTTTCGTGGTTATATAAATATCTTTCATCCCTTCCCCATCACCCAGGTCTGTTCTTTTTTACATTCTGTCTGCCCAAGAGTGATGACCCTACCACCCCACCATGCCCAGGGCTTTCCCCCTTTTCCTAGGACAAGCTACCTAAAGTAATGATTGGGAGGTTCAAATTAAAATAAAATAACACAGCAAAGTTAAAACAAACACAAATATAAACTTCAAAATTTATAACTCTAGAAATAAAATATCACATGGTACAAGGGAGAGAAAATAGGCTCCAACAGCTACCACCAAGCAAGTGGTCATCATTGAATGACATTACTATGAGACAATCAATGCACGTACACCATGTACACCACATGAGTGGTCTTCACTGTGAGTGACATTACTGTGATGTGGCGGTATTGCTTATCATGAGAAAGTGCACATACACCACATGACTTGCCTTCACTCTGAGTGATACTGTTCCTGTGAAAAATTAATGTATATACACCACATGCGTGTGATTAGTGAAAAGTTTTGCAGTCCAGAATCAGTCATGCATGGAGAGTTATCTAAGCATGACAAAAGAAAATAAATTAAGGAAATAAAGCTAATTCACTTCAATAATGAAAGACTATTATCATTTTTATCTAGCTGACATGAACACTCAGACAATTACATTTGTTAAATGCTTTAACAGCTGCTCGTATCAAATGAAGTTGTAATGCACAGACATAAAGTTTCACTTGCACATATTTTTTCTAAGAAAGTGATGCATGAAATTTGCAGCTTTATTATTTAATAAAATAATTAAAGAATTAAGTCAATGTTGATATTATGTTGTATGTTTGTGGAATTTTCATGCCATAAGCTTTTAAATAATTACTTTAATAAATATATAGAGTATGCCATTTTTGCATCATACAACCAGATATATGACTAAGGAGTAGATATTAAATACTTACCCATGTCTATGAAAAATTCACCAGGAACTGTGTGGTTCCATTTAGACCCTTAGGTAAAGTGAATAATATAATCAGAGCTTGCTCAGTGATGTTCACCCCTTGTCCGGGAGCATCATCCCTCCACAGCTGTGGGATATCATCCCTCAGTACCTCTCATGCTTAGTACATGAATGGTTTTATGTATTGACCAGGGCGGTTAAGTTCACAAATTTGCACATTTGTTTGTTGCTATTGTTTCCTTTTCAGCTCTATTGTCCTATCCATGAATTATAGTAAAGGTGCATTATCCTTATTTTGGGCTTGGTTGATGCCCCCACTATATTTTTTTGTCCTTGTTGAGCATGCCTAGCATCATCATGACTTACTATCTTTGTTATGTCTGCAGATCATTAAAGAAATATTTTGACTCCCACCCCATGCATGAGGTAACTACAGGTTGTTAAAGTGAGAGATTGTATTTTTTTGTGAATGCTAGTCTAACACGTATTTTCTCCTTTCTTACAGCTAAAAACAATATGCAGCATCTCAAAATTTCAGCTGTTGATCTCTGAACTGTTACCAGTGAAAATTTCATGAACAATGTCACTTGTCAAAAAAGCTTATATTTTGTAAAGGAAATTTAGTGATAAATTATTCACATGATTTTGCACTTGCTGTCAGTTAATCTGAGTTAAAATTGTACATAGTTGTGATAACTGTTTTACATTGCAACAACAAACTGAAAGAAATGTATATAAATTGTATACTTATTGTGCAATATATAAATCAGCCATTAATGGTTTTTCCTTGTCAAATGTAATACTCACAAATCTAAGAAAATAGTTTGTGATTATGCATGTATATAGTGTATATATATATAGAGAGAGAGAGAGAGAGAGAGAGAAAGAGAGAGAGACTATATCATATATATATGATGTAGTCTTGTGGTTTCAATCTGTATATGCAGTCTGTGTAATTCTACCTTTATAAATCAGAGGGAATTTGATACCTCTACTATTGTAACAGGAATTTCACTGTTGACTGTTGTATATTATATGTATTTGTGTATCTAGATAATTTTCTTTTGATTTTAAATTCAAAATACTGTATGGTTTCTGTATAGTTTGTATTTGCTAAACAGTTGTGAAGTATATCATGAATTATTTCTAAGACCAAGAATTATTCCTAACTCAAACTATTCATTAAGCATTTACTAATCCTGGGATTTTGTTTGTCATTTGTGTGCTCAATACTTTAGGCCTATATAAATTTCATATCTAACTGGGTGAGATTAGAAAAGTTTCATTGTAATCCTGCAATATTAAGTTTCAAAATTATATTTGTTAGTACTAAAACAACCTAAACTATTCTTCATAGAATATATTTTTTAAGTTTCTTAAAATTATTATTATTGTATCTAAGAAATATTTGTTTATGATATATCTTTCTGTTTATGTGCTGAGAATAGAGTTTTATGATTACAGGCAAGCAATAGCACAATTATTTATTGAATAAATACAAGCATAGCTCTTCCTGGCATTCAGATTAAGCATATGGTAAGCTTGTGCTTGTTGGAGGAAGCTATTTTACTTAGTTCTTTTGAAGAAAAAAGCATTTTGAAAGGAATGTTACTGTTGAGTCAAACAGTAAAATTGAAGTGAAATGGCACTAATCACCCTTTAAGATGTTAGTTAAGTAAATGATATTGCTCTGTCTAGTACCTTGTTTCACACAACATTCAGTTATTGGATATGTTGTTACATTTATCATAAATTTCTATATCATTAGTTTTACTTAATTTCTGCCTGATTATTTTGTAATTCATAATTTTTACACACTAAATGTTTTTTGTATTTCATTACCAAAATTAATCACACACCTAAGAATTTTTTTTTTTAAATCCTGTTCCATTGTAACTGAATTAAGTGTGGTTTTACTGTTTATGTTCATATTGTTAGACTTAATTATTGCATTAATGAACTAATATGACACCAGCGTTTGAAAGTTTCACTTATTGTTAAATTTTTCATTTGCTGAATACATACTTTATGGATATCAGGCAGAAATAATAACTTTTTGGGTAAGTTGTGATGACAGATTTTCAGTTTGGATCAAGTTTAGGAGTTTTGAATTGGATTTGACACTTTGTTTTAGTTTTTGCTGTGGCCAAATCATTCAGGTTGCCATTGATTTTCAACTTCCATCCAAGTCATTTTACTGTGTCAGATTTTCCAAAAATTCTTTTTGCCAGCATTTTATTTTATTTTTTGTCCTGGAAAACATTATGGAGATTTCAACTGGTTTTGTTGCTCTGGACCTGTCAGTCTTTCCAACTTATTTATTGTTCTGAAGAGATTACTGTTTTAAATGTGCTTTTGGTTGTTGTTTTTTTAACTTCTCTGTGGTAAAGAATGCTTTGTTCTGTGTTCAACTTTTACTCTAATGTTCTGTGAAAATTTAGGCAGGAATCAAGAACGAAGAAATTTATTATTGATATTATCACTGAAATACTCTAGTCAAGAAATTTTGAGCATATAAGGTTTCCTGTTGTATTTTCTGATTGGTACAGTGATGTACACTTGTCTTTTGTGCTAGTAACATGCCAAATCAACCACACCTGGCATTTTTTTTCTTACCCATAAACTTGATTATATGGATGAAGAAATTAGTGTTTTACAGTTTAATTTATTATTCTTAAGATAATTTTGAATTAATAGATTCCCAATGACAAAAAACAAAAGATTCCAGTTTGAATCATTTTAATTTTTCTGATAATTCATTAATATAGATATGCGCTGTTATCACATGGTAAAGTGATTTATGCATATAGGGCTAGGCATTCTGTCATTATTTCTTTAAATATTTGGAACTGTAAAAAATATTATGCAGTCTGCTTTAAATAACAAGATTGTCAGAATGAAGGACCTTGTGAATGAGATTTTTGTTTGTGCAAAAAGTCAATTAATTGATAAAACCTAGTGTCTGGGCAGTTGAATCCTTTATGGAACAGATTTGAACAAAATATCAGTTGTTAAAGCCTATTAAAGTAGTATGGATGCAGTTAGCTGTAAACTTATAATAAAGTTTATTTTATATGGAAAAAAATGTTTTTGATGTAGAAAATGGTCACTTTGCTTGGGAATTGGATGGCATTAAAATTTCATATTTTATAATTCGGTAAAGTCAGTGTTTTTACCTGATTCAGACTGAATGGAACAAGTCTGCTGTAAGCATTTAAAGCTTATTCAACATTTATAACTGAAATTTACATTGTTAAATGTTTTCTAGACAAACTGTTTTATCTATTTACATTTCTTGAGTAAAGGAAAATAATGATCATGTTGTGCATAATTGTTAGTAGTACATTAGGTAACATTGCTTTTTATAATTTGTTAACATTTTCTTCATTAGAAGGCTTTATCATGCAACAGTTCCATGCCTGTACAGAGATTGTTAGAGCAATTGAGAAATTTTGTATTTTCCTTGGAAAATAAAATAATTTATTTTTTAATTTCAGTTTGATAAAGATATCAAATGTTTCTGCTTTTCTTTCTGCAGTCATAGAAAGAATAAAGGTTGCACAAGCTTCAGTTATAAGTTTTGATCTGTGTTTAAAACCCTATAAAGTACTTGCATTGGGGGGGGGTTTATATATATATATATTTTAAGCAATATGCTGATTTACAGCAAACTAAATTTGATCTATTGAGAATAATTTGATAAAGATAACATCAATACGAATTAAAAGGAAATGATGGCTAAAAGAGTGGATTTCAGTAAAAACTATAAAAGCAATCGAAATCTACTTTAGCATGGCACCTATATGGATTAGTAACAATGTTTTGTAAATAAAAACTGTTTTCTTTGTTAAAAAAAAAAGAAAGAAATGCTTTGCTGAGACATTTAATGTACATCAGTACTGACAACCTCAAGTGGGAATCACTTATTTGAAACATACATACTGCTCAAATTATTGACAGTGTATTGGCTAATCACCATTATTTTGAAAAAAACCAGAAATTTCATGCTATATATTAATATTTTATATAGGTCATAATTATACACATCTCTTAAAGTTATTATGTTGAAATTTCCACCTTTTTTGGAGTTGTAATTGTTTTTGTGGTATGCTTACATCACAAGATGTAATAAACAGAGATATCATGCATTAAAATGGCTTAAGGCCAGACCTTTCAAGAATGCCTACCATTCGCAGATGACCTACTGCTCTACTGTCTTGTTTAGGTTAGAAAAAATTACCTGCCCTTGAACTGTGACATTGTACCAGCCCATGCAAATTTTCACCCCTATTGTATAATAATCCTTAAAATTCATGTATGTTTTGATGAAATTAAATTTATTTATTCTAAGGTGGAAGTTAATTTGGAATTTATATTTTATAACATTTATACAGATGTGTATATTTTTATTAAACAGAAGTCAAATAACATTTCTCTCTATGTTTGTCTATTCAAATGATGTATATATTAAACATAATGGATGCTAGTCATATTTATGCAGTTCATGGGCATTTTCTGTATGTTTAAGCATAAAGATAAAGGATGTTCATAAAAACTTTATGTCAAATGTTTTTTCTTCTGATGAAAGTATCAAGTAACCATATTCACATAACTGATTTGTATATATATATATATATATATAGGGACGGTCTCTTGGTTTTATTAAAAATATATATAGGTATATTTTATATTCTGAAATAAAATATTTCTTGGTTTTATTAAAAATATATATAGATATATTTTATATTCTGAAATAAAATGTTTCAAACAACTGCAAATTTACTTGTTGCTTTATCTCTTAACCATTTTCTTTTTCTGTTAAAAAAGAGTGTTAATTTTTCCAGTGGACATTAACCATTCTGTAATTTGTAGATTAGGGAGACAGATTCATACATTCTGAATAATTTCTAGAGCACAAGATACAATTAACATATTTGTAATTATCTTTGATCACAAGAAGATAATGCTATTAACAGGACAGTTTAAACAGTTAAACCATAGAGATACTCAACTAATTTCTGGCATAAACTACAAATGGTTTTATTTATATATGTATGTGCTAATCATGCAATTAGCAAATTGTTCTTTTTAAAATTGTGGATCTTATTGATTTGCCTTAAATTTAGTACAGTGGAGTTGTATCTATGTGAGGTCGACACGATAAAAATTGCAAATAGTCACAATTAATGTAATAATTAGTACTGCACTTGTATGATGAGCATACCATCTCTCAAGAAATCCAACATGGTCAGTGTTGGAACAAACTAGTTTCTTTGGCTGAGCATCACATGGAGAACATGTAGTTAGATGGCTTGCATTTAGGAGCCATGCTAAATGAATAGTATGTATCTTTAAATTCTAGACTCACACTCTCATCCCAGAAGATGCTCACAATATGACAGCCAATTGGGAAGTGACACTGACAAGGAGAATGGCAGATTTACATCATTCATCTCATTGCTCACTCCAAGTAGGCGGAACTTCCTGCACTTTTTTATTGTTGGAATTTTTTGTTGAGGAAGTACAGTTGAATTTGCAGAAAGATGTAAGTTGTGACACTGCTTTAACTGCTACAAAGTTAAGTGAAGCATAATACAATTTTGAAATCTTGTTTGACAAGGAAGTGTGGCACACGAGAGAGATATTGCTATACAATGATAATGGAGAAATATGTCCGCATTCTCTGAATTCACGGTTCAGGAACATTTGGTGTATTGCAACAATTATTTACTACTATGAAACACTCAAATTCTCAGAAATATGATGTGAAGTTACAAAAGTTTTGGGAAATTTGACATTTAGACTGCAGAATTTAATTGTTGGTGACAGTTGTTTATGTTTGCATTATTGCTATTGAATCAGATGAATCTTCAGCTGAAGGTTTCATCTTGTGGTAATTGCTAGTTTATAAATATTGCTATACTGAATGTTATAAGAATTAGTATAGTGTTGAATTTTGACAAGAAAATTAAAAACCATTTTTAATTAGATTCATCATTTAAGTTTCAGAGAGCCAAGAGATCACGACTTTGTCATGGCCTATTTCAGTTTTGCACACCATAGAGCTTTTCTGTGGACTTCTAAAACAGCAACTAATATTAGTCAATTCCAGACATGTTTGCAGTGCTTAACTGCAAGCTTAACAACTAAACAAGAGGCACTTTAAACTCACATAGAATACAGCTATCCAAGATCTTTAGGAAATCAGTTTTGATCATGTAGAAAACATAATAATATGATAAACATTTGATAGATTTCCTTTACCAGTTTATGAATTAGGAAACTTTTTGAAGTCAAATAATATTATTAATAATAAAATATATAACTCACTGAAATGCAGTGTGAGCTAAATACCGTAACAGTTTTTAATATTGAGACATCTTTACAGTGATATAATGATTTATTTTTTTAAAAATTGTTTTGAGTTCATAGCAAATTTTTATCTGTACGGATGCCCTTACAACTCAGTGCTGAATATCATTTGAATGAGAATGTGTTGCTTCGTGGAAATAAAGTTGTTGTTGAATATACTTGTATTTTATTTCTTTCATTTTAAAAACAAATTGTAAAAACCTGTCCATTAATGTCCAATCATTTTAAATGATGAATCAAACAATTAAGCTGTATTCCTTACCTTTCAGCAGACCCTGACCCAAGCCATGATTTTTATGTAATTCACAGTTGTCTGCTCACTTGCTATAAAGGACAGGAACTATATATATTTATAGCAAGTAAAAGAACCTTCTATATATATTTGTAGCAATAAAAGAGCCTTCTATATATATATTTGTAGCAAGTAAAAGAGCCTTCTGTATATATTTGTAGCAAGTAAAAGAGCCTTCTATATATATTTGTAGCAAGTAAAAGAGCCTCCCTATATTGCTTTTATAATGGGAGATGTATGTTGAAAATACTTCTTTTAAATGTCATGTTCGTGAACAGAACCAAATCCTATTGTCTGAGAAGAGAAGAGGAAAACTAAACTCTTGTCAAATGAAACATGTATGAGAAATGTTGAAAATACCAGTGGTATAAATAAAATATATAATATAATTCTTAAAATATATTTAAATTCTCTCCAACATTGGAATACCAAATATGCACCTGTAACTTGTGTCCTAGCAACCCAACAAATCTATTGGTAAAGATATTTTGAGAACCAAGTTGGATATCAACTTTTTATCATGCTTTGAATTTGCCTCAAAAAAAATTTCAGTTAGTATCTGTCAAGATTTTGAGAATCAAGTTGGTTACCTACTTTTCATCATGTCTTGAACTTGCCTCAGAAATGTTTCATTCAGTTAACAGCAGTGTCATTCAACACTTTGAGCACCCAATTTGATATCTACTTTTTAATCATGCCTTGAATTTGCCTCAGAAAAGTTCCATTCAGTGTATCTGTCAATGTATTAAAATGCTACAAACAAACTGCTATTGCACACGAGGCAACCATAAGAAAAGAAATTTTGTCTGCCAAACAACAAGCATCCACGTTTATTTGCCTCTGCTGTAAAATATAATTTCAAGTTCAAAAACAAAAACCTGGTGTAATGATCATTGATGATGTAACTGACCAAGTTAAAAAAAAAAAAAAAAACTATTCAAAAATTCAGTTTTATGCCCTGATTTTCAAATTGCAGAACTGACATTATGGACAAAAAAGGGTTTTCATAGAAATTAAATGTTTGTGTATACAACAATTTGACATGCATTTCTAATTGAAATAAAATTTGATTCAGTAGATACAAGGATATGGATGATGCAATCATATATTCAGATAGATTCACAGACAAGCAGAACTGAATGTTGAAGAGGACATATACGATTAAGAATGATGGCTGTTAAATTAAATGTGTAGTTTTATTCACAAATACATAATTTTATTGTGTATAACTTTATTTGCATTTTCAAAGTAATAATTTTTTTTATTATTTTTGTATTTTTTTAAAGACTTTTTTTTTATCTAAAGAAACAAATTTGTTAGCATGAAATGTGAAAAAAGATTAGATAATTTACTACATGTTGTAATATTGTATTAAAAATGATTGTAATCTGCAATGACAAATATAAAAATATTTTCATGTTTATTACTCTGGATTTTATCATTAACAAGGCTAAGAACAAACTTTACACTCCTACCACCAATTAAAAGTGTTTTACCTGCAATTTAAGTAATTTTCTAATACTCAAACAAATCACAAAAATCTCTTAGTTACCACACAGGTGTTATTGTTGAACTAAAACAATAAATAATTTCTAAACAATTATGTCAAAATTTTCACTATTGCAGTGAGATGTTGTTTGTTCCGCATAAAAGAGGCATTGTTTTTTTTAAAATTTATTTTTCTTATTTCCTAATAATGCTGTCATCTATGATGCAACATTTATTAAAAACCTGCAGAACAGTACACAAACTGCTTAGAGTGATTTCCATAATTTTATTTAAATATAAATGTTTTCCACAGGCTGATACAACAGAGATGCATCTGCATATTAAACCATCTTATGTACATTTCTTTTACATAACTAAATGTGGGTATGAAGTACTTAGTTTTCGTTTCAACAAACAATTGTAAATAGCATTCACTAGTTATACGAAACAATAACAAACTATCCCTTCCTATGTGATGTTCATTTATTATTCATTCTTATTATTACTAATATTATTTCTCTTAAATTAAAAAACTATAGTTTAAATATAAAGTATGAAAATTTCCTTTGTGTTAGCAAAGCAGTCTATTTGGTGGCCTAATGGGGATTCTTACCCACTCATTCTCCCTATTTAAGAGCATTGAATAAATAATGGTTCTCACTTAAAATCTACAAAAAGGAAACATGGCTACTGAAATACTACGTTCAATACATCAGAAAAATAATACTAACTATAGTGGCATGTTTATGCAAAGCAAAACTTTTTTACCAATACCATGGACATAACAGTAACAATGTGCAACACTGTACAAAAATGATAGGGTTGGAAGGCAATAACACAAGAAAGTCTGGTGAGTAATAAGAACTGGTTTCACAAGGTAATAAATACGGCACACTAAAATATAGCAAATTATTTCACAAAAGTTGATGAAAAATCATTTAAGAAAGGTCCAATCCTTCTGCAATGCATGAATTTTATTTAGAGGAAATACAAAATGTCAGAGCTAAAATACTGGGGTATGCAGATTTGGGTACAATTCCTCAAACATTTTTCAATCTGAATTTTAAAAATATGTAAATATCAAATGATATTCGTAATAACTGTAGCCACATGCACAAACATTCACTCCAGCAAAACACTATTTTCACATATTATGTACAGTACAATGCTTTAAATTACATTCAGATAGATTATTGGGTCATGGAGCTGAACTAGCCTAATCCAATCAGATGATGAATGGCGAAGACGTTAAAGGCAGTTAATCTACATTTGATCAATTGAAGGTACACAATGGGCAAAAGTACTAAAAGTTTATGCCTTTTCTTTAAAAGTAAGGGCTCCCCTTAACATCAACATCACAGCAAATTTACTATGGGATTGCGCGTGCGCGCGCACACACACACACACACACACACACACACACACACATCAGGGGAGACAACTTCTTGCCATGACTAACCCATTTCATGATGTGATTTAAAGAGTTACAATCTAGATCAACATGGATGCATAAACTTTTGTGCAAGTAACAGAATCAAGGAGTAAGTGGGGTCCTCTTATTTCATAAAGATGCAGAGATTCAGAGCTACTATAATTAGAAAAAAACTCGAGTTCAGACAACTACTCTATATCCCACAAAGTCTTGTACATAAGCTGTCACAAGAATTTTTTTGTTCTGATTGTAGCCATGAAATTAAATTAACCATCAACAACAATAGCAAAACACAGAAAACAGAACAAGCATAAAAAAAATTTAAATGCAAACAATTAATATGTGTAATATTAAATTTCAGCCTAAGAAAGACTGGAGATGAATGTGAGGAAAAAAGAATGGGTAGTTCACTAGCATGGCTTGTGAAATACAAAAAAATATGAGGGGATGAAGAATTAAAAAATAGCATAAAAAAATATTTTCTGCAACTTTTCATAACCATGTTTTGAGAATTAATGATCTTCAAAAGTAAATATTGCAAATATTACAATCACAACTAATGAAAAGAACAGAAGTTCCTGGCAACAAAATCTGATGTCAAAATATCCCAATATTGTGCGGAATATGTATACATTAAGGACTTTTTCCACATAAAATATTATGTCCAGACTTGAGTCTTCAAACAATGCCATCCAGATCTAGGATCCTAAAGCAATACCTGAAACATGTAACAAAAAAGATTAGTTACTCCCCATCTTGTGAATACACATTTTAGTTAAACTATCCATCCTAATGCCATCACCATCATTTCAAGTCTTCAATACTGCATACATTTGTCACAACAATAAAAATAATTTTTGTAACTAAAAATATACAAATTATTTAATTACATTATTCTATATATTAGAGATGGAATTTGGTTTTATTTTATATTTTTACATATAGCCCGATTCTAATATATTAAATTGCACGTGTTCAAAACAAACCATTGAATTTGTTATTTTATTTTATTTTTTTAATATAGAGCTACATTTTCTTATACTAAATTACATGTGTTCAAAACAAACCATTAAATTTGTTATTTAATTTTATATTTTTACATATAGCTAGATCCTCTTATACCACACTGCACATGTTCAAAACAAACCATGATACAAAAGAAATCACTGCCATCCACAACAGCATGAAAAGTTTATTCTTTCTCATTTTTCTCTAGCATATGTTTTAGTACTTGATTAAACTAAATGGAAAACTATATATATATCTGTGGCAGAGTAAATTTACCTATCTCTATTTCTAAACTTAATAATTATATATTGTTGCTAATGTTAAAAAAGGCTCGACCCTGGGCACTATTTATGATATTTTTGTAAGTGCCAGAGTTGACCAAAGAGGGGTAAATGCATGCATCCTTGAAAGTTAATTACGCTTTTCCATTCACTGGCACGAACTACATCAAACCTATTTCTTTCTCCACTAACGTTTCCACACTTAGGTTTCACATTGTTGACAAAACACTTATTTTAACCCTTTACTATGTTTAAATTGGCTGTTTCGTTAACCGTTTAGATTTTGATGACATTTAGAGAAGAAAAATATTTAATAATATTTCCTCATATCTGTGACATCTATAGTTTACTTGCATACATACCACCTGATCTTACCACCACTACCACCATCACCTTTAACTCAAAACCACCCCAATATATTTCATGAATGGCTGCATTTTGCTTTAAAAAAAAAAAAATCCCATCCATCCTCTAACAAATGACATTTAAATCAACTGTACAAGTGCCTGCAGGTAAAATATCCATAAATTGATAAAATATCTGATACTATCAGAACATATAAAACATTTTTTTGTATTGTTACAAAATCTGACAAATGCAAAGACAGAAATCATAAAGAATAAATATTATCTTGCATTCAGTACAGTATGCCATCACCAGCCTCTGAAATAACCATTAAAGTTAATTTTAATAATGTCTAGCAGATCTAGATTGTAAAAAAACCTGATAAGCATTTGAAAAGAAGTCATAAAGAATAAATATTACCTTGCATTAATGGCTGTGTGTTGTTGCCAATCTCTGAAATGACATTGATAACTTAGATTTAATGATGTATATTAGACTTTGATTGTAAGGAAACAAAGGCAAACTCTATCTCTAAGCCACAGAACTACTCCACTAAAATATTTCTAACCTAGTATCTAATAATGTGAATAATACCTTGTGATGATGGCTGTACTATTGCTCTGAGTTCTGGTGTTAATTTAATTTCTAGGCTTTCAGTAGGAACAGCTTGGGGTTCTGGTACAAGATTGTCTTGGAAGACATCGGCAAGTTCTGCAAAAATAATTTGGGATAAAATTATAATTTTTGTTTGTTTGTTTGTTTGGTTTTTTTTGAGGGTTAATTTATTTCAAACAAATCATTAAACACCAGAAATTTACAGAAGCTGTTTATTAATTAATCAACAGAATAGAATGAATTAAATTATAATTAAATATCTCAAAGTAAATGGGGTAAGTGTGCTAACACATTTAAGTACTGTAAAACATGGTGAAATTAAATAAAGAGAAATGAGTTTCATCTTAACTCTAAATGTCTCTAAGATGATCACAGATAAAATTACTTTGTGTCATGTAAGACTTTTGACAAAATGGTAGACAAGATACAACACTGCTGGAATTAAAATTTTTGGAGATGAACTTAAATTTTCTCAACTCTCCAGAATATGAACGCTCTTCATAAAAATTATTTCTAGTCTCAATTGGCTGATAATTAACAAGTATATCAAATATGATTCAAACAATATTTACCTTCAAAACATTCATTTTCTAGTTTAAATAATTAAAAATAATATTTTTATTATTGCATTTTGTGAGAAAATAATTTTAAACAGTTATAAAACTATAGCATGCATGTCTGTGAAGAAATAAATGAGTTGGGGTTTGGGAGGAAGCATAGACATATCCAATTCAGTAATTAGTAAGATTAGAAAAAATGTCTGAAATACAACCATTGCCTGGCTGCTAATACTGAGTACTGCTCTTTTACCCAGCATGTAAGCAATAATATATGCTCAGTTCATGATTTTTAAAAATTTAAGTAGTTATTTACAAGAACAGTACTTCTATGAAAATCAAGAAATGGGTGTAGAGTATTAAAAAAAAATGTCTTTCTTAAGTTGAAGTTTTCCAGCACAGTCATAGGGAAACAAATTACAAGGAATAGATAAATTCAAGTGGTGGTGAGAAACATACCTTCCACCATTGTGTGATAAGAAAAGTGCAGGTACAGCAGAAACAGCATGTGTAGTGCCGTCATGACACTAATCACCACTAACCGTTCTGTCTTACCACTGGCACGAGAAAGGATGACGCAAGCCTAGAATATTTCATTTATATTGTTTGATGAAAAAGTAGATAATATATATATATAAGCATGCACAAAATATTCACAAAGTGAATATAAAGTTTTCATTTACTAGTTTACTCAGTGTCTATTTCAACTTATACAATATAAAATTGTATTATAAAGGTAATCTGCAAAAATAAAAAATAATAATCATATTGATAATAATAAGTATTAAAATTTTAAGAATCAAAAAGATTGTATTTTAAATTATACACACAAAATAAATTATGAGGTATGATTAATTCGTCTAATGAAACAATTCAAGGTATGATTAGTTCTCCTACCTTAACACGTCTGAAAGTATGCCTCTAAAGACATCTCACTCAATGCCAAGGGGAGACAAATGAATGCTATTGCTTCTGCGAGGGGATATGCTAGTTCCTTGTGCAATCCTATATACCCCTGTAAACTTGATTCATGCTAACTTTACCTGAATTTGTCCCCAACTGCATCTAGAATTTTTTAAAGAGTTCCAGACTTACGATTATCTCTCATGCTGAACTCCATTCCATAAAGGTAACAAGTCTGAGTGAATTCCATAAATGAATTTATGAAATTTATCTAACAAGCAATAGACTTCCCAAAAAAGTTTTTTTTTTTTTTTTAAAGGGTCCGAGAAAAGATCTGTCTATAGCATTTCCAAATTTCTAGTGAACTTGGAATATTATATATGCAACAACTATTCAGTGCAAACAAGATTTCAGGGTGAAATAGCTAATAAAACTGAACACTCATGGACTAAGAAAGAGTAAGACCTAATAAATCTGAACACTTGTGGACTAAGAAAGAGTAAGACCTAATAAAACTGAACACTTGTGGACTAAGAAAGAGTAAGACCTAATAAACTGAACACTTGTGGACTAAGAAAAAGTCTAAGACCTAATAAACTGAACACTCATGAACTAAGCAATAGGCAAGGACAAAGACTATGAACTTATGCCTAAAAAATAAGTTCAAAATTACTCTCACCTAAATGGCATGGAGTAAGTGTAGCCAGGATTAACAAGAAAGTCAAAAAGCTCATCTGAAACTCATAGAAAATTCTCAAGAAATGTGGTGACACTGCTAAGGAAACTTGCTGGAGGCATCAATGACTAAAGGAATTGGAATAATGAAGTAATTTAATTATTTCCATTTTTCGTTTTCCTACAACAATTTTGGCAGGCATAAAATGAAATCAGGATAACACAAGTCAAGACAATAAAACAGTGCAAAACAATTAATCTGATCTCAGGTTCTTTCAAAAAACAACTCATTCACCACCAGAAGCAAGCAAGGGAGGAAATCACTAATTCCCAATTAACATCAAACAGGTCCAGAATACCATGCTGCTTGACTAATGAATGCAATTACTTATACAAGCTTTCTCACCATTACACAAACATTTAAATAATGGCCTTGGAAATCAGGTCAGTACACAAAAAGCCATAGCTCTCGGCTATTTCCACAAGGCAGTCAAATTCTTTATTAAAATAATAAATGTCTTTATTCAAAGTGTTTTGCAAGAAATAAATTCTGCTAAGACAATAGTAACTATAGCAAATGTTATGCATCATGTCTGATTTTGAAATATATTAATAAACAAACTTTTCAAACAGAGTTTACACTGAGGGATGCATTATGTGGTTCTGTACACAGGTGAGGCTGGTCTGTTAGGTACAAAGACAATTTTTTTTAAAAACAAACATTTTTTTATTTAAATCCAGCCATTATATAAAATCATTCAAACATGATACCATTTTTAACATGATTCATTCACTTTCAGTGAACAGAGCTTAAAAAGCAAACAGAATGCAACTTTCAATTCGTTAATTTTTTCAACTCACCATTCGAATTGCTGAAAGACCACCCACAAGAGCCCACAAAATGTAGAAGAAGACGTGGTCGTGTGAAGTATGGATGACAGTACCCAGAAACATTACAATGCAATGAGCAAACATTCCATAACCCTGCAACCGTTTAAACAGGAAGTACTAGCATATGAATATACAACAGATTAAGGGGAGGGGGGGGATAACAAAGGTAATAAAATTTAAATGTGTGTACAAATCTAGAACCAAAACAGCTCTAATGTGAATCACACTATTTAGTCTAAAAGAATGTTCAGCTCAGAATAATTATATGAATGTCTTTAGATTTCAACTTTGGCCAAGTTTCACGATTGCAAAAAATGTTGTACTTTGTAGCTGTTGTAGTGACAGACTAATTAAATGTTATAAGGAAAGAAAGAAATAGAAAATATTACATTTTAAATACCATTTGTAAGTGTTGTGTAGATAAATGTATAGTTTACAAATAAATATTTCAAAGTGGTTATAAAAGTGTACAACCCCAAACAGTTGACCATAGATATTTAATATAAAAGATTATTAAAACAAGGCATCAGAAATGTAATTGTCTTTTAACTGTTATTAACTGTAGTTTGAACTTTTTCCTGCAATCTGAAATTATGTAAATAAGTGCATTCATTTTCAATTTAAAAACTAAACAAGATATTGTGAAATAATATAAAAAGAAAAGCACTGGAAACATAGGGATAATTTATTATGGAATAAAGTTTAGTGGACTGAAAAATAGATTTTATTAACAAGAAGTCTAAAAAAACAACAACACAGAATGCAGGTATAATTTTTTTTAAATGGAAAATAAGTGCATTCAACCAGAAAAATAAATTGCTATATAATTCTAAGAGAACACAGGTAATAAATCTCAACTCACAATCAGACTGAGAACTTGAAGCATAACAATCCGAATAGAGCACACATAGGACAGGAACCATACTAGGCTAGATGCTCCCAGCCAGTATGTGAAACAAATGCCTAATGCAGTCCCCATCAGTGTCCCGTCAGCCTAGCACAATGTCACAGCCATTAATCAAACTTCTTAAAACGAAGAGAATAGTGAATCTTTTCTTGTACATATATATTGCAATCAATAAAGAATTTTTCTATTTTTACAGCGCAACAATGAAACTGTCTATTATAGATGAAATGTCTAAAGATTAACATATGCAACTCAGAAAGTAATGTATGGAAAAAAGTGACTCACCAGCTAATGAAAGCACATTAAATTATGATAACTGCAAATTGTCAAGCTTATAGCTATTAAGATTTAGAACTTTATTACAAATAATAGTTTTATGTAATCTTTATTATTTTAATTATAGCTAAATTAAATTTTCAACATGCATTCAAAAGTACTAATTAATATTATACTAAGATTCTAAAAACACTGATTGTCCACAAATAAATATTTACAGTTTACCATAATTAGTAGGCATGTGAACTAATGAGAACTGGCTTCATGTATTACCTTTTTTTAAAGCACTATATTAGCACTTTCTTTATGCTTTTTGAATTAAACAGCCATTTTCAAAGATACACCCTTCCCATACAAATTGAGAAAAATGTGAATACATGCAGATACCATCTTATATGGCTTCAAGTGAGTGTTTCATCAATGTTTGCAAAAATTTGAATATGTTACTGTTTGGGACTGAAAAACTGGAATGTGAAATAATGAGGTACACTTGCACTTTGCACAAACACTGAACAACAGACAGATGAGTTGCTCAACACAGGTTACACAGGTAAAAACTAAAATCAACAAGTACTACAAAGACTTGCTATATCTCAGATTGCTTAATATACAAACCACTTTGTGATCTGCAGTTTTCATTTGATAGAGCAGCAATGCAATCATTGTCAGTACAATCATGGTTGGACCATAGAGCTCCCGAGGAATTCTCTGGTAAAAGCATTATATTCATTCAAATTATTACATTTTTTGAAGAAATGATAAGATACAAATTATAAGATTATCGCAGTTATCAGTGAAGTAATTTACAGTCATTATTAGTTTTTAAAACTTCAACAAGAGGAATTATTTGACATGAAGAAAATAAGTGATAGAATTCAGTGCTAACAAGAAACTGCTTAAGAGATAAAATTAAAAACTTGCAATTAAAGATATAACAATTTCAATTAACAGAAAAATGTTAAAAGATTACCTGTTTGTGAGCTGTGGGCTTCTCCGGGATTAGAGAAAATATCAGTCTGAAATAAGGAGATTTTTAAGAAAACTAAAAGCATGCTAAAAAAGATAGTTAAAAATGTCTATATTAAGATTTATTTTTTTTAGAAAAACAATAAGAATCAATTTATGTCTCTTTGAATTCTAAAGTCTAGCATATTGTAAATGCTTGTTAACCACAGAATACGATAAAGACTTCACAACCCAATTTTTTTATAAACTTCACAGTCACTCTATGCACCAGTACATGATAAAGTCTTTACCTTTATTCCATGGTGTGCACATCTCAAGACAACTCTTTATACCTAGTACAGTAAAAGTCTTTAACTTACCTCAATTATATGTATACCTCACAGACAACTTGCTAACCTAATGCATTAAGTCTTTAATTTACAACAATTATATGTACACCTCACAGACAACTCGCTACTGTAGCACATTAAGTCTTTAACTTACCCCAATTATATCCACCTCTCACAGACAACTTGCTACCCTAGCACCTTAAAAGTCTTTAACTTAACACAATTATATATACATCTCACAAACAACTCGCTACCCTAGCACATTAAAATTTTTTAATTTAATTCAATTATATGTACAACTCACAGAAAACTCGCTACACTAGCACATTAAAAGTCTTTAATTTATCCCATATGTATGTACACCTCATAGACAACTCTCTTACACAAAAGAGCACAACAAAAGGTTCATTATGTAGAGAATTATTAATAACATAATTTCAGAATCTCATCACTTGTAAATAATTATGGATGAATAAAAATAATAATAATCATAACTAGGGTGGCATTGTATCACAGTTACCTTCTCTGAACTTCTTTAGGTTCCACATCAAAATAAGGCCGCAAGATGTCAATGTTTCCATATACAGTCCAAGCTTTCTTGGCCCTTTGAGCACCTGCCTGCCACACCTACCCATGATAACAAGCATCCATGGCTTCAGAGTCAAATAAACTAATTCTTTTTAAATAGATCTCCTCTAAAGGCATAATCATACTTTTAAAAAGATCAACAATCATCTCTCTGAGACATTAAGTAGCAAACTGACCAAATTAAACAAGCGATACTTAAATAAAAGTATTTCAAGAGAAATACAACACTACAGTGGTGTTGCATCTTACATGGAGTGTACATGTTATGTTCTGACACCGGTGTAGAGTGAAAATCATGTATAGTCAAAATTATGATGATTATTAGTGCATATGCCTATTTGATGAAATATGAGATGATGAATATTGGTTCTACAGATGTATATGCTGTGAAGATTTGTCTTCCTCTCCCCCTAACAACATACTGGAACACCACCAGAGTGTGATGTCAATCCAGGAGATAATGGGCCACATTTCTGTGATGGAGAGTGAGTTGTTTACACTCTGTACACAGACTGAAGAAGTTAATTTCAAAGGCCCATCAGCTTCTGGATACTTTTACTTGAAAAGTATGGTGATTCAGAAATAAAATCATTCAAGTGTTTTTGCTCTTTTGCTGAGCATCAGATTAAATATATGCTGTTGGTTAGTGCTTAGGGGCACAATGAATTTCTTTAAATTGCACAATGAATATCTTTAAAATGCAATGTACTGAAATTACACTCTAAATGGCTAAATGGTGTCACTATAATAGGCTTTCATGGACTGACACTGAATGAAATAGTCATGTCCTTTGTGTCACTACACACATTACATCTCATCACTCACTCTCACCTCCTCCCGAGTGTGTACAGTTGAATTTACAATATGACACAAGATGCAACTCCATTGTGTTGGTGTCTTACAAGAGCCAGATTATAAAAATCAATTCAAACTAAATATGATCAACAAATGTTGTTTTTTTAAATCTAGAATAATTTATAATGAATAATTAAGAATGAAAGAGAAAAATAACACTACAATTAATAATTATAAAGAGATAATAATTAATAAAAGAGAAAATACCATATTAGGATAAATATAATTAATGGTGAAGACAGAAATACAATATAATGAATGCTGAAAGAGAGAAATACAATATGATGAATACTGAAAGAGAGAAATAACATATGATGAATACTGAAAAATATTGAAAGAGAGAAAGAAAGAAATAACACTAATGAATTTTTAAAAAAGGAGATGCTATTCTTAATAATGAAAGAGAGAAATAATACTAAAATTAATAATGAAGTAGAGAATATACTGTATTTCATTTTTTAAAAAGAAATAACAGTTTAATTAATAATGAGTTGAATAACACTATAATTAATAATGAGATGAATAACAGTTAAGACTAGAATTAATAATAAAATAAGGGAACAACACTGTAATTAATAATGAAAGAAAGAACAATGAATTTTAATGACTGAATAGAGAACTAATGCTATATAAATAAAATAAAGAAAAGGAATAATGCTATTATTAAAAATGAGAGGAATAACTATAAATGAATAATTAAAGAGAGAAGTTAATTATTAAAATAACAGTAATATACAAAAATATTCTGGAACAGATTTATACCATTTGTGTAACATTTTCAGTAACTTTTTGTTTAATGTCCACTTTTGCACTTCCGCTTCCAGACTTCGTTGTGCCTGAAACCAAAGGACCTAATCCAGGATTAGCAGAATAACTATAAATATTATAAATATCAATTACTGAAAATGTGACTTCAAGATACATTTTTTAAAAATAAATAAAAAATAGATTTTAACTCAACAACAACAAACAATGATAATAAATTACTATATTTATTTCTAACAGCAAAATGGTTACAAAAATATACTTTATTTTTAAAAAAAAAGATATATAAAATATACCACAGGCTTACACAGATCATCATAATTACTGATAAAATGAAGTAAATTATAATTAAATAATAATAGCAACAGTTTGTAGATACAATACTATACATTTTATGAATGACACTCTCTTATTCACGCACAGCTCAAAAGTACATTGATTACAAGTCTGCAATGAATAAAGTTGTCGTACATCTTTTAATTCAAGCCCAAGGCTAACAAAACAAAAGCAAAGCTAAATGATATCCTTAATAAAAGTGTGAGATGTTTGTACTAATAAAATTTAAGTTTATACTGACATTCTCTAAGCCCTTAAAAAGAATAATAAAATAAAATAAACTTAATCTCTGCATTACAAACTGAAATATTCATGGTTACCTCAGGCAAAATCTAAGCAGCGACATGCAACATTAGTGTACATAAATATCTGAATTCTACAAAAGAAAAGAAAGGTGCAGACACAAAGGAAAAATCACTCCATTATAAGTATCATAATGATAAGTAGTGGTGTTAACGGATACCCGCTGCCATGCTAATACCCAGGTAGTAAAATTGTAGACCGGGTATCCATGATAATGTGGCCATTGGTACAGAAATGGGTAATGTAGAGTGGGGTGCAAAGGGATACGATCTTTATTTCCGTCAAATAGCCTTAAAAGATTATTCAAATAATTAATTAAAATCTTTTTACAACTGCAAGAGATATAGTTAATTAAGCTTAGTGAATTACTTTTGCAGCAGAGAAACAAACACAGCCGACAACACCATGATGATCACGCGCTTTGTTTATGTTTAGGCCTATGTTTACTTCGCGCACACTTGGGTTGCACATTTTCCCGCTCTACAGGCTCCACTACGAAAATGCCACTTTGTCATGCTATATACCATTTTAAAGAAGAGATTTTCTACTTTCTATTGATATAAAAAAATATACATTTTCAGAAATAACCGTTTTTCAATCAACTTTTAAGTACAATAAAAATAAAAATACAGATTCGAAACTAACACGGTTGCATTCTACATTCATTTTTCTTTAGTCTGATGTAAGATACATTCTGATAGGACAATTGTAGCAGAACCAGTGTTAGTGTTTGCAAGGTATATAAAAATACGATGGTAAAACTGGACATTGAGAAAATGGCCGCGGCTTCGAAACATGCCAACCATAGCGAACTTAATGTGATCACATACGCTTCCACTCACTCTCTCACAAATAAAAAAATACATTAATGAAAAGTTGGAAGAGAGTTTTATTCAACAAATTATTTCACAAGCATGATAAATACGGAACATAAACACAACACTTGTGACAAAATGGTAAATTTTCGGAATTTAGTAGTTGTCGGCTATCATCATATAGAGGCTGGTTCTACCTACATCAAAGTAAATTTAAAAATAAAATAAAATGTATATAATGATTAACTTATTAGCATATTTATCAAACATCACAATGATCTGATGTATGCATTTTTTACATTTTCAACCATTAGCTTTATTATTAAGATATCAACTAAATAATGTAAACTTAATAAATACAGTGGAATCTCACTATAACAGTATAAGTATAATGCGCCCCACAATAATGCGAATTCAGATATAACGCGGTCTCGGCATGGCTCCCGAAATTTCGTATATTCATTAGCACATATTGCAAAACCCTGCTTAATTGTGACCCCGCTATTAATGCGATCTGATTTTATTGACCCCAATTATCTCATTATAGCAAGGTTTTACTGTATTCTAATCACACATTAATTAATAATTTAATACTATGCTTAAATGAAAACAACATTACTATATATTTTGCATACCTCCTATGTTGCTGTCATAATCGGATGCATCGCTATGATCATCATCGACTATCTCCATGTCTTCTAACTCCATTGACAATACTGCAGATCCATGATCTCCAGACTATGATTAAAAATACATATATATAACACTTAAATGATCATAACACATTAGTAAAAGTCAGAAATGCATAAAAATTAAAATATTCTTATTAAGTTTAAACTATTTTATCTACTTTATCTACTTTAAACTAAAGCCAAGTTCTCAATTATAGAAATAATAATAAAAACAAAATGAATTAAAAAATTAAAACCATGAATTTATTAATGGGCATATGACAATTTATATGCTCAATAATTAAAACATCAAAAATTCATATTCGCTTATTATCATTTTTTTTAAATCAGAAAATTTAAGCTATAGGCTACCAATACATAAAATAAATATTATTAATGTTTTTTTTACGAGATAACACATTGTGCAAGTAAAAATATTACTTAATTTCTATTCAAATAAATTGCTTTGATGTTTAAAAATTGCATTCATTACTAACTGATATTTAAAAAATAAGACTAATTTATTTTTAACGTGTCAATTATCACAGCTTGAAAAAAGTAAACAAAAGATAGGCCCTATATTACACTTATTCAGTTACTGCAGTATGTGTTCATATTTTAAAACAGAATACTATAAACAAGGAAAACCGATATAATTAAAAATATATCGTTATGCTTAATTATTCGTCTTACTTTGAAATCGGTAATACAATAGCAATGGTGATCTGAGATGAATAGAATACCTGATATCTAACCTGTTTTTCAGAACGCCACGGCGACGAATCAGCCATTTTGCAATGTACAATTCATAACTAGCTTGAGATTGATATGAAAAAATATAATCAATGTACTGTTACTTATAATAAACATAATTTCTATAAATTTATTAAAGCTATAACATATAAACATGTTTTATTCAATTTAAATGACATTACATGTTTATATTACATATAAGAAAGCATGTATCAAAAATGTTATTATATAACATCATTCTTAGTGGGTCTTGTTCTTACATAGTTTGTAAATATAAACATGGCGGGGAAGCGAAAAGCAGACAGTCAAGTCCCGGTTGAAGAAAGTGATGAGCTACTGATACGACCCTTGTAAGGCTTTTTATAATATTATATACAAAGTTTTACCCACAAGTCTTAATTTTATAGTGTAAAAGGGAGACATTACGCTTTACATTCCAAATTATAATATATGTTTTAGAGCATTCGTTAAAATTTACAGCGTTTCAAATTGCACACATTGGTAGGTTAATAGTCAAATACTAATACAGTAATAGTAGGCCTAAATTATATTGGTTGAACTATATCGAATTCAGGATATAATAATTTAAGGATGATATTTAGCGAGAGTTGCAATAAATTTTACATTATTTTTGTGCAGCAGTTCTTTGTTATTGGTTTCTGTATTGGTCATTGTACGAGCATATCTCATCTGTGTTGAGAGCTGAGGTTAAAAAACCAAATTGTTGCTAATATTCTTCTTAGACATACTTCTACTCTGGAAATGGAAATAAAATATTTATGGCTCATTGTAATTGTAAAAGAAATAGGATTACCTTCTTCAGAATCTGATAATTCAAATCTATTTATGGATAGCAAGTAACCTTTATGTGATGCCTGTAAATAAAAGCTCATCATTTACTTTTGGCTGCAAAGATTTGTGATTTAAAAGAAAAACCCACACATAAAAGACTGCTGCACTCTCTCTGTGATAATGTGTTGTAGATTGGCAAAAGTTTTTTTTTTAAACTTTTAGTTTTATTGACAGATTGCCATGAGAATGAATATCTTTTTAATAAGGTCATTATCAGTAAACAATAATGTCTAATGATAATAATGAAATATTTATTCATTCTCATTTATTTATTTTATGGAAATTTTGCTGAAATTACTAATGTTTATAAGAATAAGAATTATAAATGTAAACCTTTTTTATATTCAATATTAATTGAATAATTCATGAATTCTTGTGGTATTGCTTTGTTAGCATTGATTCAGAAACTTTTGTCAAATTAATGTTGTTTAAAACATTGTACTTATTTTTAGTTTTCAAAATGTTTTTTTGCACATCTCTGTACTATTAATAATAATACTAACTGAAGCACATGCACAAATTGTAATACATAATTTATATTTACACAAATATATATAATATAGTGAGAGAGATTTACCAAATACTCTATTCCATAGTTTGAAAACTCGTGTGATTTTAATTTCCAGATTTACATAAGCTTTTCTCTCTAAATAATATTTATGTCTTTCTGACATTAGATAGATATCTTAGATCTTCTTGGTGAATGAGTAATTTATACCTCGTGTCTTCATTGCATTTTTTAATTTGCTTTTAATGAAGTAAAAAATATTTTCATTTGAATTTCAGGGGTGCTGGACAAGAAGTTGGTCGATCATGTCACCTGTTAGAGTTCAAAGGGAAAAAGATTCTGGTAAAACACTTTTCCACATTTAATGATACCTTGTAAAACTTGGAAATAAATGTCTACTCTAGTAACTTGTTTGACATTACTCATAGAAAATTTTTTTTTTAAGTGTAAACTTAGTCACTGGGTTCTCTCATCCCTCATGAAACCTCAGTCATGATGGTTCTCATCCCATCATCTTTTCTAGAGAGAGTTTCATCCCATCATGAAACCTCAGTCATGATGGTTCTCATCCCATCATCTCTTCTACTTCTAGAGAGAGTTGTGCTTGATATAATTTCTCTTCAATTTTAACAGTTGGATTGTGGAATCCACCCTGGCATGCATGGGATGGCCTCCTTGCCATTCCTCGATATGATTGACCCAGAAGAAATTGATCTCCTGCTCATCAGTCAGTGAGTAGTATTCAGTATTATTAATATTATTGTGACAGTTAAAATGTGTGTTCATCAGTGAGTGATATTTTAATCATATTAATATCTGACTTCATGCATGCATATGCAGCAAATTTTAAATTTCAAATTATAATTACAATATCATATAATTTAACTTTCTGGTGAAATCAATTCCTTATGCTTTTTGCCTCTTATTTTTAGTGTAAATGAATATCAGATTTTGTTAAATGTTTTTTGTACTAGTTGAAATTTTGATGTGTTTATTGTATTTTTCACATTCATTTTGTTTTCAATAAATAAACACATGCATTTTAAAGTTACCCTTGACTAATTTTGTGCATTTGAGAGAAAATACATATAATCTAATTTTGTTTTCGTTTGCTTGTCTTTAGAAAATTATTAGTACATTGTTTTTAGTTTTCTGTGTGGACTATTTATTATTCTTTCACATGGTTAGCAATCTTGATATAATCATTTATTTGGTGGTTGTTTGTTTGGTTATTTCTTTATTTTTTTTTTGTATTAACTTGTTTATTTTCCTTGCTGAAGCTCATTGTTATATGAAAAATGATGTAAGAAATGCCCCATGTTTGAGAGGTTTTTTTTTTTTGTATCTTTCAGTTTTCATTTAGATCACAGTGGTGGTCTGCCATACTTCATTGAGAAGACAAAATTCCGAGGACGTTGTTTCATGACCCATGCTACAAAGGCTATCTATCGCTGGCTTCTTTCTGATTATGTCAAAGTAAGGTGAGTATATTTTTTCCTGCAGCACACTATTTTCCTCCCAGTTAGGCTATAAAAAGTTTGGGGACTGACTCTTGCAAGTGTAGCAAGTTGTGACTTGTAACAACATGTTTAGAGACTCATCTAGACATTTTGGTTCATGAATCTTCTGTTTATCTGAATTATTGTATGTTGAATGTAAGGACTGTTTGCTCCACTTAAATCAAAACTTGTTTCAAATTAGAAAAATATGCAATAGGCACCCATGAAATGTTAAAAAAAAAAGTAGCTTTCAGAGAACAAGTTATATTGTTCAAAGACTTTTAATTGGTTAGCAAGGTTTAAAGAGGGCTGCATGTTCATCAGTGATAATCCCCACTTTGATTATCCTTAACAAATGATTCATTTGCCGCTATTCAAGATCTGATCAGGACTGATCCAGCCAAGTTTGTGCATCATATTCTCACTGACAATCAGAGTAGCAGTGAGTTATTGTATCTCAAGGTCTTCATCAGATACAGCTGCTGACCCATGTTTTCTGTCTTGATCATTACTGGTAATGAATCGTGGGTGTATGACAATGGCCCAGAAATGGAAGACATTCTCCAGGCCAGAAGGACAAGTCAATCATGATCACATATGAAAGATATGCTGAAAATATTTATTCTTCCCATGGCATTCATTGTTGATTATAAAATTTGTCCCTAATAGGTGAAATAGGAAACCCAGAATAATGCAAACAAATTGTACAGCAATTGTGCTATTCTTTTAGAGAAAATATATAGACAAGTAATTTTTTTAAATTGGTGCTTGCATCCATATGACACTCCACAACACTCAGTATTGTCATTCACTTTCTTATAAAGCACTTCATCACTGTGATTCACTGCACAAACTAGAATTAGCTCAGTATGATTTTTTGGTGTTTCCCAAGCTTAAAGACATCTTGAAAGAGCATAGATTAGAATTGACTGATGAAATTATTCAGAATGCAATGAAATAACTGCATTTTAACCTGTTGACCGTCAATGGTACGTAACGCATACCTTAAAAAAAAAATGTACAAGCATCTATGGTCCACCAGACATATCCTGCGCGCGCATCTTCAGTCTGACAGATGATATTTAATAAAAGTAACCAATCAGAGGGAAGAAATTATGTGAGTTTGCTTCAGCATCCAATTTTGTTCTAAATTTTATCATTGGATACTGTAATGAGAATGCTCATGTGACTGAACATTGTAATTACACCTTGTATGTAATAATATTTATTTTCATTTTTAAAAGTGTCTCATTAGTATTTTATTAAATGATGTGTCTTATTATTTTCTGCATTAAAACTGAGCATCATTGCTTTTATCCTATATTTTTTTCTGTTTATTTTAGCAATATTTCAACAGATGACATGCTATACACGGACAGTGACATAGAAAAAAGCATGAATAAGATCGAAACTGTCAACTTTCATCAGGAGACAGAAGTGAATGGGATCCGATTCTGGTGCTATAATGCTGGCCATGTGCTTGGTGCTGCCATGTTCATGATAGAAATTGCTGGTGTCAAGGTCAGTGTTATAGTGTTGAGATCAACGTGAAAATGTTTTGGTCACTATTAAAGTGTCAAATGACGATCAGCAAGGGAGAATTAGAGTCAGTTTTAAAGTGTTAAGATCAGTATGAAAGTGAATAGATTAGTGTAAAAAATGTTGCATTGTAAAAGGATACAGTGCATTTGGAAAGTTTCAACCCTTCATTGGTGTAAACAAATTGTATATATCCACCAAAATTGTGTTGATAATCATGGTGGTGGGTGGCCACTATAATTAAAGAAATGTAGATAATTCTACTTCCATTCTGTTCTTGTTTGAGTTTAGTACATTGTCAGAATGCAGCACACTCCTTTTTATCAACTTATTCATCAGACAGAGAAAATAAATTTATCAGTTCAGCTGAAGAATTGGGTGTTCCAAAATTAAGGTACCTGGTGCAAACTCCACCTCAAGAGCATTACCAGTTTTGATATAAATATTTCTCTTTTGTAAATACAGTACTCTTTTGTAAATACAGTATTCTGTTTTAGTCAAAGAAGAAAATAATGTAAGTACTTTGAGTCAAAAAATCTTTAAAATTCTCATTATAAAGCGTTGTGTGTTTTAAAACAGTTCTAGTACAAAAACAGTTTCATTCACATCAGTATTCTCTTTTAGCTTTATCAGCTTTTGTAGTAACTTTTCATTTAAAGTTTCTTTTTAAATGTATTTAAAAAATTCTTTATCATGATTTTTTTTTCTTGCTTGTATGAATTTTTAAAATTAAAAACTGCAGAATGTGTCTTATATTCATTTCCAAATCAGATTTGAAATTCTGTTCTGGCAGATTTTGTATACTGGTGATTATTCTCGACAAGAAGATCGGCACCTCATGGCAGCTGAAGTGCCCAATGTTCGTCCAGACATTGTCATAATTGTATGTACTAAAATAGTATTCTGAAACAATTTTGAAAGCATTTCATTTATAGGCACAGTAAATCAAAATACAGTAAACTGTAATGCAATTCATAGGAATACTCTGAACATTGATCAATTTATGCCAATAAAGTGTTCAAATATTATGTTCTCTGAAAATTATATTAATTGATTGTGAATAAAACCTGTCATAATAAATATTGAGTATTTGCACCAAATGGTGGCTCACATTTTTTCCCAACACATTTTCAAGACACTCATTTTGTGCTGTTAAAATTCTTAATTTTAAATGAAACATGAAAATGAATACATCCTACCTCATTAATCTTCAGATACAATGCTAATATTTAATTTATTTGCTCATGTTAACTGTCCTATCCTAACTTTTTTGTTTATTGTTTTGATAAGGAATCTACATATGGAACACACATACATGAAAACCGAGAAGAGCGTGAACATAGATTCACTAGTTTAGTGCATGATATTGTCAACCGTGGTGGTCGATGCCTCATTCCTGTGTTTGCCCTCGGTAGAGCTCAGGAGCTTCTGCTGATTCTTGGTGAGTCTTTTGTTCACTGCAACAGATTTTTGTTGAAACTTTGCTCTCAAATTCTTGATGAGACTTGGGTTTACTGCAGATTTATGGTCAGCATTTTTTTCAATATAGATTTTGTTTAGTTTTAATTGGGATATATAATTAATAATTTTTAATCATTTTAAATCTGTTTAATTTAATGATTATAAGCTCTCTTATAAATGCATTATTAGTTTATTACATTCACATAAAGAAGAATGGCATTGCTTTGTGTTATAAAAGTTAAAGAAAAGTATTTCTAGATAACTTTAAACAAGTATTTGAAATATGGGAATTACATCCTTTCTTTACTGTTTTCTTTAACCACCATTCTTCATCTCCTGCCTTGTAAGATTTTTATTTTAAGAAGTTCTCTTTTCTCAGATGAATACTGGAGTCAGCATCCAGAGCTCCATGATATTCCAATATACTACGCCTCCCAGTTAGCCAAGAAGTGCATGAGTGTGTACCAGACCTATATCAATGCCATGAATGAGCGCATCCGACGCCAGATCTCTATCAGCAACCCCTTTGTTTTTAAACATATAATAAACCTCAAGGTATTGTTAGATTGTTTATGTGTAGTAATTTAATTCTTTGAACATTTTTTTTTTTGCAGAATCTTTAAGATTTTGTTGGTGTTCATGTTTGGGTGTTTGTGTTTTTCTTTTTAGTTCTTTATTAAGTTACATTGACTTTGATCTTTTCTTGTATTTTTAAAGAGTAAAGTAGTTCTCCTGGTTCCTTTAACTTCAATTTGAAAACTCATTTTGCTTCAAAATATAGTTAGTAATAACAAAATGATTTACATTTGAAATAAGATTTCTTAAATTCTTAATATGCTTCTATTAAAATTAAAGAAAAATATTCCTGTAGTATTTTGTTGTCTGTTTTTTGACATTTTTATTTATAAAAATGAATTTTTAGAGTGGTTCTTGTGTTAAGTAGAAAATATGTTCCTACTTTATTTTGTTGTTCTTGGTATATGTCTGTCTGGAAAATTTACTTTCTTTTTAATTTTATTTTACCATTTATTCCAGAACATGGAACAGTTCGAAGACATTGGACCTTCTGTTGTCCTCGCTAGCCCTGGCATGATGCAGTCAGGCCTCTCACGGGAGCTCTTTGAGGCGTGGTGCATAGATAAACGCAATGGGGTCATCATTGCTGGCTACTGTGTTGAAGGAACACTTGCTAAGGTTTTATAACTTAACACTTTGGATACTTTAAAAAATAAATACATATGCTTGTGCTTTAAGAAACAAACAGCAACCCCCCAAATTTGATTCTTCTGATAATAACCAATGCATGTTGCAGTTATTATGAAATATTTACTTTCAGTATAGTAATATGATTTATAATTAGGCATGGTAGCCATCATATAATTTATAAATCAGATTTAAGTCTTTGTTTACCTGTTGCAGTACATTCTATCAGAGCCAACTGAGATACAGACAATGACAGGACAGAAATTGCCGATGAAATGCTCTGTGGATTACATCTCATTTTCTGCACATGCTGATTACAAGCAGACAAGCGAGTTTCTCAGTGCTCTCAAGCCACCTCATGTGGTTAGTATTTGGCTGATGGTATTAAAATTCATATCATGCTTATGTATAGTTAAAGCCATCCCATGTGATTAGTATTTTGCTGGTGGTATTAAAACTCAGATCAGCATGCTTGTAGTCTAGCTAAAGCAACCTCGTGTAATTTGAGAATTCAGAAAATTTACTTGCTTGTGGTAAAGCTAAAGCCACCTCGTGTTTAATATTATGGTGTTGGTATGAAATTCAAATGATCAGCACGATTTTGCTTTAGCTAAAGCCACCTCATGTGCTTAGTATCTTGCTGGTGGTATGAAATTCAAATGATCAGCATGATTTTGATATAGCTAGGTGTCATTGGCCAGAGAAACACAAGTAGCAGTTGCCTAACATTTTATTTAACATGTTCAGGTTTCATTTTGTTTCCATATGTTATTTAAAACTAATCTGTTTTATTACTCTATACTCACTTTGGGCAAAGCACGAGACAGATACAACTAAGAAAATATCTTTTTTATTAACACTCTTACATAGTTTTCTGTGCACGGTGGTCAGGATTCTTCTTCTATCTGTTGAACTTTTCTGAAAGTCCAATGTTTGGGATAGTTTGTTAAGTTCATGGTTTGAGATATAAGTTTGTTTGCATGTAGGTGTTAGTTCATGGTGAAGCTAATGAAATGGCCCGCTTGAAGGCAGCACTCATCCGGGAATATGAGGATGATCCAGATTATTCCATGGAAGTCCACAATCCTCGTAATACTACAGCTGTACACCTTCACTTCCGAGGTGAAAAGATGGCCAAGGTAATTTGTAATTATTGAAGTTGATTTATATGCTTAGAGTATTTGCAAAGATATTTTATTGGGGGGGGGGTAGTATTCACACTAATGATAATGACTGTGTTTTTTAGAAAATGTTAATGTGTAATCATCATTGCAAGTGAATTTATGGAATTTTTTTGATGTGAAACAGGTTGTAGGGGAATTGGCTTCACAGCCACCAACTCAGAATCACAAGTTGTCCGGAATTTTGGTGAAGCGTAACTTCAATTTCCATCTCATGTCTGCTAAAGATCTTCAAAGTAAGTGTGCTGGAATATGCTTGGGCATCTAGCAAATGTTTGTAATACCTTATTTAATATTAGTAAATTATTTTATAAATGTCTGAGATATTTACTGGATGACTGCAAAATAGTAAGGAAGTTCATGTTATTATTAAATAACATGAACTTCCTTATTATTAACAATATTAAGTATTATAGAAGTTGGGCAGAGGAGTGCGGTGTGAACCGTAAAACATTACCAGCCATTTCACCTATATTGGTAGCATTTGTGTCAATTTTTTTAGGAGTGAAGAAGTTTGAGAGGTTTTCTTCAGTTGGACTGAAGGCCAATTTTGGACAACATTTTGGCAAAATTTGGGAAAAGAAAAAGGGAAAAAACAAGCTTGGTGTCGTACACTATGCTTACAATTTAAAAACAAGTAACACATATTTTACTTCATAAAATACATTTTCAAAAACAAAATAATGCATATCTTACCTCATAAAATGTGTTTACAGTTTAAAAAATAATCAACACATATCTCATGTCCACAACCACCAGTTTTCTGAGAGGCTCAGAATCTGGGACTGAAATGCTGGCTTCTATGCAAGAATATTGCTATGTGAAAACATGGAATAGCGAAAGAGATTTGGTGCATCAAAACCTATGACTGGAAATATGGCTTATATCAAAGGGTATTTCGGTGCAGATTGCATTGCTACAGTTTTCTAAAAGACTCAAGACCTAAGGCTGGAAGCTAATTTCTATCAGTGAGTATTTATTTCTGTCCAGGTTACACAGACTTGGCAATGAGCACAGTCACTCAGCGAATGAGCATTGGCTACTCGGGAAGTTTGCAACTTCTTCAGTTCTACCTGGGCCAGCTAGCTGGTGACATGTTGCAGACCTCAACTCCAGGCGCCACAGTGTTGCTGGTTTTCAATACAATCACTGTCACAATTAAGCCACGCATCGTCGTCGTGGAGGTATTGAGATGCCTGCTGGATGAACTTGCGTGGTTGTTAAGACAGTACTTAGATTGCTGCACATCTTAGTGTGTTAGTTTCAGACATAAGATACAAAGACATAAATGTTTAAACATCTTGTTACTGATTGTTGGGGACTAACTTGTGTCACTTGTCATGTTTTCAGTGGGCATCCAACCCAGTGACTGACATGTATGCTGATGCTGTTGTGACTGTTATATTGCGGGCAGAGAGAGACCCTTTGCCTCAAAAAAGTGAGTGCAGTGTATCATTTGTACCTGCTTGTATAAAGTATGATTTTAAACCTTTTTTAAAGGAGGGAATAACCATTCATGTTGCCTGTGATTATGATAGGTATTTCATGAACAGAATTATTATACAGTGAAACGGAGACATTTCTGATCAGACCTACAGTAGTTACCAGTTGTTAAAGCAAGCAGTTATTTGTTTTAGTCTTTCTTTTTTTTTCATGACTGAAGTTAGTATTGTGTAATTTTATTTCTATTACTTATTGTTTTCGATAAAATATTCATTGCATTAACTATAAAGTGTGTGGTGTGCATGATAACAAATATCAATATTTTACTTTTACACATCACTTGGGTTTTTTAAATTTAGCTTTATCAAACCAATGTTCTCACTTGCACAGCTATACCAGTCATGATGACTGTAGACCGTGCCCACTTCAAGGAATGTCTACTGGAGACTCTGGAGGAGATGTTTGGTTCAGAATGTACTGAAAAGGTATTCCAACGAGACCGTCTGACAGTCATGGTGGACGACAAACAAGCAGTCATTAACCTTGACACTCTGGTAACTGCATTTGTGTTTGTTGTCATTGTAAAATTTTAACTGTTAAACTTTTTACGCATGGTCCTCAGAAACCTTGAAAAGCTCTTGAAAAATTAGAGCCACCTTGAAAAGCACTTGAATTATATTTCACTCCTGAAAAATCCCTGAATTTTCCTATAAAATCTTTGAATTATGAGTTCTTCATTTTTAAATAATTATCTTATGATACTTTCAGAAATTGCTTTGGTTGTTTCTAGTATTTCATTTAAGTTCCATGCAGTTTTACATTACCCTTGAGCACACTGTAGGCAACTTCAAAAGCCCAAGATAGGGTACTGGGAATTTTGACTTGGAGCATCCAGAACTTTGGATACTGTATGACCAGTTTAAAATGTCATTTTCCAATTCAGAACTTGGGATAGTGTATGACCAATTTAAAACATTTTCCTTTTCAGAACTTGGGATCTATATGACCAATTTAAAACATCATTTTCCATTTCAGAACTTGGGATACTATATGACCAATTTAAAACATTCTCTATTTCAGGAATAGGGGCTTTTCTCATTCACTAGCTGTTTTCAGCGATTAATTACCCACTTTAATAAAAAAAAAAAAATTAAGAAAATGTGAGTTTTGTGAGTTTATATGAATTTTGTTTTTAAAAGTTATTTCATTAAAAACTGATATACATTGTTCATTGTAGCAAAAAAAAATCCAATCCCTATTTATTGTGTTAAAGGCCCTTGTACAGTGCTATATACTGATATTAAATTTGTTTATTTTGACTTAATTTATTTGCAATAAAAACATAAATGTCATAGTTATTATTGGGTAAGTTGAGGATTTTTCAAACTTTAATGTGATACTGAACCCCTAAACAGTCCTTGAATTTTTTCAGATCGCCTTTGGACCTTGTCATTTAAAACATGTCTTCTACCACACCTTCCTAAATATTTATAACTTGTTTCTTAACTCAAATGTTTTAGTAGGAAAATTTTATTTAACAGGCCAACATGAGTGTGCATTTCCATCATATATTTGCATTCTTTAATCAACTCAAACATTTGTTCCAGTAATAAATTTATTAGATGTACATCAACTTGGATTATTAAAAAGTTTGTTTTTCATATGGTACGTGTGCAGGAGATTCAGTGTCCAGACCAGGCCCTGCAGCAAGTCTTGCATTCTGTGGTCTCCAAACTCCACCAGGCTGTGACTCCAGTCAAAGTCGCACAATCCTCTGGTTTTGCTTCACGGGTCTGAGTTGCACTGACAGTTGCTGGTCACATTTTTTTTTACATTTGTGGTGTATGGACTAGATCTTGCAACAGATCTTTCTGTGGTGTCCAAATTCCACTGAGCTGTGACTTAAGTCATTCACACAACTTTCTGGCTTTACTTCACGTGTTTAGAGTTGCTGGTTGAGTTTGTTTACATGTGTTTTATTGTATGGTGTCTTTGAATAGTGTATAATTACACAGAGACATTTCTTAAGAGCCTAAAATAAAGTTCCATCTTCACAATTAAGTGTAAATTTTGTAATTATGCCATGAGCTTAAATACATCTACATCCAGTTGGGTAAGAAGTAAATATATATATAAAATATACATTTTTTAGGAAACTATTGAATAACAAATAAGTCATCCCAACTAAGTGCATATGTAAACCAATGCTGTACAGGAAGCCAGTAAATCAGAATTTTAATCCTTCTTTCAGCATCAGGAGTCAGCCCAACACTTTCGGTTGTTTCCCCAGTTAGCCAGCAGTTTCTTTACTTAAAAACCATCTCAATTGGTGAATTGATGATAGTCACCTTCTATCTCATGTAAGGCCAAAAGTGTATTTGTTGAGATTCAGAACTTTGCAACAGAATTCAGATGTTATGACTGTTTCATGAAAGGTTCCTTAAATGTTTTCTTCTTTCTCTTGTGAGAGTAAAATGTATCGTTATGGTTTTGCTTAAAACTATTACACTTTCAGGTAAAAGAAGTTTTGTGAAATGTTTTTCACGGTTATTGATATAAAAATGTTGTAATGTATTTTTGGTGAAACATTGCTTCCACTAGATGTAGGGGAGGAATAGAGTGGACAGAGTTAATTTACAAATTATTTTGTCTTTAGTTATATAGTTTCATAGCATGATTTTGTTTATTTACAAAACAGAACAATTTATGCTAAACGAAATGAATGTCAAGTAAACTTAAAATCATTATTGGGGTGCTTTTTAATATTAATTTGGAATGTGTCATGTTTGACTAGTTAATTGATAAAAGTGAATCAAGGATCACTATTAGACAAAACTGTACAGAGTACTTGCAAGTAGTTTGTTTTTCCATTGTACAATCAGATGTCCACATCCTTTGAAGTAAAGTGCTTACCAGGTACATACAAGATTGTCAGAGGTCATCATGCTCATATACCCGAGACAATTTATCATTGGTCACTCAATTTTCTCCTCCTTGCACAAGAATAAGCTCCCTAGAAACTTATCTTGCTTGGTATGGTTCACATTCACTAGGGTTGTACAGTTTTGCAGTTTCTGAAGGGTGTCATCTTCAGTTTGTACACTGCACTTATTTGCCATTCGTTCCTAAATTGTCCTTCTTTCTGTAAGTTATGGTAAAGCACATTTTTCTTAATATTGTTTGGCTGGCACTCCATTTAATTAATTTTTATACTTGATGTAATGTCATGGCTAAATTCAGATGCTATGCATATAGGCACTTGAAGGAATAATTTTATCTCCACCATGGTGTCGCTAGTCTGCCAAAATGAGAAACTGTCATTTTGTAAATGCTGATCATCCTCAAGCTGAGAAAGTCTCCTATAATAATTTTGGCTATGTTTTTGTCCACTGTTAGTTTACATAGACAATATAGATTTTATCAACTCAGGATTGTGTAGGAAGTCATTCATGGGTTTAGCATTCTCAGATTTCTGTAGCTGAGCTTTAGAGGTGGTCAATTTTATATCCTTAACTTTTAAAACTATCTTTCTTGTCACTTTGGTTTCAGCATGTAAAGTCTGTTTAACATGTAAAGTCCAGAACAATGCATATTGATCTTAGACAATACAAAAATTGGAACATTCTATCTGCTCAAAATGCTCAACCAACTATTGTGATTTCCTTTCCTTTACCATTATGAATCGATTGCAAGTTTTGAAACACTCTGCTATTCATCCCTTATGGAAAGTAATCCAAATATGTCTGAGATGATGAGTTGATTTGGGCAACTGCTTTTCCTTTGAATGCTACCTCTTCAAATCCTCATCTTTCAAAACAATAACATTCTGGTCATTGCATTGATCACACCAGAAAATAGTAGCCTGGAATCTACTTCCTTACAACATTTGACACAACATCTCCCAAAACAACCAAACACAAATTAAATACTATACAGCTGAAAACCAGCTACATATTAAGTTTGCATGGATATGTTCGCTACTCTGTCTGACCAGAGATGCTAAAATAATTCTCAATATTATTATTGATTTTTTGCACCTTCAATGAATTAATTATGATTATAAGTCCACATATGTGAATACAATTATAAATTTAGAAAATATGTTCATTTTACTGTATCCCAACAATTTAATGAAAGAAGCAATACATTAAATGAAGTTCATTTGAATTATTGTTTGCTGAATACTAAAATGAGGAAAACATATAACTGTGGGTATTATGTGCATGCCTGTATAATGTGCAGGTGGAATGTGGTCTTCCAAGTGAGGTCAAATTTTAATTTCCTGTAGATATTGTGCACCCACGACACACTGCAGACTATGATGTTGATACTTTAGACCACCATACGATTGTGAAAAGTTCATGACCTGATACAGAGATGGCACTTAAATCGCCCCCAAAATGACATAATTTTACTCCTCCATCTTTAGTATTGTCACATGCAGCATTGTAGAGTAATCTGTCACATACTGTGTGTTTACAAGCTCATCAAAGTTTTATTTTTTAAATTGAGCATCACGCCATTATCACATATCTCATAAGGTAGTATATGACTCCAACCAAAATCAAAATTGACATGGATAATACTTTTAAAAAATCTGCTCCTTTTGTTTTTGAAGATAAAAAGAGTGAGCAGCTCTATTTAAACTTGGCAGTGAAGGGCCTGGAAGGGGATCCCCAAAGTAGATGACTGCCAATATCAATAACTAAAGAAATAATTGATAGAGTCCATGATATGATGTAGCAAGACCACCAAATTAAAGTGTATGAAATTAGTGAGGTTGCAGCATTTCGGGGGTAGGTGGGCATACTGTATCTTAAACAAGAATTGTGTATGTCAAAGGTCTCTGCAAGATGGGTGCCATGTTTGTTGACACCAAAAATGCATTCAGCTTCAGATTTCAAAGGAACATTTAGAGCATTTTAAGAAAACTCCACCTGATTTTCTGAGGAAATATGTCACTGTGGATGAGAAATGGATCTGAAAGAACAAGGAAATGCCAACCCACTCCCAACCACCCTGAAGAAAGCAAAGTCAGGTGCATCAGCAGCAAGATTATGATGTCAGTCTTCTGGGATTCCAAGGGAATAATAATGAACAATTATATTCCAAAGGGCCCAACTATAATCGGAGAGTGCTTCGTTAACAAACTACAAAAATTGCAAAAAATATACGGGGAAAAAGGCCAAGAAAGGGGCTGTTCATCACCACAATGCAATTGCTCTACACATCTACAATTGTAAAGGCCAAAATTCACCAACTTCAGTTCAAACTGTTGCCCCAAAACACATTATTTGCTTGATTTGGCTCCAGACATTTTCCTGTTCCCAAAGCTGAAAAAAAGTTCTTGTCCAGAAAAAAATTGAATGAAGAAGTCCTTGCAGCAGCAGAGTTTGAGGACTTATTAGGGAGGAATAAGTGTGATAGAACACCAGTAAAATAAATGTATTAGTATAAAAGGGAACTATTTGAATAATAGAAAACATTCACATTAATATGTTGTTTGTTTCTATATTAGGCTATGATCTTTTCACACACTTCTACATTCAAAGTTATATTTAGCATATTCTTTTTCATTGTAATAGTTATTTCAGAACTGTATTTTAGAATAAAATCTTTGTACAAGAAATATGTGTGTTGTAACCAAGATTTTATAATACTAATTTATGTTCAATTTAACTATCACTCACAGAACAATAGAACAAAGGAAAACTCTGATTTGTTTATTTGAACTAACACCAGAACAAAGGAAAACTGTGAATTGTTTATTTGAACTATCACTAGAATGAAGGAAAACTGATATTTGTTTATTTGAAATACATTAAATTGACTTATTTATATTTAACTATCACCACACAATGCAATTAAATAAGAAAGTTAATGCACATCAATGTATATTTGTAATTTTTTACTAGCATTATCAATAGATAATGAAGACATCCAGCCTGTTCATACATAAATTATTACTAAGTTCTACACAAATGTATCTTCAGGTTTTGAGTGAAAGTACCCCGCTTTCTTAAGTCGTTGATTTAAATTGCACAACTGCTGAAGAAATCCGGGATTGGGGCAAATTTCCCGTCGAGACCTTACCAAGCGTACAGCATCCTGCACACACTTGCGCTGCTTCAGCATGAAGTATGCTATGACCAGAGTTGCTGAACGGCTCACACCTTGCACACAGTGTACCATAACCTTACCTGGGCAAAAACAAAACAAAGAATAAAACATTTCTTTGTAGTCCTGGTTAGACTTAAAAGACACCTTCAAAGGATATCTGGCTTAATTTAATTACTACAAATAAACTTGTTCTGAATTACAGTCTTAAATTTAAACTGTTTAATTTCTAAACTAATCTCAGTTTTCTTAGATTTTATAGGCAGGAATGTTGGGAGACAATATCATCACTTCTTTTTTCATATAATTTAAAATATAATGATATCAAAAGTGAGTAGACATACAATAACTTAAGCAAACAGATTAATGAAGTATTTTATCAACTCATTATAATTACTAAAATCTTTGTTATTGTTAATATATGGATCCAAGATACAATGATAAAACAGTATTAATGAAAACTGTTTATAAAATCTCCCTTACCTGCACGGTACAAAACTTTTATCATCTTTCATTTATATTTATTTAAAGATTACCAAAAAGATATTTTCCTTATTAGTATTATTATTTTTAAACTTTTTTAATTTCAAAAACACATTACATTATTATATTTTTGAAAAATGTATATTAAATACAAATGCATGTTTTGGGAAACTCAAATTCTCACTTTAGCTCTGTGATATTAGTAGGGTTTGTTAAAAGAGGTAATTATATGAGCAGTTATTTAAAAGTCCTTACTCCCCAAGTATTTGTAGAACTTCACAATAGTAATTCTAACCCTGGATGGAGATCAATGGAAGTCTTGTAGAGGATATCATTAACAGGCTTGTTGGTTGAGGATAACTAACAGACAGCACAATCTTACAGATCATTTCAGACTGGACTATTGGCTGAGGATAGCTGACAGACAGCAGTCTTATACAGGATATCATCTCAGATATTACTGCTGACCAAGGATGCTTGATGGACATCACAATATTGAGCAGGATAACATCTCAGACAAGACCTTTAGCCAATTAGCTGATGCCACATTCTAGGTGACAGGTTTAGAACAAAAGTGATGGTGTCAGATATAAAGACAAACTCAGCTGGAGAAATTGCTGTAAAATGTCCAGTCTCACCTTAAGAGGTTTACTCTTTCTACCTGTGAACTGCAAGTGTAATTTGTATTATCATTCAGTCCAGGTGTGCTCAGTTTAGTGACAACATACCAGGTATGCACAATCTCACTTTTAGAGGTTTATTTTCTATGTGAACTACGAGTGAATGTGTACAGTAGTCATTCAGGACAGCTGTATCCATTTCCACAGAGAGTTATAATGATGACATATCAAGCAAGTGCATTCTATAATTGAAATGACTGAGTGACATCATTAAATAGGTCAGACAATAACATACGATTGTAACTAATGTTTTACAAGAAGAAAAAGTCTCATAACTATATAAATATATTGCACACAGCACAGTAATACTAATAGCAACAGCATGTGTCTACCAGATATAGATAAAATTACAAACAGTCCAGAAGTTACATTCACAATATGTTATCCAGCAGCAAAGGTTTAAATAAAGTTTGAAAGTATTATTACAGAAAGGAAAAACATAAAAAATGTTTTCATAATTTATGTCAAACTGAGTAAGATTTCAAACAATGCAACAGAAAAATACATGTTAGTAGATAAAATGTTGAGCTAGTGTTTAATTAACATTTTAGATCTAGATGTGCCCTCTGAAGGCAATAGTAAGGGGGAGATAAAAAATACTCTGGCATACTAAAACAAAGCTAAGCATTCTGAGTAATTTTGTCCACAGACTAATTAGGTTGACTGCTAATTCCCCAATTCAATGAATGTATACATCTGAGAACCAGAATTAACTGTACCTAAGATGAGAGATTTGTTAACTTAATATGAACTTTGTAGGTCTAACTTGAACCTGCTAAATGTGTATAGAGTTCTTTCACTTTGTATATCATGGCCAAAGCCTTGCTTTAGTACTATGGTAAACTCGTCTTATTCTGCTCACATTTTAAAAAAATGTCTGGAATATGATGAAACATAAAGAGTGATGGTTGCACTAAATCTTGAGCATACAAATCTTTTTTACAGTTTACTACTATTATTTTTAAGTATAGTGTCTGCATGATCGAAAATGATTCAATATATCAGAAATTGAATATATCCATTGTAAAAAGTTCAACAATCATCTAATAAATACTATACTATATTCCTGTGAATGATTGTGTAGGTAGGAGTCCCAGTGCATTGCTTTGCCCTTGGGCCTATAATGTTAAGATAGTCCTGATTTAACACCTATACATTTAGCAAACATGAAAAATGCCAGCAAAAATAATTACAAATATGAAGATGCACCTTTTTCTAGACCTTCCTCGATAAAGTCAGCTGCCTCTTTGAAGTAAACTGAGAGATCAAAGTTCATGAAGTCTGTGGCCTGGATGCCAAGAAAAGCAATGTTGTGACGCCTGTACATAACATGGTTGGTGTTGACATGGTTTGGTGACTTCCCCAAAGCTGCATTAAGAATGTGTGTCACTCCCAAGTCTACCATGAGCAAGACCCTCTTTGCCGCATCCCTGTGCAAATAAACATTTTAGGAGCAAGCAATGAGATCAGGGTACAGGTTACCCCTTCTATGACATAATTAGTTCCTGGAACACCATCATTACTTGTGGGGTGAGAGGTGAGGCTGTAGTAAATAAAATCCTGTCCCAGAAACTCATTTCATGCCCTAAATCTGTAAATAGTGACCAAGAAAGTTGAGTAAAGCCAAATAAAGGATTTTCTGCATAACTTGTGCATGCTTTTATTCATCACCTTAAACTTTTAATGTGTAACTAAAGCGTATTTAAAAATTTTTAACTTCAAAATAAATTCCTAATGCTATTTACATTGAATCAACACTAAACCAATTTGACTTGAAGTGTAGTTTTACCAAAATTTATAGCAATATCAATGAAGTCATAATTAATCTTAAATATAGCCTATACTATTTTGGTAAATCCACAATTCCATCACATTTTAAAGTACCCTGATGGTCTTTAAAGGACTTCCAATCACCTGGCTAATTAAAGGTCATATATGCACAATTTTCTCAAGTGCACAGCAAATTACAAGAAAAAGTGCCCAATACAAAAGCATATTCTTAAATCCACCCCTCACCACACACAAAAATTATGCAATCATGAAATTGTATATGTATATCATGGGTGCACAAACTTTTTAGGTCAGAGGACCAAATTTCCAATTGATAGTACATAGAGGGCCGCCACATGGATGGCTTAGTAGAAAAAACAACACAATGTGCTTTACATTCATAATAATGTAACATCCAAAAGTCCTTTGGATGCTCTTGGAAGTTGCATTTAATACAAACACAATAACCACAGTAAAAGAATTTTCTTAATTCTCTACACTGCTTTAATCTCATCATTATAAAACCTATTGCAGTATTAGAAGTGAGTATAACATTACCCTTCTCCAAGGAAAAGTCCAGGTATAATTTCATCATAAGGAGTAGAGGGTAACATAGTTATTCCCCCTGTAGAAGCAGTAATAATAGCTTCCAGCTCTTCAATCGTACAAGGTTTGTCTTCTTTGGGAGCTTTTTTAGCCTGTGCCATTATACTTCAGTAATTCTGAAGATATGTGAAAGAAAACCATTATTTGTGTGTGATTTGAAAAGAGAAAAACAACACAAACATTTATTTTGACATTTACATAAATAAAAAAAGAAGATAATATGACTTTTTTCTTTCTAGAACTTAAATCTAATTTACAGAATTTAAAAAAAAATTATTGGTGTCAGTATTCAATATTTTTCCTGTAAAATGTATGGGAGTCCACTAAATTAAGAGGTGGGGTAGGTGAGCTAATATTTGCCATACCAGTCCATAATGTCACTTATTCAAAATATTCTGCCATTACATAGCAATAGACTTGACTGTGGATTGGAGATGATTGTGATGCAAAGAAAAATAATATAGCTTATTACAATCATGAGAATAATAAATTTGGAAATTTTTATTAAAGATCCACATTAATCCAAATCTTCAAGTGCTTTACAATCAGATTGTCCCTTGACAATCTCAAACCAGATAACAGGTGGTTGGGTTGGATATGCTTATAATACTGTATTACATATTTAATAACCTCAATCTTATTGACATGATTGGCTATATCTACTGGATGAAATTAAAATTATTGGTTTAATAATTGTATTTCTAGTTCACATTTAATCTTGAATGTGTTTGCAAATTTTATAGTATGCTGAACATTGTACAGAACTCTGAGCCTTGAAAATTGACAGCCAATCTTTTTCCTGTTTAAAACTGAATAAGCAAAATCAAATTACTCACTTTCACTTCAAACACCCCATCTGTGTTTATAACTTGTCAGTGACTGAAAATAAGGAACAGTTTGAATTAAAAAAAACGAAACCGGAAATATACCGTACATGTATGAAGACCAAGGGAATTGATTGCTCACTTAATTCTCAACAAGATTAACTATCGATTTTGCTTAGGGACTTGGCAGAAAATCACATATCTTTTACTAAATTACAGTAATACATTTTGGGCAGTCTCTGTTCTATAACAGCAGGCATTATTAACATGTTATTGTAACTAGTTAGAGTAGGGTTTAGTTTGGATTTTTTTTTTTTAAGAGAGAAAGGCTACAGTTAGGATTAGTTGCAAATACAAAACGAAAATATATCCATACACTAAATCTTTTTTGTTTAGATCTATCTTTTCATAAACTTTTCTTTCCTCATTTAGTATTTTGTTTCATATAATATTGCAGTAAAAATAGCATCAATTAAGAACACTTTGCACATACAATATGTCCTTCGATGTGACTTATACAAACCCATCCACCCTTTCTTATTATCCAGAGTGTTTGTCCCCCCGCCCCCCCCAAAAAAAAATTAAATTAAATTAATAAAATTTAAAAAATATTATATAGCGACCTTATTTTGTCCTTGTTACACATCTACACTTTAAAAAAAAAAAAAGCAGAATAACATTACGTCTTCGATACAAAAATATCTTAAATTTGAGCTCATTACGCAATCACACATATGATACAAGATAGAGTTACATGAACTAGATGAATAACTTTTTCACTTCACATCTAGTTAAGCTCTGCTGCTATAATAAATATTAATATATAGCCTCTAGAGGTAACAGACGCGCTGTTTATCGTATTTTTCTTTTAAATAGTTGGAAAAAAAACTAATGAGTTTAATATCTTGCTAGGATACAATAACTATTTTTTAAAACACCAACAACCGATACTCCCATGATTAGTATTGAAGTGTAACACTATGTGCCTTATCTATCCATACAGTGACATGACACTGCCATTGACGGAAAAAGTTACCAAGTGAGGTGCCCAGTGGATACCATAGAATCGAGTACAGATATATCGGGATCAATATATATAAGAATATTTATGAAGATTAATAAATAAATCTTGTCACACATCGAAAGGCTGCTATGGTATTATTGAACTTGCATCTCGTTGATGTACTGGTTCCACATTACATAAACAGTCCAGGGGGAAATAATTCCCATTGCTAAACTTGATCGACATATTTTAAATTACACAGTCACATGCTCGAACGAATAAAAACAAAAGTATAATTAATTAGAGTAAGAGTGTTGGGATAGCATCGATCAAGAACAAGCATATTAATAATAATAAGACACAGTCCACAGTGATTAAAATTACAAGACACACACTCTTCAAACCTTGTAACAAACTACACAGAAAATAATGTCACATTTGCACTTCATAATCATTTCCTCTCTGAAACAAAATATAAAACAAACTCAATTTAAGTCATGTTGAATAGTACCGGTCTTTGCAATTCTGGATATCTGTTGGACTTTTTTCCCCCATTAAACAAAACTAAAGGAAGTTCTTAAGAACTAAAATATAGCCTCGCATACTTTGATGTAGAGTGCGGAAAGGGGAGGGAGAAGGAGAAACTAATCGATAACAAAGTGACATTTGTTTGTCGGTTGAATGGATTGTTTTGTTTTTGCTTTCTTTCTATTGCACCCACACTAATGTGTAAAATATATAACTGGAGTGAAGCTTGACTATGCCATTGCTGAAGTGTAAACAAAATTTTAAATCTTCCGCCGAAGAAAAGGAGAACCTGCCAGTTTGCGTGGGAGAAGCATGAGTACTATTTTGGGTGTGGAGACTACTAAAGTACTAGTTGAAGTAAGAGTAAGATTTACCTAGGAATATTTGAGTGGGGAGTGAGATAGGCCTAGGTCTAGGAGAATGAGAATGTGATATAATAAGTACTAGTTTAGTAGGAGTAGATGGGTAATATAGGTTAAGGGAGGAGTATGAGGAGTGCTGGTTTATGTAGAAGTATTTCAGATTTAGGAGTATGTGGATATGAACAGTACTATTTTAAGCAGGAGTAGTACAGGTTTAGGATAACATAGACAAGTTCTAGATGAAAGAGAATTTATCTAGGAGTATTTGGGAATGAGGAATACTAGTTTAAGTAGGAGTGTTTAGGAGTACTAGTTTAAGTAGAGATAGTAGAGTTTGAGGAGTACTCATTTAAGTAGAGATAGTACAGTTTGTTGAGTACTGGTTTAAGTAGAAATAGTAGAGTTTGAGGAGTACTTGTTTAAAGAGAATGATACAGAAGTACTAATTTAACTTTAAGTAGAAGTAGAAGATTTAGGAATATTTGGGTATGAAAATACTTGTTTTAGGAGTAGTATAGGTATAGACATATTTGAATATGATGAGTAGGAGAATATTGGCCTTTGTAGAAGAAAAAAGGCATTAAGTAGAAGTAATACAGATTAAGGAATATGTATGTGTGAAAAATACTAGTTTTAACTTTTAGGAGTAATATACTTATGGAAATATTTGGATTTGATGAGCACTACTTTAAGTAGGATGACACAGAAGTACTAGTTAAGTAGTTTAAGTAGAACAGATAAAAGAATATTGTGGTTTGAAAAGTACTACTTTTAGTAGTAATATTTGAATATGATAGTAGGAGAATACAAGCCTATGTGAGTATATGAATATGAAGAGTACCAGTTAAGAGAAGGATATATGCATGTGTCTCTGGGTTTAAGGACTGTTACCTGAGTTAAGAGTAGCTTAAACTTAGGAGTACTGAGTTTGCCTGCTGTGTTATTGTTTGCCTCCTGCCTTACAGTCTGCCTGACAATCTTTGGATCTAGATGCCTTACTTTAAACACTGTTTCACAGACCTCTTGCAAAAAACCCAAAAACTTTACTAAATGTAAAAATGAAAAAAAATAACCATTAAACAGATCAGCTTTTTAGATTATCCCTATATTTATCAATCCTGGATACTGCAATGTTCAGGCTATCTTGCAATGAATTTTCTAATCTGATTGAAAGACTCCAACTATTCAGACTGCAGACTGGTTTGCCCTAAGACATGTTAGTTTTGCTTGCTTTAAGGCAATATAATATCACAAGGAATAACTAAACTAGACGAGATATTTTATTGCAAATGTTGAAAAGAGTATAAAAATATTCAAGATTAATTAAAAATAACAAAAGCATTTTGATGGTCCTTTCAGCCCTGAAATGTACTATCTTGTTTATTTGTTCACCATATCACTGGCCATCAGTTTCATTTATAATGAACAAAACATGAGGTGTTAGCAAACTGAAGTAGGAACAAGTAAACTTCTTTGTTGGTATCAATTCTCTCTATTTCATTTCAGCCTAGTTCATTCATACAAGCAATATACACACACTCAAATGTTGTACACCATTCCTTTCTTTACATAATTTCATTTGAATTTTAATATCAAAATATCATTTACTTTACCAGATTAGTACATCATACTTAACACAGTATAGTATAATTCCTCAGCAATGTACATTTATGCAACATTACATGACCTAAATAAACTTAACTTCATTGTGCATTTGATTATGAAAATAATTTCCCCTCTCTCTATACTTATATATATATATATATATATATATATATATATATATATATATATTATGGTACAGCATCAAGCTTATGTTACAGTTACCTAATTTTTTAGATGTTCTGGTGTAGACATTCTAAAATTGCTATTACTACTATTATTATAGATTCCTGTATATTAATGACACACAGTGTATCTATATAGTATCTCTAAATTAGTTAAAGTGAATTTCTGATCTGGGCCTGAAAATATGGGACAGGATTGTCCAATAGTCTGGATTACCAATTGCAAAAGTAAGCCTGGGTTACCCAAGAGGGCCTTGATTGCACTAATAGGCATGGATTACCTAAGTAGGCCTGACTACAGAAATATGGCTTGAGTACCTAAGTGGACCGGAAAAACAAAAGTAGGCCTGGGTTATCCAGTCTGGATTGCAAAAGTAGGACTGAATTAACTATGCGATTTGGATTGCAAAAGAAGTCTGGATTACTAAAGTGGGTATGGACTGCCAAATTAAAAATTACATGCAATGTTCATGTCTCCAACATATACCTCCATCAGATATTTTCATCCTACATTTCCATAATTTAAGTAGAAATGATTTCTATAATAAAATGAATGATATATAAAAACCCTTCCCCTAAAATAAAACACTTAAGAAGATGCCTTCCAAGTTCTCAGACGAAAGCAAATGTGCACACCAAAATATATTTTTAAAATAACTGTTTTATTTTCTTTTTAAAATCATCTTTGTTTGACAAATCAGGTTTCAGGATGCATTTTTTAAAAATGCAAGACATACCCCTTAAGAAAATGTTCTTGTTTTCTCCATCTCTTTCCTACTGATAATGTCTTTAAAACAGAAATAAAATACTCCATCATCTGCAATGAATCCCCAGCCATGCTCTATAACAACCTTTCTCAACCTTTTCACTGGAGGAATCCTGGAACAATTTTCAGGTAACAGGAAACTCCTGCTTAAGAATAACTAAATCTTCTGCAATCATCCCCAAAAGCTACCAACAAAAGTCAAGCCACCTCCTGCCCTTATATTAGTTTTAAAGTCTGAGCTTTATTGATTCTAATGAATTCAAGCTAGCAATCAGCCATTGCCTGTACACTATACATCTCCATCGTAAAATGTATCATAAATATACACATATTTTCACTTAAAGAACAGAAATAATGCTAAGGCAGATCTCTGATATGATAATGAATTAAAATTAGCAAACTCAAAAGGAAACAATTTCGTGAATATTCTTTCTAAATGTGCATAATGCTACAGTCCTATGTACCAAAGATTAAAAAAATACTAATTTGGTTTCAATAGTTAAAGAAAAAATATTGCCAACAGATGTCAACCATGAACAAAGTAATTTTAAAAACTACAGCCATGAACAATCTAATCAAGATCACCTTATCCATTATTTTCATTCATAACTCATTTTATTTGTGTCTCCTAAAATGTTTTTTGCTTCTTGCATGCCATTAATTCCAGTTTGGTCTTGTTCTAATTTAGACCCCACCATCAAAAGGTTTTGTTCATTAGACTCGAGTGGCTGAGAGTCTGTAAATGTTTCCAGAGTTTTAGACTCTTCATCCTGCAAGTTCTCTGATTGGACTTCTTCAGAAATGACTTCTTCAATTAACAGACCAGTTGAAGAGACAACTGCCTCATACTCAAGAGGTAAAGATTCTGTGAATGTACTCAGTTTTTCCATCACTGCATCAGATTTTTCATCCTGCAAAGCCTCAAATTGGACTTTCTCCTGGAAAATGACTTTATCAATCAGTGAATTCTTAGTCAAAGATTCCTTTTCCTCTGATTTAAAAGGTATAGTTTCTATTAATATGTCCTGCATTTCTCCCACTTCATCTGACTGTTCATCCTGTGAAGATATGAAACAGATTTCCTCTTGGGAAATAATGTCTTCAACTGGTGGACTGTAAGCCTCAGATTCAACAGGTACAGATTCAGTGAATGTGTCCATCTTATCCACTACTCCATCAAGCTGATCAAACTGTGAAGATTCAGAAAGGACTTCCTTCTGAGAAAGAACTTCAACTAGCAGATTCTTTGTTACAGCAAACTCATCAGGAAAAGATTTTATGACAGTGTCTAGGTCTTTCACTGCTTCTTCTAACTGTTCAGTCTGGATGTCATCCTGGAAAGTTATTTCTTCAATCAATGGTTTCTTTCTAAAAAGATCTTCACAGAACTGAGACTCTGTGCATGTGTCCTGGTCTTCCAAGAGTCTCTCAGACTGTTCAACGTGTGCAGTCTCCAAGTGGACTTGCTCCAGGGAAATTACTTCTTCTATTAATGGTTTCTTGGAAGAAGATATTGAGGTTGAAGAAGACATTTTCAAGGGACTGTACTCTTGTGATCTGTAAACAGGATCTTCACCACCACCATGATCACCAACTTGATCATCATCACTCTCATCCAATACTTCAATCTGGGGTTTGAAAATTCTCTGAAAAGTTATTTTAAAAATCGTATCATGTATTAGAAGAGAAGCAATTACATGCATTGTTAATACATATCTGATCTGGTTTAATGGCTCAGGCAATAAATTAATATGTTATCTGATCTAGAGTAACTTGCTCAGGCTAAAAACAAACATACTCTCTGAGCTGAATAAACAGCTCAAGCATTATATTATATATTATCTGATCTAAAGCAGCTTGCTCGGGCAATACACATTATTATCTGATTAGGAGTAACTGGTTCTGGCAGTATATTTACATATTATCTGACCTAGGGTAACTGGTTCAGGCAATACATATTAAGGTAATTGACTCAGGCAATACATATTAGGGTAATTGGCTCAGGCAATGCATATTATCTGACTGAACTAACTGGCTCATGCAATATATTAATATATTATCTGATCTACAGTAACTTATTAGGCAAAAGAACCATATTATCTGACCTGAATGAATGGCTCTGGTAATATTTTATTTGAAATAATTTACTCAGGTAAACTATATTATGCCATTCTGAATAATCATTCTGACAATTTATATCTTATTGGGAATAACTCAGGCAAACCATTATATTCCATTTTAATTAACTCCAACAATATACATCTTATCTGGAATAACTCAGGCAAACCATTATATTCCATTTTAAATAATGACTCCAACAATATATATATCTTATCTGGAATAACTCACTGAGATAAACCATATTATTCCATTTTGAATAATGACTCATATAATATGCAGACCTGCCTACCCCCCACCTTAGGAAACCAGAAGATCACTGGTCCAAAACCAGAAGATTTTGAATGGAAACCAGAAGATTTTATGCGGAGTCTGGCTTTTTAATAGAAATACCAATAATATAAAATAAATGCAAAATAAAAAAAATAATGTTAATATTTGTAAATAAACTTACCAATAATGTAATGATTAATGCAAAGCACAACAATTTGTCTACATTTTGTCTAGTCTCCATTCCACTGTTTATTTTAGATGAATTTTTGTCAAGCACACCAAGTGTTAGGCAGTTTTATTTAGATATTTCTTTAGACTTCATTTGAAGAAGGATCTTCACATTTCAGAATAATGGGCCATTGAAGTACCGCATCATGATTTTCACTTTTACAGAAATTCATTAAATATTTCATAAATGGATTTTTTAAAAAATATATATTTAACTTTTTAATGTACAAGCCACAAAAAGGAACATGTGCCTATTGAAAAATTTTAAGAAAAAAGTTATGATTTTTTTTTATTGTACCCATCTAAAATATATATTTTGGGAGAACATGTAGAATTTAAAAAAATAAAATTTACTTAAACCTAAAGCATATAGGCTTTCATCCATGCACAACCTTTTAATTTTATGTATGAGAAACTAGTATACCAAATTTCAGGGACATGGAATAATTACAACTATTCAAAAGGGGTCTTAGCATTTAGTTCAACAGAGGAAAAAAGTCATTTTGAGAAAAACACATTTAAAGTAAAATAAAGACTACAGAACTTTAAAAGTGTTCAAGTGGTTTATTTTTTTAAAAATAAATATACCCTATCCATACTACATTGGACTGCTCTTAGTGATTTAGCTCTCTTAGAATTAAATATACTAATACTATATATTACTATCCTTTACATCCTCAGTGTACAGTCTTTTTATTTTCTAATACTACATAGAACCAGAATATTGCAAAGAAATTTTTAAAAAAATATTTTTATCAATCCACATTAATAAAATTTGGAATATATGTTGTCTTTGTTATGAGAAAGCAATACCAGTTATTAGTTGTAGAATATCTGGTTCAGATTTTAATTTATAAATGATTTAAATATATAAAACACCTGTATTTTTCTAAATTTACATGTCCATTAGACTAGAGAAAAAACAGTGAAAGTCTTCCTGTAACATTTAAAATGTTATTAAAAAGACATTATTCTTCAATAAGCATGCTTTGTTAATTAAGAATTGGATATGTTTAATATTATTATTTTTAATGTTTTATGCATTTCTTTTGTCTTCAATATATGTGTATTAATTATCATGCCTTCTAAAATTCTATTATAATAATGTGTGTACTGCGTAATCACAAAATATCAACGGCTAATTTACAAATACATGTATATATATAGGCCTATATATATTTCTAATTTTTTATTATTTTTTTAGCAGAAATGATTAAAATAAAAAATTCGACTAAATCAAAATGTTCACAATTCCGTAAATTACTTTCAAACAAATTTGACTCAGGATCATTTCTTTATCGCCGATGATCTTTTGTTTTAAAACTTGTGTCACTTTTTTTTAAAAAATAAATTTTGAAGCCTTACATATTATATAAGAATAATTACAACGGATTCTAGAAAAATGATTATTAGAACCTCAATGCGGTTTTAAACATAGGCCTACCGTTATTGAAAACGCCAATCTTTTTCCTAGCATTGCAATATAATTCGTCAAAGTAGCTCGTTTTGGACGGATAATTTCTGAAGAAAACTGCATAGACTGTCTTACATGTAAGTTGAATGTTATTTATTAAAGTAAATGTTTCGTAATTGTCACGCATATACTATCGCTACGCGGCCGCCATTTTGAAAAAGCGAACTTCGTCTATCGGTCGAACGGGCAGTAAAAAACGTTATGAACCGAATTTGCTTGTCCCGCTAAGCTCTGACTTCTCAACATAAAAAAATATTTAAAGAAAATGTTTATTTCACGAGCGAAATTCTGTTTTGTCAACTAAAATTAATAACGGCCGACGAATAAGATTCCGGAAGTGTTAGAAAAGGACTCGTATGCTGAAGAGCTCATAGCAGACGACAGAGAAGCAGTTAGAGTTACGCCGCCGTTAGCTCTATTGAACGCACGATAAGTTTTTCGTCCTGTCATAATCGATCGTGAAAAAAAAATTGAAAATGAAAATGAAAGCGGAAGATTTCTTTTGGAAGCGGAAGAGCGGGAGATTCGAGGTAAAAGCGGGAGATTCTTCCGCTAAAAGCGGAAGGTAGGCAGGTATGAATATGTATCTTATCTGGAATAATCAGCTTGGCTCGGTTAACATCTATTCTTTCTTCCATAATTATATGTACAATTTCTATACATTATCTGACAAATAAGAACTACCACTTAATATTGCTCTGGAAACAAGTGAATAATTTCATGCACAAATAGTAAATATAACATGAACCATTGGTTTGGCATAAATCAAAAAAGCATTACCTGTTATGAAATTACCAGGTACCATTACATAATCTGGGTAATATTTTCATAAAATAATGGCAAATAAATTTTTTAAAATGCATATGTGTTCTATAAATGTGTACATTACCTGAGAGGGTGCTACTGGCACAATTTCCACTTCTTCCAGGTCTGGAAGATCCTGCAAGCAGTAAAGTACATTTAATGATACATTCCATACTGTAGCAGGCAAGTTACTTCTCTTCAATTAGATGGGCTTCTCTGAGTTATTTTACAGGGTCAATAAAACATACTGTATGTTTCAAGTATGTGGATAATGTATTTTGAAGTTTATGGATAATGTAGTCTGAGTTCAATAAATGACCGATTTTGAAGTGTGGATTATATGTTCTTGTGTGTGAATGATGTATTCTCTCTCTCACACACACATACATATATACACAGACTGGTGCTTCAATATATCATGGACCTATATACAACTCGGACAGCTAGTGGACCACATTTTTTTTTTACCCTCCAGCATCTTCAAATTACATGTAGAGAGTTAACAGCTCTGTCTCAAATCAACTCACTCAATTTGCAAATGTTTTGCCATCTGTAGCTAAACTTTATACAGTATTAAGTGTTCATTGCATTGTACACATACTTGCCATTTCGTAAACACAGCTTAACAATGATCACTATTGTTTTGAAAAACTTCAAACACATTGTACCACTGTCTAAACAGAGTTAACAGACATTTTTTCTTCACAGATTTGTCACACATCATCTCTTCAAAGTACATGTACAATGTAGTATTCTTTGAAGCTGTTTCTTTGAACAATTAAAAAAATGTGGATAGAGTTGAAAGTGACCAGGGCTGTTGAGAGAAAAGCTGGGCTGATGGACAAACTTTTATCTCTGGCTGCAGTAATGTTCTTTGAAGCTGTTTCTTTGAATAATTAAAAATGTGATTAGAGTTGACTGCGATCAAGTCTTTCTAGAGAAAATCAGGGTATTTTTGTCCCTAGTCCCCCCACTCTCAAAAGCTGAATGTGATGGTTAAATAAGAGATTCTTTTTAAATGAGTCTGGTTACTTTATGCACTAGCAATGAAACTGCTAGTTCATATGCTAATTTGTCATACTATCTATCCCTTAGTCTTGTAGAATGTTTGAGCACCACTGCTGACCTGACATCCAGTTTCCTCCATTCCGTTCTGTTCTCTGCTAATATTACTGTATTCAGTTTCAGTCCTATCCACTCTGAGATGTTATCCTCCCATCTTTTCCTCTGTCTTCCCCTCCTTTGCCCTCCTTGCACAGTACCTTGCATGATTGTATTGGCAAGCCCTGTTTATCTTATGACATGCCCATACCATTTCATTTTGCGTTTTTTTCAAAATGGCCAATAGTTCTTCATAGGCCCCAATGGCTTGCCTAATTCTGTTTCCAATTTCCTCATTCATGACATGATCTCTTTATGAAATGCCAAGCAAATCTTCGAAAGCATCTCATTTCAGTAGCTTGTACCCTCCTTTCAAGATCTGCTTTGAGGGTCCATGACTCACAGGCATATAAAAACACAGATATAACCAAGGAGCGCATCAGTCTGATCTTTGAGATGTTTCTGTCTTTCCAAACTGTCTTCAGCCTTGCCATTGCTGTTATTGTCATCACAATCCTGGACAATATTTCTGGTTTGATCCCTTGTCTGTCACAATGGCTCCTAAGTACTTGAATTTATTAACTATTTCAAGTTTCTGATCACCAATCAAGATGTCATTGCCAATGCTACTGGTGTTGTTGGTCATCAATTTGGTCTTCTCTGCACTGATTTCCAAATACCAAAAACAGTAGCTGTCCTGTCCAGTTTTTCCACCAACTGAGCTAGCTCCTCCTCATTTCCTGCAAGGTCATCAGCAAAGTGTAAGTTTGTTATTGTTCTACCTCCAATACTGACAGTTCCTTCATGGTCTTCCAGAGCATCTGTCATGAATCTTTCAAGGAAGATGTTGAAAAGAATAGACAAAAGTAAGCAGCTTGTCTGACTCCCACTTTTGTCCTGAACCAATATCCTGACCAGTGTAAAACAAGGATGCTCTTCCACCATTCAAGATAGTGGAGGGAATTATTGTCTTACAGAAGATCAAGATATTCTTAAAAGATGGACAGAATACTTCTCAGACCTATACAACCACAGACCTACAGGGGACCCAGACATACTCAACACCCTCCAGTGACCAACACTGACAACTACCCCATTCTCCCAGAGGAAGTAGAGATTGCAGTGAAATCATTGAAAAAGGGAAAGGCAGCAGGAATAAACAACTTCCCTGCAGAATTAGTCCAAGAAGGGGAAGAAGTCATGATAAGCACCCTACTAACAATCTGCAATAAAATCTGGCAGACAGGGGAATGGCCAACACCATGGACTCAGTCACTCATAATAGCTCTCCCCCAAAAAGGCAATTTGCAGCAATGCCAGAACTATCGTATGATAAGTCTTATAAGCCACTCAAGCAAAGTCATGCTAAAGATCATATTAAATGGACTGAAGTCACAGGCAGAGGAAATCATAGCTGAAGAACAGGCAGGCTTCAGATCAGGGTAAAGCACAATTGAACAGATTTTTAATCTGAGACTGCTATGTGAGAAGTACCTCAAGCACCAACAAGACCTTTATCATGTTTTGTAGATTTTAAGAAGGCATTTGAAGGGTGTGGCATGCAGCTCTTTGGTCCACCACGAAACTGTACAACATCAATGCCAACTTGATCAAAGTCATAGAAAGCCTTTACAACAAGGCCACCAGTGCAGACTGCTTCAACGGCCAATTTGTCGTACACTATACATTAATTATAGAATTTGCTCAAGCACTGTGCACACTACACATTGTATTTTTTGGAAATTTTTATATAATGTGTTTTGTTGTAAGTGTTTATTTTTACCATGTCTTTTAATGGAAAGAGAAAGCAATGGGCAATCAAAGAAAAGCTAAATGCACTGGATATGCTGAAGACAGGCCTTAAATTTCATGGCTTAAAATACGTATGGGTGAAGTTGGGTGAACCGTAAATTGATAAACAGTAGCTGCCATGTGACATGGATTGTTCATATGTGACAGAAAGGATCCCTTGTTATAATGCAGCCTCACATATAATGTGGTCAAATCTTTCTGTCCACATTATATTGAGGCACTAGTGTGTATATATATATATATATTAAAATGTATGGATGATGTAGTCTGAAGTAAATAGATGAAATATTCTAAAGTGTACATGATGCATCTTGAAATGTGTAAATGTTGTGGTTTGTTGCATGAATGATATATTTCAAATGTACGGATGATATACTCTAAAGTATAAGGACAATGTATACTGACGCTTATGGATTATATATTTGGAATGAGATAATGAAGGATGTGAGTGTATGAAAATCTTTAGAGGACAATGCTTCCAATTGTAAGTATATTCATTATAATGTAGCATTAATAACTGTTAATATAAATGTACTGTAAATAGCCTCATGTATCATGAACTGAATTACAATTTAATATTGTTTCATTATTCACTATACCTGTAGATAAGATGTACGCAATAAAAATCAAGCTTTTCTACTTAGTAAAACTATTTGCTAACCAAATGAAATGTTCTTTGTACAGACTTATATGTAAAAAAAAAAAAAATCTGTGGAGCTTACATCTGGTTCATCTCCACTGGATCCTTCATCTGCACACATAAATTGAAAAAATACAAACAATAATTTTCCTTTTTTTGCAAACATCATGTTTTACACACTTAATTAAAGCACATGAGACTAATAAGGTAAAAACTTGTGATAATCACTCTTTCAAGCCAAAGGGTTCACTTGTATTAATTCAGGCATTTACAACACCCTCTACTTCTACAGGCATGCAAAATTCCTACAAAATTCCTCACCTTTCATGTGTGTGATCAATAGTCTTGTGCTCTGCTCCACTTCTGGTTCTGCACAATGAAATAAATGGCAAGAAATGATACAAAACCAGAGTATTAGTGTTGCTCATATGTGAGAGAATAACTGTTTATGTTTCATTTGTTTGGTTTTTAAAAGTACAATAACAAATACGTATTAGTTTAGGTAGCCAATATAAAATTTCTAATTTAATAATTATTTTTAATGATAAGAAAGAATATTATTCATAATAATAAATTATTCTTTGAAACGGGAAGGGTGGAAAATTGGGGAAGTTTGTTAACACTTGCAGCATCCAAGCAATGACTGAAGCAAAATTACAATCAATCTACACTGATTATAATGTGTCTAGAACATCCAAGTGATGGCTAAATAGTTTCAAAATGTTCATCTTTCAAAAAATACTCATCCTTTTCAATTCTATGAACTTACTGGCTTTGGAGAAAATTCCCTCACTCTCTTTGGGTGATGATTTTGAGATGACTGGGATGCAGGTGAGGTTTATCTCTGCATTCTCACCATGTTCCGTGTTGTCACTCTTCTCTTGGCTGTCTACTGCAATCCCAGTAACATCACATCCCTTCCCGCTATTATCTTTCTCGTCCACAGTGGCATCACCTTCTTTCTCTTCCTCTTTATTTGCAACTCTTTCCCCATCCTCTCCAACCAGTTTGTAGGTGCCATACAACCAGTCAACAGATTCCACATCAACTGTAACCTTCTCTGTCTTACCTTCTGCAGCATTTTTGGCATTAATCTCATTTTCAATCCGTTTTGCCTCTGACTGCTTGCGTCTTTGCATCAAGGCTGCACAAATACAGAGTGATGTAGAATTTACTAATTAAAAATAAATCACAGTCTCAAAAATAAGGAAAATATTTATGGATGTATGTAGAATGAACTGACTTGAATTGCCTGTCAGACTGTGGGCTGGTGTAAACAATACTGACAAGAATTGCCTGCAAAAATATGAACTGGTGTAAACAATACTGACTAGAATTGCCTGCAAGACAGTGACCTAGTGTAAACAATAGCGACTAGAATTGCCTGCAAAAAAAGGTGGACTGGTGTCAACAAGTCTGGATAGATCAGAAGAGCAAAGTGCATGGAAAAACAAAAACATATGACTAATACACCTGAAAGCAAAAACTCAAACTGTCTAACAACAGTAAAGGAAAAGATCAGACTGGTCTAATGACAGAGTAAAGAAAAAATCAGACTGGTCTAAAGTCAGAACAAAGTAAAGATCAGACTGGTCTACATGATAAACCAAGCAAAAAAAATATTTCACAGTTTGTAGCATAGAGTTAAAAATCATTAATTTTACATTTTTGAAAATTTTAGAAGGAAAATGAAGCTAGAAAAATGTAAAAAGTAATTATTTTTTCATTGTGCGTATGTATGTACGTATGCATGTGTGGAGGGGGAATGTTTTTAATGCACTAATCTACCATCAACACTGGCCATTATTCGCTGGTTTTCCCGGTCATTCCATCTCTGTCGTTCAGATTTTTCTGCCTCTAACCCCCCAACTGACCTGTTTCAAAAGACAAATAATGTTCATAAAATAATAAAAACAAAATAATCAAACAAAAATAGAAGAAAATAACCCATTTCAAAATAACATTTTCCCAATCCATCACATTTTAACTCTCATTTAATGTTAAAAATGTTTTAATATATCTAAATAAGTAATATGAAATGGCATAAATAGCTTGAACAAACAGAAAGTGCAAACACTCCTAAGTTGGAGGATTCAGTAGTTGGAAAGAAAATAATGTTTTAATACAGTGTCAGAGGGGCCTAGGCAAATTATGCCAATTTTCTAACATTTTTTCTATATTTAATTAAATAACCTTTTATTATTTTTGAGAAGTATAATATCGCTGGTCAAGTTGTGCACTGGTGGTGCAATAGTTGTTTATGACCTAGTAAGATGTGGGTCACTCCAAAGGTCGGGGACATGGAGGGGTAAGGGAGAATGACTGGGATGGGGAACCATTAACTGGATATGAGATGCCCATACTTGGTCATTCGCATTCCATATCACATAGTAGAATGCACTAGCTCACCTAGAGTCCATTCATATATACTCATCAATGAACAAAATCCCTCAGACGCACAGTTCCACCGCACCCACCTGACTATGGGCAGCCTACTTGCATTCGTTTGACCACGCATGAATTATGAGAGTGGTAATTACAACTAACTTCTCTAAATTATTGTATTTCTTATTTATAGAATGCTATGTAAAATATTTATGTGATTGTTAAATGATTGTATGACTAATGTATTTTCTCACAGGAGCTAAGTGGCATTAGTGATGATTGCATTTTTGTAGAAATGTCAAGATAATATAAGCACATGTATTCGCTATGGTCACTCTTGTTAAACCATTTGTAGCCCATGATGCTAACAGAGAGAAAAATGATTGTTTAATAAGTATCACTGTGAACTGCTTGCTAATCATATAATTGAAAAATTATACAATTGTAAAAGAAAATCACTGTTATCCATTTATAAATATTTTATTGACTTTGAATTGTAAGTTAGCATATAGCTAACAGGTAATGACTTTGTAAAGAGTAGTCTATCACTGTCATCACAAAGCCCAAACGATTATTCATGGTACAGTCGAACCCAGTTATGTCACTGGCCTAGGGGTTTGCCAAAAAGCGTCAATATAACTGATGATCTAGATAACCGAAAACCAATATGGGTTGGCAATATATTACAGTACATGTAAAATGTGCTTGAAATTTCTTTATGTACATTATGTGTGTTAATAAATGAGAATGTACATGCATGTGTTTTGGGTGATTTTTTACACAACAGCGTTGCTGCGATTTGTTTGACGATGCACTCGGCATGCTATAACAATGTACATACTTGTTGTAATATCGACTGATGGGGGCACGAGCCGGAGGAATAGAATCATAATCTTAACTAATAAATAAATGGGGAGATAACGTTACTAGCTTGGGCACGTCGGCTGATTTATCTGTCGGTGTGTCATTGAATAACAGCCCGAATCTTTGACATATTTGTAGAAAATAGGTTAGGCCATCTGGCTGTTACTAATATTAGAAGTGAATCAATAACCAATATTGATATGTGGGGAATCTAATATAGTGACAGGGTGGTTAAACATAACTGGACATGTGACATACATCTAAATAAGTAATACAAGATGGCATAAATAGCTTGAACAAACAGAAAGTGCAAACACTCCTAAGTTGGAGCACTCATTAGCTGGAAAGAAACAATGCTGTAACCATTACTACTACTTACCAAGCTTCAGCACAGGCACGATCTTTCTCAAACACAGGGCGGTCATCAAGATACTGGAGTTTTTTCTTTTTGAAAGAAAAGAATATGAAGTTTTTACAAATTTATTTAGGTTTGTAATCAGAAGATACATTTTTAATTATTATAAGTAGGAAAGCACAACTGCAACTACAGAACTGATATAAATAATGGTGGTGGCAGTTTGTTAATTAAAGAAAAATTCTGTGTCCAGACAGTATGAGAGAAAGGTAGTCTAGCATGACAATCATCCAGGGTCTTTACTAAGTACATAATGACAACAGTGGAGCAGGATGGACAATAATCCAAGACTTTATAAAGTTCATAATGAAAACAATGGAGCAGCATCAAGTGGGCATGGTTAGCAAGTGGTCATGAACAGCACATTGTTAAGGTCTAGCAAGCGATAACTTTCAGTTTAAGTGAACATAGCTAGCAAGTGGCCAAGTTCAGTATTTAGTAACAAGTCATGTTTCAAAATTTAGTAACTGGTCACAGCTAACAAGGGGTCATGTTTAGTAACTGATCATAGTTAACAAGTGGTAATGTTAAAGTGATCAAGGTTAAAGAGTGGTAATGTTAAGTAAGTGATCATAGCTAACGAGTGGTAATGTCTAGTAAGTGATCATAGCTAACGAGTGGTAATGTTAAGTAAGTGATCATAGCTAACGAGTGGTAATGTCTAGTAAGTGATCATAGCTAACGAGTGGTAATGTTAAGTAAGTGATCATAGCTAACGAGTGGTAATGTTTAGTAAGTGATCATAGCTAACAATGGTCATGTTAGTAAATGGTTATGGCTAGCAAGTGGTCATGTTAGTAAATGGTTATGGTTAGAAAGTGGTTATGTTCAGTAAGTGATCACAGATAACAAGTACTAATATTAAGTGATCTTAGTTAGCAAGTGGCCATGTTTAGTAAGTGGTCATAACTAACAAGTATTCATGTTAAGTAAGTGGTCATAACTAGCAACAGGTCATAACTGTCAAGTGTAAAATCTATTTCTAGACTTAATTGTTATATGAACTGTTAAATTGTTAAAGTGTCCTGGCCTTGGGTACTCCTTATGATGGTATTTTTGTGAGTGTCAGAGTTGGAGTAAACATCTCAAGTTGAAAATATGATAGAAAATTGCTGATGCAATCCAAATCAGTACCAAATGGATGAGTAGTTTTTTTCTAACTAATAGTCTCACACTTGTTCATATCAATTTCATCCAATGGGGATGGACTGGAAGTTTCTTTGTTGAAGAAGTACTCTATTTTAATCACTTTGAATTGGAACATAACTCAAGTCCGATCATAAAGGCAATTGTTAGCTTATGGTAAATTAACTGACTGATAAAGGAAGAGTGGATTAAGAATATTTTGTATATGTTTGCTACTGATCTATGATTTGAAATGAAGAATGCTTATTGAACCATTATTTCTATGTTCATTAATTTGACTGTTTTTCATTACACTTGTGAATTTTGATTGATGCTATATTTCTTATGTATTGGGCTAATGAAATTGTTGCAGGATTTGTAAGTTGAGAATGTTTGTAAGAGAGAAAGGAGATTAGAGATGAAATATGTCTGAAATTTAGTGCTGCCTTAATTTGGCTTTTGCAGAGCAGAGCAAGCCTTTCGTTTTTGGTTGTCACTTCACACTTCAGTGACTACTGTACTCTACTTGAGTACTTTATGCATCCAGCATTATTGTCAACTTATCGGTAAATCATGTTGCTGTAAGTTGATTCCCATGAATTCCATTCAAGGACCAATATAAAGGAAATGTGTGTCCTGAGTTTGGTCTTGAGAATTCAAGAAGATCATTGTGAACATTCCTCGTGGTGTATTGAGTAAGCTGCATAGGAAATTCAGGACAATTCTCTATGGTGTTTGAGAGCATGTTGAAGATTCTGGAACAGTTGTGTAATGTGCCTCTGGAATGGACATGTGGGATCTCACCTAGATATGAAAGGCAGTGACTTGTTGTAAACCATTTGATTGTGAAACACATGCCACCGCCACCGCCATGTTTAAACAGGGAATGTGTATTGACTTTATCTATTTCTCTAAAACTCCACTCTCATTTCCATGATGATATACATGAACTTGATTATATATTTATGTCATTGATCGCTTATGTCTCTGCTAGGATAAACTGAACAATTGTCCAGCATTAATTGAACATTGTTGTTGTGAAGTAATGTAAATGTCAAATATATGTCAACATATATTCATATGTTGTACATTTGATTGTTGATTTAATAAATTTATTGTTAAATTTATTAACCTTCTTACACATATTGATAACCATAAGTTATCAGTGGGTGGATGGGAGCTCACTAAATATAGATTAAAGATGGATTTGTCTTCTTCTTTAGTAAGAAGTTTTCCACCTACAGAAATATTGTGTGACGGTAAATGTTTGTCTTTAAATGTTGTGGAAAAGAGAAAACATTTAGAACATCCTCATATCCGCCAAGAGAGAGAGAGAAGTGGTTGTCTTCTGGAGAATTTTTAATAACATAAATTAAGATTCTCATCATTTGTACTTAGTTATGGATTATAATTAATAATAATAATCCTAACCATTAACTAGGTGGCATTAGCATCACAGTATTAACATACAACTTTACATTTACAGTACATTTGTATTAGTTGAAAATAAAGGAAAATTGCTCAGATAAACAATAATGATAAGTGATGGTGTGAAAAACAATATTATAAATGAAAGCAGGTTGCAAATATAACAATAAAAAAATAAAGATTTTACTGCAGAGTGCACTCTGAATAAAGCTTCATTTATACTATGATAGTCCTTTTAAAGTAAACTGCTGTAACTCTCAGTGAAATGTGTACTATGGTATTTTATTGTGAGACTCACACTCCATAAACCCCGTAAAATGTGTACCATGATATTTTATTATTAGACTCTCCATATCCCCAGGAAAACGTGTACTATGATATTTTATTATTAGACTCTCCATATCCCCAGGAAAACGTGTACTATGATATTTTATTATTAGACTCTCCATAATCATAAAATGTTGTACTATGGTATTTTATTATCACTCTCCATAACCATAAAAGATTACTATGGTATGTTATTATTAGATTCTCCATATCCCCAGTAAAAAGTGTACAATGGCATTAAATAGTTGACACTTTCTCTTTCTCTCAATTAATTGCAATATATTATTATCCAGCCACACCCAACCACTTCCCACACCAATCTCTGAACATGCCGGAGAGTAAATCTTTCACTGTGACAAGGGTGGTGCAAGACAAACACTTGATCAAATTTACCCTACTAGTCCTAGAGACAATTAAAATACATGCACTCAGGTTACAGAGCTTGCATAGATGTACATATCTGACAAGAACTCACAAGCCTGACAGTAAATGTTTTCCTGTAGTATTTAATTTCTCTGATGACTGGATTCCCCATCATGTTTAGAACACTCTGCAAAGAGAAAAACAACACTGAATTATGTGAGGTTGCAACACTGTTATATGTCACATTACCTATAAAAGCCCATTAACAATTCACAAAGAGACAATTGGTACTGCATATAAAGTGAAATAACCATTGTGTCATGCTACACACAGATATCCATTAACACCAAGCAATTACAGAGCATATAAAACTATTCCTCAATATGATTATTTTAAAATATTCTAATTTGTTAATCATTAATCTTCAATGTAAACACTGGCTATATCAAATTATTAAACATTAATGGAATTAAAAGGTAAATATATTTTATATAATGTCATTTAAAAAATTTGATTGCTGTCTATTACCGATTATTTTCATATCTGCCTACAGACATCAATATCGTTTCATGAGTATGATGAAAGAGTATTTACAATACTGTATATATGAGTTTGTATGGGTGTACTAAACATTAAAAGAGTCAAACTAATGGGGCAGATTCTAATACCACTTCATTCTCTCACAACATTAATCCACAACATTAAATCTCATAAGCATCTGACACCAAACAAGGGCAAGAACTGTGTGCTAAAATATATAAATTGATGCTGTCATTATCACTGCAATGTCATCACCTCATTTGACTCCACCCATGACAAAAACAGCACTATGTTGTTCATTTAGTTGTAAATAAAAAAAACAGACATTTATTATTATTATAAAAATTATGATCTCAAGATGACTTACTTCACACCCAGGAAAAAAGGTGTAGATTTTAATTTAAAAAATAGGAATAATCACAAAAGTATAGGTAGATAAGTAATAAAGAATAATCACAAAATAGTAAAACAGGTGAAATATACTTAAACAAAACTGAAGGTGCTCTTCCTCCATATATTTCTTCACTGCAGTTGCACAGATTTAACAGCCCCTATCATACAATGTTCTCAAAGAGTTACAGGAAGAGTTCAATAATCACCTTCCACTTGTAATGTTATATTAATGCCCTAAATCTCAAATAAATTCCTTAGATAACAATCACCTTCCAATTGTACTGGTATATTTATGCCCTAAAGTCTCAAATAAATTCCTTAGATAACAAACATCTCCCACTTATATTGGTATATTAATGCCCTAAAGTCTCAAATAAATTCCCTTGATAACAAACATCTTCCATTTATACTGGTATATTGATCTATAGTGCAGTGTATGCCAAATAATCTTGCCAGCCTATTGAAAAATCTGGGTAACTGACCTATATTCCTAAACAAAGTAGAATTTGTATCATAGTAACTCAACTAGATAAGTAAATCATCACCACAGAAACAAATTCACTCACTAACCAATGTAACGAATGTACTTGATGAATTTTACCCCAGATTACCAGCAACAAATAATACAGCTCCAGATTACAGTTATCCATAAGATCTATTTTTGTTTAAATTTCAACTTGACATCACTTCCATACTAACAAACCAGGATAATGTAGTTCCAATGCAGACAAACTAGAAATACATGCCACTTGACATCACTTCCATATTTACAAACCAAGATAATTTAGTTCCAATGCAGATCAAATAGAAATGTATGTCACTTTACATCACTTTCACATTTACAAACCAAGATAAACTAGTTCCAATACAGATCAAATAGAAATGTATGTCAACTTGACATTACTTTCACATTTACAAACCAAGATAAACTAGTTCCAATACAGATCAAATAGAAATGTATGTCAACTTGACATCACTTTCACATTTACAAACCAAGATAAACTAGTTCCAATACAGATCAAATAGAAATGTATGTCAACTTGACATCACTTTCACATTTACAAACCAAGATAAACTAGTTCCAATGCAGATCAACTAGAAATGTATGCCACTTGACATCACTAAGGCATAGGAATTGGATTTCATTGTGAGTCATATCCTGCCCTTGACCACTAGTAGGCCAAAGTACAGACCATTTACATACAAATTTTGACTTGCATACAGAATCTACCCATGAATGTTCATAAGTACAGAACTTGCTCATAACCCAGAATTTGCCTGTTCTCTTAATTAAATTTTCTCTGACTCAAAACTTACCAAGCTTTTCATCTTAGCCAAAACCTCCAAGACTTCTGGGTCATCCAATCTGTTGTATGATAAATCTAACACCCCAAGAGCCTCACAAAAAATTAAATGTTCAATATCTGCTGCAGTTTGCAAGCGGTTGTGTGAAATGGACAAAGTGTGCAAGGTCTTTAAAAAAGCTGGAAGTAAAATTTACATAATGAATGACAAATGATGTAGAATTTCCAAAGGCAAAAAAAGTGTATAAATATAATCAGTGATTGAAAAGTCCTTATATATATCCACGGTAAAACTAACTAAATTACTAATAATGATAACATAAAAATTAAGCATTGTCATCATAACAATAAAAGAAATGTTTTCCTTATAATTAAAACTGGCACTTAAAAGTCCATTGCAATAAATATTCTTGGGGTCAATTACTATAAAGGATTTTGCATTTTTCAAATAAAAATCCATTTTAAGTTCAGGATTGGATTTCTAGATTTTTCCTTTGTTTATCTGTCTGTTTTGGTATTTATGACAAAGCATGCCATTTGTGGTCTGACTCATGGCTAAATTATGGGATGTGTGGAATGAGTGGGGCACACATAGCCAACATTCATATTAATATTTACCAACCAGCTCATCACATCAACATGTAATTAAATATTGTTTACTGTGCACAATTGAATTTAAAGTCCAAGTTTTATAAGTTTATTAGCATATATGAAGATGTTGTAGAAGTAATATCCAGATATCATCACTATTACAGTGTCACATACTTACATTCATGGTAAATGTATACATTATATTATACACTTCTCAGAAATCAAATTTATCTTTAAAATATCATCAATTATTATGTAAGCGGTCAATATTTGTTAACAAGTTTAAAAGATATCAAATGAAAATTATGTACAAATGAGATTGCACTCACATAGATTTTCAATTTTGGAGATGAGATTGTTACTGACATTCAGAGTATCAAGTTTTTCTAAGGGCTCAAGATTCTCCAGTCGTTCAATGAGGTTGTGTTGCAAATACAGGCAGCGCAGCTCTTTCTGATTGTCCAGATTCTTAATTTCCTTGATGCCATTATTCTCTAGCCATAAGCATTTCAACCCTACATATTCTTCCAAGTTTTCAATCTCATAGATACCTACAGAGAAGAAGGAAAACTAGTGATAAAACTTTTAATGTGATTATGAGTTTTAGATGTATTAAGTTTATACATGAATATTTTCAAAGAGTAAAAGCAGCAAATCACCATTACTATGCCATCCCTCCCTCCCTCCCTCCCTTAGTAGTTTCCTCCATTCCAATCTGTTCTCTGTTCTGTACTATGCTACAATATTCTAAATCATCAAATTTGTGAGTTATACAGATTAGTGCAGTGTTCTAGACTTTTGAACATATCAAAACATTCTTTTAAAATCATACTCATAAATACAAGTCTAAATTGAAAAAGAAATTTAAACACAAAAGGCTTTCATTAGAAAATAATTAACTTTCTATGCATACAACTGACTGGAAAAAATTAAGGAAAAGATGTGTATATCTGCACTTTGGTTTTTCTTTTTACAGTTATGAATATTCTCAAAGCCTGAAGCACTGACAAAAACTCAATACTTTCAAGCACAACTCTGTTTAATTTCCTTTCTTTTAATATTTATGTCTATAGCACATAAAATAAAACTTTATGAATTCTGAAACTTGAATGAATTCTCTTTTAAATCATGCACTTGTGTATTTTGTGTAAATATGGTATGTATGAACTCAAGGCAATAGTGCAAATGATAGTTCCTGTCCCTTGCAGTTGGACTGACTATCTAAAAGACATATCAACATTAACAAATAGTCAGTATACAACTCTATGCACAAATTTAAGACTTCATGGGTTTCTGACCTGAAGTACTGAAATGTTTCTGGGGTTGTTATAGTTAACTAGGTGATATGTGCAGACTTTATTAACAGAGGACTACAATCTATTTCAGTTAAATCTACTCTTTCTAAAACATTTTTCATTTATTTTAAATACACTATAATTAAATATATTATCATCATTTTAATTTATAAAATTATATTTTTTCTTATAGTTTGTACAACTTTATCAAGGAAATTTAACAATAGTATTTAACAATAGTATTTTAAAAGTACATAAATATATGCATCTTAAATGTCTTATTTTCAAAGAAGTAGGCTTGATCCTCATTCAAACATGATGGAAATTAGATCTAAAACTTGCTAAATGTTATGCTTGATTATCTCACCTTTGTAGTGAAGATAAAGGACATCATTCAAAGCTGGAGTTGTGTACAGCTTCAAATCTTTGCAGTGTCGTTTCAAGAATTCTTTTGTCAGAATGCTGCAATTGTGATGGAATGTTTATTCAATAAAGAAAAACAATTCAGCAAATAATTGCATAAATGTTAAAAAAAAATTGAATGAACACCTACAGGTATAAAAATATTGTGCTGAAGCAAAAGGAACAAATGAGATAATGTAGTAAGATGTAGTAATATGAGTAGTGTGTGGGGGTGGGGTGGAGATGTGTGATGGATTTTGGGGAATACTGATCTGGGTATACTCTATTAAACAAAAATAATACAATAGCTGAGACCAACAAACAAGTACAACAAGAATTGCATATAATTACAAAAGGATCATTGAGAGTTGCAAACCATTACAAAAGGAGTAACAAGAAATTAAATATCATTATGAAAGCACAGCACTAATTGCATAACACTGCAAAAGAAAAAGCAAGATTTGCACATCATTACAGAAAGAACAGCAAGAAATGCAAATTGTTATACAAGAAACAAGAAATGCAAACCATTACAACAAGGACCAAGAGAAGTGCATATCATTACTAAAGGAACAATAGTTGCATACTGTATAAAAGCAACAGTAAGAATTGCATACCATTACAAAAGAAATAATTAGAATTGCTTTCTACAGTATTACAAGAGAAACAGTAAGAATTGCATGCCATTACAAATGAAACAAGAGTAACAAACAATTTCAAAATGAACAACACAAAATGCATGCCATTACAGAAAGATCAAGGAAATTCAAGTGCTACTACAAAAATAATGGAAATTATACACCATTCAAATGAAGCAATATTAATTTTGAATCATTCAAGAAGAATAAGAACTGATAAAAATACAAAAAGGCAAAAGTTACAAAAAAGCAACAACAGCAATAGTGTTCCAAATTAAAATGAGCAAACAGCAAATGGCACCAGTGCGAAAGATACCCTGAACATGAAGCAAATTTAAAAAAGAATAAATAATGTAATTACATGTAATACAAAATGAAGAAAAAATATGGTTAACCAATATAAAGAATAAACTGAAATGTTTTGTTTGCAAAATCAAAAACACTTGTAGCAAATGTTAACTTTTAAGCCAGATGATACTGTAATAATTTACACATGAGCCAAATAATAATAACAAACAAATAAATAACACTGACAACACTGGTTTTATGACTTACTTTGGAAATTTTTTTTTGAATTCTTCTTTTGCTGCATCTGCTTTGGCTTTAGCATCTTTGGCAAGAAAATAAAAAATGAAAGTAAGAATGAATACATTATATTTATCAATCATTGAATCAGGTGTTTTACAATGTTATGGAATATTAAATGGATTTTGAACAATACTTATGTCGATTATTTTCATCAACAGGTAGAAAGAAGTACTTGTAAAATGCATTATATATATAGTATGTGGCAATGGAAAGACACTTGACTTTGCTGAAATATTTTATTTCAATCACAAATACAATATTATTTATTAAACTAAATACTTTTGTTTATTTACTTGGCAGTTATAATAAAAATAAATAGCTAAAATTAAAGATTTCATATGAAATGTGAATGTTATTTTGCTCAAGCAGAAGGCAAATGTAGTGATAGAAAATAAAATAATTAATTGTTGATAACATTAACTGCAGGTAATAAGTCTGAAATACAAAGAATACAACAGACTAAATAACTATTCATTGATGTTATTTTCATCTTATTAGGGGAGATTCTATAAAAGATCTCTCTTTGGGGGCAACTTCAAATTTTACTACAGAGTGAAATAACATATGCTTGGAATACATGAGCTTGAGAGAATGTAGTGATGATGGGGAAGAAAATTTGAAGGATACTGTATAATTTATTAAATGAATTCAGAATGTTGAAAATCTGTTTAAATGTACAGTTCATGTGTAGCTATCAAACATGATTAAATAATAATGAGTTACTTTCTAGCTAAAATAAACAGGCATAGCAATATCTGGTTCAACTGGAGAAAGTTTATTTTCTTTTGGTGGGGATGGAGGTTGCTGAGGGAAATATAGCAAATAAAATGACTAGGTGGTAAATGCAAACATCAAATATTCTTGGCAAATAAAAATAATATCACTTATATAGTTTTCCAGCTCTATCTGTGTATAATACATTCCTTCGAGCACATGGGAGGTTTTTAACCACATCAACAGCTTAACTCTTGAGCACATGGGATTTTGGGGAGTGCCGCTAAAGCATCCTTGACCTTCAAGCATGTGGGAGTTATTTTTCACATGGCCAGCTTTATGTTGCATTTAGTTTTATTGTGAGCCAGTATTAACTTTTAAATCCCCTTACCCAACGAGAAATGTCTTAATTGCCAGTCTTATATTGTTTGTTTAATTTCTGCTGATGAATTTAAATTTATACTGTGATTGTAGTTTACTATTCAGTGATATACACTAGAAAACATATGAAATACATATGTTCCTTTTTACATCATATTAAATACATTTGTTTTTATTTATGATCAAAAGCAATGATGCACACTAAAAGACATTCAATGCATTTGTTTCTATTTATGATCAAAGCAGTCTGGAAGAAAAGAAAAACCAAATGTTCAAAGCATTGGGTCTATTTTTGTTTCTTTACAGTCAAATTAAATGGAAAAAAAAATTAGATTTACAGTAAATGAGAGTTACATATTAAAAAAGTCTCTTTACCCAGAGTTTCATCTTGTTGTTTAGCAGATTCATCCTTGGCTTTATGAACTGCTTCTTGCATTGCACTCTCAGTCACCTGCTGCTCTGGGTCATCTGTTCTCTTGGGTTTGTTGGTTTGCTCTTGTGCCTCACTTTCTGACAGGAAGGTGTCTGATGGTGGACTCGATTTTGCTGCCATGGGAGCATCACCAATAATCTCAATCAATGGCTTGCTAGTAGTTGTTTCCTTTTCATCCTCTAATACTGAAATTGATGGCATTTTTACAGCACTGTGTTGATTTGGCTCAAGTTTTCAAACTAACTCCTGAGCTCGAATACCTGGACTCATCTGAAATAAATAATTTCAGATTAATTTCAATATTATGTTTTCTTAAATAAACAAAATATGTGTGACTTCAGGTACTTTAAAAACAATGCTTATACTGGGCATAATTAAATTAATTTCAAAGTGAATCTTAACTTCTATACTATTTATATTTTTATTGAGATTTGATCGGTGATATAACAAAATCTCAGTCAATTGTGGGCAATGATGAAGTTGCTGTTTAGTTTGCCCATGTTGCCTTAGGCTTTAAAAAATAAAATATTAGAATTCATTGTTGCTTATTATGTAATTTTGCTTGCTTGTTTTTCTTTCTGTTTTGTTTTTAGTCAGGGTACCAGGATGCCCTTAAATGTATGCAGTATGTTCAACTACTGAATTCAATGATATTTTCCAAAGAAAATATTTAGGCTATTAAATATGTTAGAACAAGAAGCAGAATTATGTCATAGGCTGTCAGGGTTGAAAACTAAGCTCTTCTGCTCTTATCTGACAAGTATCACCCTCACTATGTCTATCTCAACAAAATTAAAATAAGTATTATTATACAAGTTTGATCACATAAAGTAAGTCTCAAATTTAATTGAACGTGTACTTGTTATAGTGATAAATTGCCATTACAGTGAGTAGGTCTATAGTGAGCTGGACTTGTTTATTGTTAAGAAGGGCAGTGACCGTGTACAGACTAGGAGAGTTCAGTTTATCATATTTAATGATTGGTTTCTGATGTAATATATATATATTTTTTTAAAATATCTAAACTATATCAGAATCAAGTTTTGCATGCCAACTACGCGGTTCTAGATTTGAATAAATTCCTTTTTCAACCTATAATAAACTTCACCGTCACAATAACAAATAAATAAGGACTTTTAATAAAACATCCGAAAGCTTGAAATTATATCTATCACAGGTTTGTTATAATGGGCAACAGTTATAAAAGAAAGAAGAAAATAAACTTACACAAATACGAGGATTTAAGCGAGATAAAACGTTTCAGTCTCGGAACACGTTGAAACAAATGGTCAGTAAAAGATGGCACCGTTTCTAGGCAACAATGTAAATACTGTACATATAAATTATAAATCTCATAAATTACGGAACAAATAAAATATTCATAAGATGCGAATAGGTATTGCTAGACATTGTTAAAGTTAAATTTAGGCTATTGTGAACAATAAAAAGGATTTAGATAAACACATGCGGATAATGTACTGAAAAAGCTATTTAAATACGTAGGACCTATATATGTGTAATTTATAAATACTTCCAAGATGGCGAAGGAGGCAGTCAATATTTGTGTACAACTGGAAGGGATCCAAATTCAGCCCTTCTGAAGACGACTATTCTTTAAAATATTTTTTTAAAGTGTATGATTTCTTTTTTGTTCTGAGTGGTGAGGCAATTTGTGTGTGCTCCATGTTTCACTAGCGTTGTTCAAAAGGCCAGCAAAAACTTATCTTCGATCAGTTTTGGGAGGGATTTAGCTCCCCTCATTGGAATCTGGAGAACCTCTATCAATCCCCGTCTACCACGAAAATCGTCGATTATTATCAGGGACATAGCTCTCCTACTGGATTCTGGGAACTGACCCGTCAAGTGGACCGCTTATCCACTGCCAAGTTGTTTTGTTTCTTTTTGGGCGGGGGGGGGGGGGGGGGAGGCGTACGAGATTTTTTTGGATTTATTTACGATTGACTGTATAAAACCGCACTTAGTTCTTAACTTCTTACTGATAGGTTAGTAAATTATTTTTGAAGTGTCCCGCCCACATCCTGGAAATAAGTAGTGTAGATTAGATTTTATTATCATGAATTATTCAATGTCCATGTAAGCTATACGGTATACCATGGAACTTTTTCTCATACAGTGCTATTTCCAAAAAGTTAGCCAGTTTAGGAGGACCAAGTTCAAAATCATGTTAGACAAATGTTATTTTAAAATATTCCTACTTTAGTCAAGAAACAATTTGTGTGTTAAAAATAATGACATTTTATTTTGTCAAACAGTACTAATATATATTTACTAGTAAAATAGCAAAATAAAAAAATTATTTGACTAGGGATATTTGTATTAGTTACACTTGAAATTCTTTTCTTTGTTTTTACATTTTTATTCCTAGCAACTAGCTGCACACCATTTAGAAAATTACTAAGATTATTTATGAGAGAAACAACTTTTACAATGTAGAAAGATTCAGACATTATTACAAAATACATTAGATTTTTAGCAAACTGTAAATGCATATACAAAGTATGTTTACAAAACAATGTCTAACTGGATTTTCATTCACTAAACAATATTCACATTTGGATTAATCAAAACTAATTATTGATTGAATCTGAACTTGTATACATTATTACATATATATGACTTAACCATCACCCTTAAAACTTAAAAGAGAACTATATTACTATTTAACAAAAATTGAAAGTTAGAGATTTCTAATTGCATAATCTTCATATGAGTTCTATTTATAATACCTTAAGAATCTGCCTACTTTAAGGAAACATAGTATCACATTATGTCACTGTCTTTAATCTTGCATCTTTTTTCCTATTGACTACAGTGTAACTAGATTTGTCTTGTGGATCTTGGGAGGTTGTCTGACTCTGAGGATAGACTCATCTTTATCTCAAAGCCAGATTGAGTTTACAACAGGTTGTTTGAAACAACAAGAGAGTCTCTTCAGTTATGGGATTATTATTATCTTCATATTATGATAAATGCACACCTCTCAATTTGCGGACTTTAGAGAAGGAGCAACTCTCATACTCCTTCCAGCACTAACCCCAAATTACAAGTAGACACAATAGATTATCACTGACCAGGCACGTCCCAATAACCAGCAAAGGGATGCCCACGTTGAGATTTGATATCCGACTTAATATTTATTATATACCAGCCCCTGCCCATTGCTGCAAATCTCCCTCTCTTAATAATTAACTCACTCAGAGAGCATGGGTGTTAACAAGAAATAGTAAATTTTATTAACAATATATTATATAGATGTAATTCAATATGTTGAAGTACAAGTAATGACATATACAACAAACACATACATGGAACATGTATATATATGTAATTCAATATAATTCAAATCCTAAAGCTCTCTCTTTTAGATTATCTCTAACCCTCTCTAATGCACAACTTTAAAGTAGAAAAAGTATTGCAATGTTATTACAGGTAAATTTGTATATAAATTAAGGATTATACACAGCAATTTATCTTCTTTTCAATCACTTAGGACAAAGACTGATTGGTTTCAATCCTAATAGTAATATGCTAAAAACAAATGCAAGTTATGCTCAAATTTCTTGTTATAGTCTCTCAAGATAATAAAAATTCATTTGACTTTTGTCTGGATTTAAAGCTAAATAGAAATAATAAAATTAATATTTTATTTATTTAAAAAAAAATCTTTGTCAAACTTTCCATTCTGTAGAGTAGATAATTCTAATTTGTTCTGTAAATCAATGGCAGTGCATTTTACATATAGATATATTGGTTGAACATTTTATTATTAGTAGCAACTACTAGAAAGAGTTTAAATTCAATTTACACTTAGGCATATATCGTTGTATGTTGTAACTATTAATAATAATTATTATTAAATACTACTTACTTAGAATTACTAACAAAAAATATATATAAAATTACTGCTTTTTTGATGGTTAGAAATTGATCTGCTATATTTTTATTGCTTGTTTTATCATCTTGCTTATTATTTGCTACTGATAATTTTAAAAATACATAACAAATATGTTTGGATTTTTAGTTTGGCCTTACTCTTATGGCACTAGTGTTTTAATATCATTTTGATATGCATGTACTATTTGTTCAGAGTGGACATTTTCAATGCTGCAAATATAAAATATAAGTAAAACATTACAACATACAACTTTTCATTATTCAAATTGCACCTTGCTAATGCTATTGCTAATGAATTCTAACTGAGCATGCATTGGAATTTTCTGGTACATGCATAAACATTTTAATATTTTAAATATGAACATGATATAATACACAACTCCTTAGTGGTTTTTAAACATCTTGCTGGTGATTTTTTTTAAGATGAGCCATCAGTATTAAAAATAGTTTAATGGAAATTTACTTATTAAATGTTTATATAATTTAAAGTGTTTCAGTAACTTGAACAGTTTTTCCTTGATTGGCTTGATTTAAGGCATGTGAAACAAATCAGTACATTTATGACAAAATTTTGTTTTATATTTTATGTTTTTCTTTTAATAAGATTGCAATACCTGAAAGAAATTTAACACAGAAATGAAATTAAAAAATAATTAAAAGGTATTGACTGAGCAGATAAATGAATTATTAAAAATAATGTATAAATACCAAAGAGGTGAGAAAGGTAAAGGTGACACCTAATGATACTACATTCATTGTGTACAAAGTCATGGAATTTGCCAATGCTCATTTCAAACGTATGGATGGAGTGTAGGGGGCGCTTCCGGCTTCCGCCGCTTTCGCGTTCGTTTCAAACGTGTTTCTGTTGAATAATTATCATGTGTAAATAATTCAGTATACATATAAAGCAATTACAAATTGCCCTAGAATTATAAATGAAATTAATGTAAAAGTATTGGAATGAATTATTATTACTCTTCATTTAGTATTACTATTATAGTCATTTTTACTATCAGTTATTATTATAACTGAAATGTTTTTTTTTGTTGTTTTTTTAAACACTGTACATTTCGGAGACTTTGGTTTCTAGGCAGCTTCAAGTTTGTCCTCAAAGAAGTTATTTATTTATTTATTTATTGATGGAACACTGCCGTATTTCAATCGTGGACTCTTACAAATCCCAATTCTTTGGCAAAATATATATACTGAAAGATGAAAACCACTCTAAAGAAATGTCACATAAACAATGATTTACTCAGCTTTTGTTGCCTCTCTCATTTGACGTCATGTTTGCAAGGTCAGAGCTCTATATTTAGAATTTCTCCAAGATAATGTGATTCGCGTGCTTTTGAGCTGTCAAACAAAACCGGCCAGAATAGCTAGTTTCTTTCAACTTTTTAATAGTTACAGATAGTTTTTAAGTGGCATTTATTAAATTGTTTTTAATTGGTTACAGGGTTTAATATAAAATGGATTGATTAGTGTTTCAAGAAAACAATACTTACACATTAACAATGAGTATGTTATGGAGAATGGCTGAAAACAGTTACATCTTAGGTTATGGGGTTTGTTATTACTTTTTCTATTAAAAAAAAATCTCTTTGCATCTAAGAATAATTTCTAAACAACTTTTGCACATCTGAGAGAGGGGGGTGGGGTGGAAAAAGGATCATCTTGCCCAGCCACTACACCACAGTACATAATTGCTTGTATCATCAGCAATACAGATTGGTATGGATTTCACAAAATTATAAATTGAGAAGAGACTTGCACTCACTCATCCAATTTGAACACTTTGCCTATGATGTCACATTTCATCCACAAGTGACTCACACCTTGCAAGTGTTGTCACATTTCACCCACAACTGACTCACACTCTGTGGAATCACCTTTCATTCACAGGTGACTCACTGTTTGCATGTGTTGTCACATTTCATTCACAAGTGATTCATTTTGCATGTTGCCACAGTTCATCCACAAGTGATTAACACTTTGCTATGTTGTCACATTTGATCCACAGGTGACTCAAACTTTGCCAGTGTTGTCACATTTCATTTACAAGCGATTGTTATTAGTGAGATATGTTTTAGTAATTAATCCTAATCAGGGCATCCAGCACATCCACAGCGTTATTGAATAGCTTCTCCAGCGTTGTGACACACGTCTTGCTAGATTAACCCCTTAACCCTAGCACTCCGTGAGACTGTGACTATCATAATTCACATCTCTCTAACCACTGGTCAGTAAGTCTCATATTCTGGCTTCTGTTTACCTCTTTGATATATCATACTCCATTATTGAGCCAAACTAGCCTTATACTCACAAGTTAACACTCCACCAGTCGTTCCAGAAAACTCCTCAACACAAATTTAATCACACTCTATTAGTCTTGCTAATATGCTCACCCTGGTTCTACTCATTTATGTAATACTGCTCACAACCGGTTCAATCATAATTTGTATTTAAATCATTGATAGTCATGCTAACTTGCTCACCACTAGCTTACGCTTCATCAGTCATGCTAGCCTAATCAGTAATCCACTATTGAGACTACCGCTTCATGGCAATTTCATAATCCATTACACTCCTGCTCACCACAAGTTCATACTCCATCAGTCGTGCTCACCACTAATCTGTAATTCATTACTGAGTCAACCACCTCGTGACAATATTTTCATGTAATCCATCAGTCGTGCTCACCACTGGCCTGAAATCCGTTAGTAAGTCAATCAGTTCACTACATTTTTGCAATCCAAGTAAACCTGGAGCGCCACCATGAACAAGTCTGGTTACTCTTCACACTCTTTAAGACTGATTTATTTCGGCTTAACATCCACTTTCACGTTTTGCTGATTTCAGCTCGCTGCTTAATACCGTATGCCCTAAACCAGCCATGTATTAATACTGGTCAAAAGGGACAAAAAGAAGTCAGTCTGACAGATAAATACGGACATTAGTGGACTGTAGATCTCAACAACCTGGTCTTTCATTAGTGGACTGTTTACTAGTAATGAAACCAGTTAACCCTTTACAGCAAGTTAATTACAGTCTCGTTGAACCCCAGTTCGCAATCCAATTTTGCACAAAGTTATGCAACAGTTTGTCATGGACAAAAATACTGAGATCAGCCCGGTGATTCAAAAGTGAGTCTCAGCACTTTTCCTCCAGAGCTGACTTTGAAATCTATATTTATATTTTAAAAAATTTTATGACAGTCATCTAAATTTGAGATAATTTAATGACATGATTTTACTTTGAAATTATGTTATGAAGTTGAAATTCACATAACACAACTTTGAAATAATTTCGTTAAGCCATGTGATTAAATATCGCTTCATCATGTCATTTGACTTCGAAATATTTTCTTTAAAATGGAAAAGCAATTTGTGGCTTTGAAATAATTTCGTGGCATCATGAGTTTTTTCCTGTGACGTAATCTAACTTTGAAATTATTTCGTAGCGTCATAATCTGTTCGTGATGCCATCTAACTGCAGTCATTTGACTTCACAGACTGGGTCTAGCATGTTCAGCATGCTGTGTCAGCAAGTTCACGCGCGCACAATTTACCCTGCATATAGCCTCGAAGCACTATTCTGCTATCGACAGAGAGCAGATCGGTTAATACAGCTATAGCATTCAGTCAGTAGCACGAAATATAGTAGCTTCGTAAACTTGCCGATATAGTCCCTAGAACCACTACATACAGTGGTTCTTAACCTTTTTTGAGTCATGAAAATCTGGTGAAAGCTATGGCCCTCCCCCCTCCCTAGAAGAATGCACATAAACAGAATATAAAAATATAGTGAATATCTGACTTTCACGGACCCCCCTGAAGTCCACCCATGGAACCCTGGTAAAGAACCCATGCTGAAGTTTCACTACATGGACCTCTAGGGTCGAGAGCGCCACTCGAATCTTTGCCTGGAGTTCGTGCCCAGCCGACAGTCTAGGAAACCTCAAAGTCCGCCACATATAAACGTCACTCCGAATGCCACTTAAATGCCATAAAGCGTTGATTTAACAAGAACATTATTACGTTTTCAAAGCTCACTATAACGACAGAAAAATCTACTTTAGTGGGGGTAGTGTGTGGGCTTGTATATGTGTGTGAGAGAGATATTTTACTTTAAAGGAAAGAATGATGTATGTAAAAAGATTCCTAACAGAATGTTGACTTTAAATAGCTATGTAGACCTTTTCCTTCTCTCTGTGCGTGTATCAAACCCGCCGGCCCCCCCCCCCCAAAAAAAATAAAAAAATAAAAAAATAATAATAATAATTTTAAAAAAAATAAAGTGAAATACGACTCCCTCATTTAAGGGTAATTTTATAAACGAACTGGTAATTTTTTGTTTTGTTTTGGGGACCTAACCTAAAGATTGCAACACAACAACAATAACAACCAACCACGCGAAACTTATTGTGTCGAAGGGAAACAATTAAAACCAAAGGGATCATTTTGATCTCCCTCTTTCTCCCAGGAAATAAAATGACACGACCGAATATATTTCTCTGGTAGACAACACGAAGAAACAACTAAGCACAGATCGAGAATGGATTAAAGCAATTATAAAAGGAACAAGTATACAGTATTACCGAGTCGTATTATTTACGATTACAAGAACAACGTAGTCCGAGACTGGAATAGAGGAAGAAAACAACATTTAAACTTCAATATTTTAGTTTGAATCCACAACGTTTAGACTGGCAATTCAGTTATTGTGATTTTACGAATGAAACCACATTAACAGTTACTGCTCAGATGAGAAGGAAATAGTATCACTGTCTCAACCTCGGGTCAGTCAGTACATCGGCTTTAGAGGGCAACAAATTTGGGGGAAAAAAAACAAGTCTAGACAGACTGGTGTAAGGTTAATAGCATACAGGAAAAAAATATGCAAAATGATAATCATTAAACATACTCTTTTCAGTTCTTAATATAATAATAAACTAGTTTGACAAGTTGGTTGAGTGGAGACAGCAATTTCAAGCTCAACAGTCTTAAACAAAGAAGTGAATGAAGAAGAAAAAGTGAGAATAAAACCCCATCCATTAAACAGGATGGATTCAAGCCGAAGACTTTCTGCATGCTAAGCTAGTGCATTTACCTCGCTACCACTAGGCACCCTAAATTAACTATAAAATCATGTCTTCAAAGGTCTGGGTGTTCACCTTTTATCAGTTTAGGTACCGAACTCCTCAAGGTAGCAATAAAGACAGGTCTTTAAGACCTTCTAAGTGTTCACCTTTCAACAGTTTTAGTACCGAGCTCCACAATGTAACAATAAAGACACGTCCCTACACATTTGCATGTTCGCGTTTTAACAGTCTGATAAAGGCGCCACGCGTGCATACTTTTCCAAGTCTCTTGGTTTTATTTCGACCTTCACTTTAGTGGAAGTTTAGAGCGCATTTTCAACTCACGAATTACGAAACACTCACATGCCAAAGAAACAAGGGAAATAACTCAAAACAGACCGCACAATGGTGACACCTGAAATATTTGCCAACCGGTTCGGTACACAACGATACATCTACACCTCGTACTTTCAACTCAGTCTTAAATTTATACAAGCACCAAACATTTAAATTATAAACTTATTTTCTGGAAACGAAACGGGAAATATCTATGCTGCACCACTATCTGGCTGTGATTGATGACCCCCCCCCCCCTCCCACACACACCTGACACGTGTCACCAAGACCTGGCCTTTGGTTGTCCCTGAAATGCGCGCGCAGAAGGCAAGAATGCTAGTCATACAAGAGTTAGTGTTTCTTGACACTCGGCTACGCTGACTTAACGGATATCATTTATTATCGATGAGGCATATTATTTAAGGGACGGTGTAAATAAAAACGGCGTTTCCTTTTCGCACGAGACTTCTGACAGGATCACATTAATACCAACATTTTATTTCAGAAAGTCACACGAATAGCGCACAGGCCTACTGCGAGATGAAACTGGCACTGATTCCATCATTATATGCGTGCGCATGACCTTTCTAGAGGCGAGTTATTATTAACATATAGGTTTGGGAATTCACATATAAAGTTAGGTTTCAAATGTACTTTCGGTCCTTGCGTGTTAACGGTTGAGGTGCAGTGCCGTCTTAACGCATGGGCACTCTGGGCAGTTGTCTGGGGCCTTGTTGTTGTTTGTTAATGTAGGGGGCGCTTCCGGTTTCCGCCGCTTTCGCGCTTGGGGAGGGGGGAGGGGGAGGTGCCTTCTTGCTGCGTGCCTTCTTTGCAAAGCATGTCTGGCCGGCAAAGGCGGACTCCAAACTCGGTAATCCTTGGGCTGGAGTTGTGTTTGTTGTCGTTCCTGGCGGTGGCGTTGTTGGTGTTGTAGCCATTTCTGATGTTTTAGTGAGGAAGGGGTGTCTTACAGAGCCCAGGCTAGTAACACACAAGGTCTATATCTAGTGTGTACGTGCGCCCGAGTTGTTCAACCTCCCCGACCTCCTCATTGGTGGCGTTGTCGTTGTTGTTGCTGTTGTCGTGGTTGTCCCTGGTGTGGTCCGTTGGGATGTCTGAAAGTGGGCGTTGGTGGCCAGCAAATGGTCGAGCAACAGCTGAATCATGTCGGCCATTGGGTGGTTAAAAAATCCCCAAGAGGGGTACTGTTGTTCGTAGTACGGCCATTGTTGGTGTTGTCGACGTTGTTGTTGGTATCTGTGTTCTTGTTGCAATTGTTGTTGTTTCCGTATATGAAGTGGTGGACGCGCCGTCTTTTATTTCTTTGGCCCTGTTCTGATATTGATGGTGGTGGTGGTGTAGGCTGGCTTTCTGTTGTTGTTGTCACTTTGGTTGATGTTCTAGGTGGCGTCGCTGGTAGAGATGAGAGGGGTGTGGCCTCGAGCTCCCTTGTAGCCTCGTCCAGAATGGTGTTTACTTCAGTTTTATTCTGAAGTGAACGCGCCCCCCCCCCCCCCCCCCCGTACTTTCGTTCCTAAAATCCACGTTGGCAGTTTGCGTAAAATAAATGTTTATGAATTTCATTTTTATCTATAATTCTTTCATTTAGTCGAGTTTCTGGCGTCCCCCCCCCCCCACTTCTGGGTAAGAGAATCTGCTTTGAAAAAACTAGCTTGATGATATGAAGGTCACAAAGTTAACTGCTCTGACACTTTTTTTTTCTTTTTAAAGACATCACAGTGACCATGGAAAGGTGGGAGCAGCGGCCCTTTCATCATAATAATCTAATTCAAAGCAAATTAATGGAAGATAAAAGATATTAATTTTCCAGAATATCACCATAAGAATTAATTTCCTTTACATTGGGCCTCATCACCAAAAGACGAAGAGTAAGAATTACTTCCCTTTGAGACATGATCAGTGATGTCAGAAGAAAAATGAGAAGCTAGTGAACAGTAAAAAATATTGTGCACTATAAATTCTTAGAGAATTCTAGTTGTTGTTGCGGGTCTCACGAAATGCCTTGGCTAGCCGCATGTCTGAGACTCTGGCATAAACTGTGCATCGCTTATTTTATTAAAAATTATGTTATGGCAATCAGTCAAGAAAAACCCTGCTATAAACATAAAGTGGAAAAACTATCAATCTGCATTTCTAAATGGAACTAAGTCGTTATCATTGGTATAAAATGTGCGTGTGATAATAAATTTGATTTTCAGTTTACTTTTGTATTTAATAAATCTCACGTAATCCACACCGGAAATAAGTAGTTAATATATTCAACTATTCTTTACCGGAAATCAATTGTTTACAGTGCAATTAGTCACCACCGGTGATTAGTAATTTAATTATAACAGCTGTTAGATATTAGCTAACAAAATCTTTTTAGTTGACAGTCAGCCTGCTATTTGCCGCCGGAAATTATTAATTAACAGTACATATAACATCTACCGGAAATTATTAACTAACAGTAGCTATAGCCTCCACCGGAAATCAGTGTATATGGCCAGTCTCCAACGGAAATCACTAATTAATTTACAGCACATTAATTTAAAGTGTCTCTTATATATCTCCACCTGAAGAGATATCAGTGGTTTGCACTACCGGCTAGTCTCCACTGAAAATCAGTAATATAACAAGCGGTAAAGTATTTCCACCAGAAATAAGTAATTTACAGTTCCGACTTGAGTTTTGGAAAACAAAATTCACATTTCAATAATTTAAAATGCCGGTCACACTTGAAAGCTAATCTTCAATGGGAAACAGCAGTTTACATTACAGAATTTACATCTGTCCAGTTATTTGTTGTTGTCTAATCGATGACGTCATTTCTAAAAACTCCCTATTGACGGCTGCTGTAGCGGCAGAAATTACCTTTCGCCAAACTGATAGTCGAAACCAAATAGATGAATTAACGCGAATCGAGCTTATATATTGCCATTCTAGTAGCTATGATTTACACCTGTACTCCGGTAGCGTACGCTGTCGCAGCCCCCTAAAGAAGTGATTGACCAAGGGTAAATGAACCAACGGCATAATTTATGAAGAATTGTACCGGTTAGTGTATTCCCAGTGGTCTAATTCATGACGTCATACTTCACAGCTCCTACCCCCCCCCCTTCCGACTGATGTGGTTTAATGGCTGAATGCAATTGATGTGGTTTAATGGCTGAATGCAATCTTCTTCGCATGACCTTTGCACCTGACTGGCAATCAAATTCAGTCAATACAAGACTGCGGGGTGAAAAACCACAAAGGAAACTCAAAAGGCGGCGCTTTAAATAAGCAGACTTGTCGAACGTGTACTATCCAAACTAAGCAATTGTTTTCCCACTTAATGTCATAAATTATGAAACAAACTAAGCCTTTACATGTTTTAAGTAAGAATGTGGACACACAATCCACAATTCAGTCATACGGTTCTAGTACTTCCCTCCACACAAAAAAGAAAACCCCCAAAGTACAATGACATGAAAGGGAAATGTAAAAATAAAAATTGTAATTTGATGATTCGCAAAGTCTCATATATAAATTACTTAAATTCAGTTTTGCTTATATTTATTTTAGAGTTTCATTGCTGACCGAAAAAAACAAATGCCAGTTCGGTTTCAGCACTCCTAGATGCACTTGCAATGAACAAGAAGACACAATAAGTTTACAACAAAACTGAAGTATTATTATTAATATACTGAAAAAACATGAGTTTTCTCTGGTTTGAGGCAATTACTTTCTATTATTATAAGTTGCAAAAAGTCAAAAGAATTATGAGTCACTAGAATTGACTTGATTATCCGCACCACAATATGTACACAGACCCGCAAAGCTACCGCGAATATCCTTAGCGTGTGCGCTGCAAAGCGTGTCGTCCAAGGCACGACTAATCTTGATTGGCTGACATATTGCATTAGGAGGACATTTCAACCAATGGAACGCGGCCTTTAACTTAAGACACGCCGAATGTGCTCGGAATCTTCCTAGCACTGTGTCGCCATTGTGTTTTGATGTAAACTATTTTATGCGGTTATAAATTTCCGCTAAGCGAAAGCTGTCATCAAAGAAAATACTGCAAAAGATGATGAAACTTGCTATTTCACACGTATTCTTGTAACGGCCGCTTCGATGTATTGTAAGGTAAGAGTTTATAATGCAGTTTATTTAAAACTATACCGCAGATCGGAAAGCACAACCCTGGCACAAAATCAACACGCTTGAAAACTAACAGATTTGCTGTTTAAGACGAAGAAACGTGTACCACGTTTCATGTTACCTTATAAGATTTTGTTCGAAATAATTAGTATTCTTCTAAAAGTCCCTTCTCTTGCGAAACGCAGTAATGTGATGTCCCAATATATGCATGCATTTTAATGTGTTGTGTGTACCTCTTGGTCAGCTACGCGCCATCATCGGTGTTGCATTCTGGGTTAACGTTAGAAGCAAGAAAATTAGAGCATTAGTACATGCTTATTAATAATAGTATGAAGCACATCATAAAACTTAATTTGTTAACTGTTATCGTTTAACTTTAAAAGTTATGCGGAATCTGAATTATATTTACAATATCCTAATCGAGAATAGATAGAATAAATGCGATTTAACTCTATGAAGTGACCACACTGCTCGGCTTGATCATTATTAAAAAAATATAAAAAAACTGCCCTAGCATTTAAGCGAAAAAAAGAAAGAAAATACTACTTAATGTTTATAGATTAAGCGAACAGTTTATTTCTCGATGCATTTCTCTGCTTACTTAGGCCTATTTACTTTTTTGTCGCGCTATTGGTCTGAACTCAATAATTGAATAAATAAGCAATTAGCTTGACAGGCCTACTCATTAATTTATTTAAGAATTAAACTTTGATTTTGAAGACCGAATATAATTAAAGAGTAAAAGTTCTAAAAAAATTTGCACTATAGGCCTATATAAATAGTCTTATGGTGACAATATTATTGGTTTAGTACTTGTTTAAAATTGAATAGTTTATAAAATATAAGCCTTTATAATCAAATCCAATTCCATGTAAAAGATGGATCATTTTGGATTGGAATTTTGACTGACCATAAGCGTAAAGATCAGTTTTGTGAACAGCACTCAGCGCCTGAATTAAAATTCCAGATATATATTACACAAACAAAGACAAAAGAACTATAGGCCTACATTTTATGAAACATATAATTTCTTTTTTTTTTTTTTTACTGTTAGTGTTACTTTTAAAACTGTATGCATAGTTTTGTATATTGTATTAGTATTATTATGGCATGAATAAAATTGACAGTAAGAAATTAGTATCTGTTTATTCATGTTGATGTTTACATTGAATGAAATAAATGCAGAAGCTCATGTTTTTCAAATAAAAAAATTGGTTTGATCTCTTATTTTTTATAACATTAAAAAATTATATAGTCTTCAAAAGTAACAGTTGCAGCAATATAGCAAAATTCAAGATGCCATCTTTATATTTTTCAGATTCATGCCTAAGTAATGATTTTTTAAAATTTATTTTTTTCTTTATTCTTTTCTTTTCTTTTTGTTTTGGGAGATGAAACTAAATAAACTCTATTGGACAGTGTATATATAATCAAGGTCAAAGATGAATGATTTAATTTGGGAAATCACAAGGTTTAGAAGACTTAAAATATATGACCATTAAAATTAAGTAATTAAAATTAATTTATTCCATGATTTTCATTTGTCTTGTGGGATATGAAAAATGTTTTGCTTCAAACCCGTTGAGGAGATTTTTTGGGCAAACATTTGGAAGTAAGGTACAAATGATTAACTCCATCCTCTGGTAACAAATTCAAAAAAAAAAAATGTTTAATTATTAAGAACTGAACATATTATCTATTGTCGCTGCCTTATTTAGATTTGTACTAGTGACTGAGAGATCCACTCTCTACATTTAATGATTTATTGTCTTTAGGACTAAAGTAAAACTTGTTTATAATTAATTAATAGATACTGTTCTGATAACAGACTTGGTTATTATTTCAGGAGTGACTTCTCCCATGAAATACATATTTAATTATCATGGATATGATACTTTGATAGACAGTTCACTGACTTTATCCTTGTCTCAAAACATGTTTGATTCTTTTGACCAGTGAGAGCCAGTGCAGGCCATGTAAACAAGTGCTACCATATTCATAGTGTGGACTTTCCCAAAACATTTAAGTTCATTTAATTTTAGAACTATGACATCGACACACATATCTGTTGCTTTGATAGCTTTAGAATTGTAGTCTCTAATGTAGTAATAATAACAGTACCTCTAATACTGTAACAGTCTTAATTTAAGAAAAGACAGCAAGTTGTTAGGACCACTTTTACATTACTCATTTGTTTTGGCAATTAAACCACAAGTATCCATTACGTTTGATTGAAAAACTAATAAATGTGTTTGTCTGGTGGAAAAAGGAAATCACTTAGTACTTATATAAAAAATTGTAGATTTTTAGTCTCTTAAATGATGTCATCTCTTTCCACCAAGAACAGAAGACAGTATCTTGAGAAGTATTCTGGCAGAAAAAAGGGAGCATTAACCTAATAGTACTTTCTTGCACCATACTAATATAATATTTACTGAGTATATCTAAATGTTGGTCAGGAGTATAACTGTGGGTTCTTAGGTGCTAGAGTTAGGAATTTTAAATGTTACATTTATTTCTTTATCTGTAGAAAGAAAGCGAGTACTTATTGGTTTTATCTTTTTAAAAAAAAACCCACTGACTAACAACAAAGCAGTTTACCAGCAACTGTGCATTTTAAAACTGGATAGTGCATTTGCTTGGCAACTAAACTATCAATTATTAAATAATAAGTATTATGTAATTTAAAAAAATTTGAAGACTAAACTTAAAATTTAAAAGACAATTCAGTATATAAATGAACCCTTGAAAAACCTATCTAGAAATGAAGCAAGCCTTGTTAAAAATCTAACAGTGAAAAAGTTATTTACAAAGATATCACTGTAATATTGTTTTGTACAAAGTGAACACACACACACACACAATATATATATATATATATACACAAGAAATCACAGTCTGGTTCCCTTCGTGTCTAAAAATGTGAAGATTTTTGAGAATCAATTAATTTTTAAATTCTACACAACCTTAAATTTAAAAGAAAATTTTAAATTAAGAGTCTTTAGAGTATTTTCAATAGAATACAGGTGCTCACCCCATGCATAGTTAATGTGAAAATAATATATACAGTCCTTATGTTTGTGATACTAAATATGCTTGAATATTATTATTAATGTATCAAGTAATCATGAAATTTCTAAGGGAGATTACTGTTTCTAACTACTACAACCTTCCTGCCACATTATGCATCATGCTTTGTTGTTTATTTATACTGAGTTTTTTAAACATATGTTTGTAAAGAAAGTCAAAACACTTGCACATTATTACTATTAGGATAAATCAACATTGTAACATTTGTAGCATTACATTTAACATCAATAAATGTTACAGTTTTATATTAAAATATAAAAATGTAAAACTAAAATATAATAATGTAGCATTGGCTTCTAATTCAGTAGTAAGTTAAAAAACAACAACATATAAAATATTATAATAATGTAGCATTCACTTATATTTTCAGCAGTAAGTTTTGTTGTTGATGTTTTTTAATTTTTTATATTTAAAGAAAAAATGTGTAGAAGAAAATACATTGTTTAATGGTTCATAATTTCTGGAGATGGCACCCAGATTTTCATAAAATTTGTAAACTTACATGCATCACATATTGTGAGCTCAAGTTTGGTGCAGTGAAGATTTTAACTGTGCTGAATAAATAGAATGAGCTTTGGCATTTACTTCAAGAAGGAGATTAGTCACAGAGCTCACTTCTGAAGTTTGTCCGTGGAAACAGGTAAAAAGATTTGTGTGAGGACTAAACTGGATAGGCAGACATGCAGCCTGTTTCTTGTTTTAACCCAATCTTGTATGTCATTCCACCTAATGGATATAAATACATTTGAGCATTACAGTGCATATATGTTAACTGTTACACTTACAGATCATTTCATGGAGAGGTTTGAGTTTTGGTGCTTTTAGTGTACTTACAGTTGTCACTTTACTTCTTTTCCACTCCATTACTTCTCTAGCAGTAAAGAGCTTGAAACTCTTGAATATTTTGGTTAGCTCCATCCTCAGTATTTATTCCATTCTGCCATGTATTATTAAAAGAACTGTTATGAAACTAAGGTTCTTTCATGCTCAGCATAAAAATAATAATTAACATTTTGATCACTTTTATAATTTTTATCATCTCTTAAGGCCAAAATAATTATTGCTTTATGATAGTTTATTTAGTATATTTTACCTTGTCTGTGTTTGGCATAATTCTGTGTTTTGCTCCATTTGGCAGCAGTAAATTTTTCTTGTGTAAAATTGTTAATTAAGAAGTGACATCTGTATATACTTGACACTGATAGAGCTGTGACAGCTGGGGGGGGGGGGGATATCATTAATTTTAGATTACAGCTTCATAATATGCAGCTGTCAAATACACTGTTCTTAGATCTCTATGTTGGATTAGATTTTACACTTGGTGCCATCTTTGGCTCATGCCCTTGAGTTTGTACACATCTGACCTTGTGGTACCATGTTTGATTCACCATGAAGACCCATATCTCATTTAGATATTGTGATTTGGTTGGCTAATGCTATAAATGGTCAGAGATCATACACTTTGATCTTGTGGATTGGCTCACTATGACAAATCTCATTTTGATATTAAAGTTTAGCTTGTTAAGGCTCCAATGGTCAGAGATCATACACTCCAGTTTTGTGGTATGGCTCATATGATGACAGATAATGAGATATTTAGATGTAATGATCCTGTTTGGCTCACATATAGTAATACTAATACTATTGAGTGATACTCCAGTGGACAGCTATTCTTTTGACTTATGGTGTACTCACCATGTGAAGACTGATCTGTAGGCTCTGTGGTCTTATTTCTTACTTATTATTAATAATATTTTGATGGACATATACATCCAGCACTTTTAATTTTGTATTGCTCATCAGGAAATCAGATATCACATATGTTAATTTAGAATGAGATCTTGAGGCACTAAGTTTGTCTTAGTAATATTATAGTACACTATAATACTTTAATTTGTATTCACATGAGAACAAAGGTCCCATTTAAATATTGTGATCCCATGGTTGACATACTACTAATAATAGCAGAAGTTAATGAGATAATAAATAAGATCTTCATTGGCTCTATGATCTACAGTGATATTTTGATCCTATAGAAATATTCTATAGACTCCGGTCGAATCTTAGAGGTTTCTGTAAGGACAAAATCAGACTTACTGAATGCAAAACTAAATAGATTTACAAGATAATTTATGTGTCCAATGTTCCTTTATGCATGTAAAGGAGATAGAAATATTAACATCAAGTAGGTATTAAAGTTATGTATCAGTATCACTAATAGTAATACATTGTTCTAAAATTAAGAAGGTTCTGAATATAAACTTAGCTGACTGTAAGTCTTACTCAGGTTGAATTAAAACAATAATAGAAAAAAGCAACATTTACAGAATTAAAGTTTGTAGAGTGTTTAGTATATCTAATAGTTTTATTTGGGATTGCATAAAATTTTGCATTAAAAGTCTTTGAAAATTATCACATCTTAATGCATAGACTTCAGGTAATACTACTAATAATACTGTAATAGTAATACTGTAATAGTAATACTCTAATGGGATAGAGATCATACACTTTGAACATTTGTATAGCTTACTGTGAAAAGAGAAACCCCACGATCTCATGGTACTGTGGTTGACTTATATTTTATAATACTATAGTAATATTGTAATGGATAGTGATTGAACACTTTTGATCTTGTTGTATGGCTTACTCTGAGGGGACAGAGGTGTAATACTTTTGATCTTGTTGTGTGGCTTACTTTGAGGGACAGAGGTGTAATACTTTTGATCTTGTTGTATGGCTTACTCTGAGGGACAGACATGTAATACTTTTGGTTTTGTTGTGTGGCCTGCTCTGATGGAAAGAAATTATGGCTTTATTATGTGTTTTATGGCTTCCTTTGATGGACAGAAATCTATAACACTTTTGATGTTTTATGGATTTCTGTGGTAGACAGAAATCGAGATCTGAACATAAATTAATTTCACATTGTTAATGTGGAATAATCTCCCACATTTTTGTTTAACTTGCAAGTCCATGAAAGATCTTATTTTTAGTGATCATATTATTTATTTTCAGATTTACCCAGTGCTATTTTCCTTGTGAGCACTATAATTTAAACGTCTGTTGCATAAGTTGTTCTAAGTTCATTAATTCAACACAAGAAGAAATATTTGTTTTTGTTTGATTTTTTAAAGAAATATATTTCAATTTTTTGCTTGTTTGTATTTAGTTTAAAATATGTATTTTGAAACTCTAAGCTTCAGTGACCTTGCTTTGTTATTGACTCCAGTAAACAAAATTTCTAGTGTGTACTGCTTACTTCAGCATATTGAGAAAAAAAGAAGCTATTTTTATCATTCAAATCACTGGACAGAAAATCAAAATATTTATATAAATCTTTAATTATTTATTTTGTCTCCCATTTCAACCCCACTTATCCCAGTTCCCCCCTCCCCACCCCACACATATTTTTTCCTCAAACAAATCAGCATACTTTCAGAAAGCAAATTACTTGTTTGTAAATTTTTGATGATGGATTTGTTTTGATGTTGCATTTTAACATCCTCTTTCAGCCCTTAATCAGTTTCACAATCATGATACAGGAACAGAAATTTACTTAAGTGCTTTTTAATGTAGTTGTTGCTTACAAGTTATATTTTATATTATATTTAATATAATTAAAAATGCATTGAAATATATATTGAAACACACTTAGACATGCACTTTACATGTACAGAAGCAGGCTCCGGCACATACATTTCTGTATAACATACATTGGCATTATGGCTGTAAGACTTTTGATTGCAGTACTTGGTAGGATTGTAGTTGGGCATGGTTGTACTTTGGTAGGATTGTAGTTGTAGTTGGGCATGGTTGTACTTTGGTAGGATTGTAGTTGTAGTTGGGCATGGTTGTACTTTGGTGGGATTGTAGTTGTAGTTGGGCATGGTTGTACTTTGGTAGGATTGTACTTGTAGTTGGGCATGGTTGTACTTTGGTAGGGTTGTAGTTGGGCATGGTTGTACTTTGGTAGTATTGTACTTGTACAAGTTGTAGTTGGGCATGGTTGTACTTTGGTAGGATTGTAGTTGTAGTTGGGCATGGTTGTACTTTGGTAGGATTGTAGTTGTAGTTGGGCATGGTTGTACTTTGGTAGGATTGTAGTTGTAGTTGGGCATGGTTGTACTTTGGTAGGATTGTACTTGTAGTTGGGCATGGTTGTACTTTGGTAGTATTGTACTTGTACTAGTTGTAGTTGGGCATGGTTGTACTTTGGTAGGATTGTAGTTGTAGTTGGGCATGGTTGTACTTTGGTAGGATTGTAGTTGTAGTTGGGCATGGTTGTACTTTGGTAGGATTGTACTTGTAGTTGGGCATGGTTGTACTTTGGTAGTATTGTACTTGTACTAGTTGTAGTTGGGCATGGTTGTACTTTGGTAGGATTGTATTGGGCATGGTTTTAGCTTGGCAGGATTGTAGTTGGGCATGGTTGTAGCTGGGCATGTTGCTGAACTTTTCAATTGTAGATCCCATTGTATCATTTGTTTGGAATTAGAAGCATATTTACCATTACATCTATTGAGGTAACAAGCTCTAAAACAATAAATATAATGCACACATTAAAAAAAAAATTGTTAAAGGGTGCACATTATTGAAGTGTTACTTTAGCATTTCTTGGTTGGAAGACATCAGTTGAATATTAAACATGAAATCATCATTGGAAGTGAAAAAGATTGTAAGAATGAGTGGATCCTTTAAAATGATAACTACTGGTAATACAAATCATATAGAATTAGAATTGTTTGGAGCTAGAATCTATCTTGTAGATCTAGCTCTTTTCCAATGGGCATTTTACCATGTATCTTTTTGAATCAACATATCAAGAATAGTGACCATCCATATTTGGCAGGACTCCAAAGTAGTTTTTGCAGTATAGCGGCATTATGCATTTTTGTTTTAAAAAGAAAAATAAATTGCTTGAATGGATAAATACCCTGAAAGAAAAAAGAGAAACATAAATAAATTGGTCTGTATGTCAGTAAATATTAATTTAAAAGCTCAGTAAATACTATTTTAAGGTGATGTCTCCAGTCCAGTATATGTGTGACATAAAGAAATTTTGTGTGTGACACTGAAACTTCTTAAATGTAAATTTCACTTGCAATCATTTATAAATTGCTTAATAATAATAAAAAAACAAACACATTCCTATTTCTAGCTACTAAAACCCATCTCCCAAACTTTTATTTTTTTCCTCATTCTCATTCAGATTTTAAAATGCAGAACTTAGGAGGTGGTAAAAGAAGGCAGAAGTTAAGTGCAACAATAGAGAAAATCAGCAGTTAGTTATTTTAATTAAGAAGGAAAATGTCGCCATTTAGCATTAATAAATTAAAAAAATATAGCATTCTTTTAAATTTTGGTGGTAAATTGTGGGTTTTTTTTTAAACAAGAAAAGAGAAAAAATATAATATGTGGATAAAAAGAAAAAATATATATCTTCATGTTTTCTAACGTAAGGAATGTGCAGATTCTTACAAAATTTGTGAACCCCTTTATATCTGAGTGCCTATCTTTCTATGTAATCTTTTCATTCTATCTAATTTTATTAAAAAACAACTTTTAAAACTCAACAGATTTTTTACCAGAAATTATACAATGGAGGATGAGCCTAAGAAAAAGATTGCATCCATGAAAGATAAGCCCACAACTCAAGGAGAGAATCTACCAGGCATGGAATCTGTTGTAAGAGCTGCTTTGTTGTCTTCCACTTCAGCATCAGCATCTTCCACTGCAACTTTGGCAACCCTTTCCACACCAAGAACCACATCAGCTACCTCTTCTCCAACAGCCTCAGCTTCCAGCACTGCTGTCACAGACAGCAAATTGGCTCCACACAACCCCACAACTTTCACCACTGTTACTTTGAGTGCTGCTCCCAGAAGCTTGTCAGTTTCCTCTTCTTGCACTAAAACCAAAGCAGGCAGTGAACAGAGTGCTTTGACAAAGTCACTTCCTGTCATCAGTACAATCTTGTCATCTTCATCATTATCCAGCACAACACAACCATCTCCTTCGGTGGATGATTCTTTAGGTATAATTGTTTACATTTTCACAAAGTATTTTAATGAGGAAAGAAATTCAGATATCTACGAGTGGAAAGAGTTGCATATTTCCCACCACCATCACTGTCCCCAATAGTGTCTCATTCTTGTAAATGCAGAATTCATGTAAAGTACACTCCTGATTGTCAAATACTTGTTGGGAATTAGGGTGTTCATTGCTGATTTATTAAATGTGCATTTGCATGAGAACTGTTTTATGCTTATATAGTTATAACATTCTTTAAACCAACCACAAACATAGTCACCTCCGAATACCAATTTGAGTATTGTTAATGGCAGTTTGGAGAATTATATATGCATGAAGTTGAGGCAGAGTTCTGAATAGACATTTTTTCAGCAGCTTTTATAAAAAGAATTAAAAAAAATAATTTCTGATTGCATGGAGAATTTTTAAAATCTTAATTATCAATTAATGTTGAGTTTACTGCATTTGTATCTGATGTTATGTTTTGTCTTTTTTCCGCCTTTCACTTGCTTTTTCTCCAATTATGCAAATTTCTTTTCACTTATAGTTATATTTTGATTTTTTCAATTGAGTGTAGTGATATATTGTTTTTTGTTTAGATGACAGCCCCAATAAACTCTTGCAATCAATACGCTCCAAGAACCTCCCTTACCCATTACCAGTGCCAGAATACAGCCAAGCAGTGCAATCAGCACGTGCTTCCGGAAATGTCCTCTCTGAACGTGCTACTATCATCCGAGAAACTGTCAAGTTTTTTCTGGTCTACAAGTACTGGTGGACAAGTGATGACTACGACCGCATTGCTGAGCTGGTAGTGAATGAATTTCCAGAACTGCGTGATCCTTTTACTTGGCCTTCTCAACCATGTTATGTGAGATGCATTAAATTTTGGTTGTTATTCGTTATAACCAACTCTTTCATTGACATTCTTTATTTGTTGACTGTGTTGTAATTGATTCATTCTGCAGGAAAAATCAAGTAAGTTTAAATGTAGTTCTTCTTTTCTGATTTATTAGTCTGTCAGCTACTGATGTTCATCACGCCTTAGTGAATCAGTGAACATTCCCAGAGCAATGTACAAATACAGTAAGACATAATCACTGATACTGTGATAGAGCTAATAACGAGTATCTAATTAACTTTTGGTTCTACTGATAAAATAGCCATCTTACTATATTACTATTATTGACATATTTTATTTGTTTTCCACCTTTATTTTTTTGAATATAATTTTCTTTTAAGAAAATATTTTTATGAATTAAAAAGTATAAATACCCAGGCTAGAAAATTTTCATTAGGGCAGGTTAAAAAAAATGTTTTCTTGCCTGCTCGAATGACCAACACATTTTTTTCCCAATTCCAACATCTGATCAAGTGTTGGCCTGCACGAAACAGCTCTTGCATTTGAGCAATACCTTCATGACTGTGTAAATGCCCTGTATTGTATCTTTCAAAAAAAATAAAATTTAGACCAGATTACTGTAGTGTAAATTAACCAGAGTTTATACACAAAGTCTAAGTCAACTCTAAGGACAATTTACTAGTTAACCTGAACAAAATACCACTTCACCTTGTATAAGCAGATGACATGTTTTGGTACTAATTTGACTTGCTTTAATGATTTGGAAATTTTGTTCCTCACATTCTGATATTACTTGTTTGATGTTTTCATGGATAACAAATTCTTGTTACATGAAATTTTTGTTTTGAAATTAGTAAAGCCATATTTTATTTCTTTAAAAAAAAATAAAATTAAAACTTTTTTCCTGAGAAGATGATTGACATTTCCCCCTGTTTGTCTGCAACAGAGTAAGGTGCGTCTGGACCTTTCTATGTGTGCACGTAACATGCGACGAATTGCTAAAAACCAGGAAAAGCGACGGGGAAGCCACGGCTCTGATCAGTCAGATGTCACTTTGGACTCTTCACCTACTGTGAGCAAGCAAGCAAGGTCAGCTGGTAAATCTGCAGGCCATGGAAACAAGAGAACAAGTGGCGGAAGGTCTTCACTGGCATCCCAGTCGGCAGGCCAAATGCTTCCACATACGGCCCACACTGCCCGGGCCACATCTTCACCATCATCTTCTTTGTTAGACCAAAAGCAGGTCTGTCCATTAAATGTGGGATAGTTGTAATTCACTGTTAAATCCTTAATTTGAATGAGAGGAAATTAATACTGAGCATCAAGAACTGCTTTATATGAGACAGGATTCCCATGCAGGTCTGGAATTTGATTTTAGCTTTATCAGGTATGGAAACGGACTTGAAAATCAGTTTTAAAAATAATATCAGAAAAGCCTGGAACAGGTATTAAATTTGAGATTCAAAAGATATTTATTTTTTTAAAATTTATTTATTTATTTTTTTTTTTTTTTACTGTTTTAATATTTGGTTGTCCACTAAAGGTTTGATTTAATCAGATTGTATGAAAATTGTATAAAGGTTTGATTTGAAACAGTTGGTTGCTTAAACATGCAGATTCTTTTCAGCACTTCCAGAATTTTATTTCATCAGTAATTACAAAATGCAATTTTGCTTGTGATTTAAATGTTTTCTTTATAATATTTAATTATGCTTAAAAGTCAAAAGCTCACTGGGATTGGCAAAATTTAGCACAGTACATTTATATTCTAACATTCTGCTCACAGGCAAAGAAAAACAGTGACTGGTAACTATGATTTTACACAATAAATAGTGTCTGACACTTATAAGATATTAATTTGTTATATTGTATCCTACTCACATATAGATGGTGTCCTATACGTATAAAATATTAATTTGTTATATTGTATCCTGCTTACATATAAGTCAGTACAATCAGTATTTTTCTATCGGTTGAAAATTTTCTTTGATGAACTATACTGCACTGTTAAAAAGATTAGGACTCTTGAAACAAAAGTATATTTGTTATTATTTTGCAACCTGTTGTAATTATGTTAATATATTGTGGTTTTAAAAGTCTGTTTTTAAAAAAAGTTTTTACCTTGAGTTCTGAAGCAAAATTTCTCAGAAATAGGAGAATGATCCAGTGTCAAACAGGTTCAAATCATCTTTAAGGCATTATCAACATTTTGCATGAAATTTTTATTTTAACCATTTCTACTACTTTTAAAAAAAAAAAAAAAAATGTACATTAAGAGGTAATCATATAGATATATTTGAATATGAAAGATGTTTTTATTTATGAACATTACACCATGAACAAATTCTAATAATTAAGGAAAGTTTTTCAAGTGACATTTGGTAATAGAACTAAGACAACAGGTTAATAAATATAATACATATACATGAAGACTGCATAAAGAATGCATAAAACATTAAAAGACAATATCTGATTCTTAATTAATAAAGCATGCTTAATGAAAAATAATGTCTTTTTCATGATAACATTTAATTTTCTAATTTTCACTTTAATTTTCTGAACTTTTTCTTCTAATGATATGCAAATTTGACACCAAGACAGATCTAAATTTTTCAGCACAGTAGATAACATTTTTCAATAGGAGTTATTGATGAATAAAAATGATAATGTAAGGATTTTGTTTTACATATTACAAATTTGGTAAAAAAGTAAGTTTGAAAAATTGATATTTAAATATAAAAAGAATTTAAAACATAACAGTAAGCAAGCTATTTAAATGTAACAGCTGGTATTGCTTTCCCATAACCAAGATAACTTACATTCCCCAAACTGAAAAATGTAAAATGATATTTTCTCCCCCCTTTTTTGTAGTATTCTATAAGCTAAATGAAGGATACTTTGAGGATATAGAAGACAGAATCTTTTACTCTTAAAGACAGCTAAATAACTAATAGTGAATATCCACACACCAAGTCTCCTTTTAAATAATTGTAATTATTTCATATTTGGAATACTATATTTTATTATTATACTATTATTTGGAATACAATATTCCAAATATTTGAAATTTGGTATTTTGGCTCCTCATATGTACAATTGTTTCTTGAAAGACTATGCAGTGGATGTTATGTTTTAATAGTTAATTAATAATAATAATAATTTTATACTGAATAATAATAATAATACTGAAATTTAAAATTTATTTAATTTCTTGGGGGAATGGGAAATGTTAGCAAAAAAAATTATCACATTTTTTAATTTCAAAGTTTTATTTTTATTTTCTATAGCCTATTGTAAATTTATTTAGCTTATTTTCTAGACATGAAAATTTTTTTTACTTATAAGTTTTGTGAATTTTTTAAACAAAGTTTGAAATAGTACTTATTTTATACAGTACATTAAACTGGTAATAAATTAAAAATTAAAGATATTTTAAACTCACAAAAGATATTGCTTTCTTATAGCAAAGGTAACTTTTATTCCAGATTTGAAGAATAGAGATTGATAAATAATAATTTTCGTTCTTTACAGCCTAGTTCATTTGAAATTTTGCAGGTAATTAATTTTAAAAAAAAAACTTTAAAATTTGTTTATACATTTATATTTGTCATTATTGTATTCTTCAAAATTTAGGTTATTATGTAGTTGGCAAAATTTAGGTGTGATGTGTATTACTGTTTTTAGTTTTAGGTATGGAATTTTAAAAAAAATTCTTTGGTCCGGAAAGATTTGGAAAATTATTTGCAAACCTTGCCATGAATCTTGATAAATTACTTTAGTTATTGTGGCAGCAGTTTAATTTCTTGGTTCCCTGTTTAATTTAAAAAATAATGCTAATATTTCTTTAAATAAATAGTTTGCAAGAATTGATTTATGTGTATACCATAATCATTTTAAAATAAAAACTTTTTTTAACCTGTATAGATGGCAAGTTTACCATACCTTCTTTCATCTACGGCAAATGCATCTCCATCATCTACAGTTTTACCACCAGTGGCTCACTTTCTTGGTCATGTACCTCATAGTCAGGGTCTTGGAGGCATTGTTTTTCCTCCAAGAGGCCCTGCAAGTGCTGCAGCAGCCAGTGCATCTACATCTTTGGCATCTCCACCAACACCAGCTTCAGTGTCTGGGGAGTTGAACTCTACTCCAGAACTCAGCCTGCCTGCTTCTTCTATGCTTCAAAATGATAAGCATGATGACCACTCTTCTCATGCCACCACCTTGGAGAGCCCCATGTCAGTTGCAGCTGCCTTGCGTCCAGATGCTCAGCTGCCCAATCCTCTGCCTGTGCCACCGTATTCTGATAAGGTAATGAAAGCCAGGAAAATGGGGATTGTCAAGTATGAGCGACCCCTTGTCATCCGTGAGACTGTTCTCTTCTTTCTTTCCTTGAAGTATTGGTGGAGCAGTGTCGACTACGACCGTATTTCTGACTTTGTGGTCGATTACTTCCCAGAGCTCCGAGATCCGGTTTTAAGTCCTAACGTGCCGCCGAATGTGAGTTGGTTCTGCAGCATATGCTTGCTGGTTCTTGTCATGCTGTCGTACATGGTTGCATGTTGTTTGGTGCCAGTGTTGATGGACATTTGCAAAGGTTACGATGTTTCTTTCTTGTTCTCTTTCTTGCATCAGTCTTTGGTATAGTGAGATTTTTGTCAACTTTATCTAGTTCTTTTTTACTATGTTTATTTCATTTAGTTTGAGTTAAGCTTTAAGAAGAAAAAATCTTGATTTAAATTTAATTGTTGTTGGTTTGATGTAGCAGTTGTTAAAGTTTGTTTGTTTGACAATTGGCTGCTTGGTGTCATTTTCGTTGATATTAAATCTTATTTTGTTTCACTGTATGTTCTGTGAAAACTCATTAAAAAAAAAAAGAATGGTTTCATTACTCATCACAACAAAATCGTTCTGGTAAGTAGCAAGGACTTATTACTTTACGTTTATCTGCATGCTACTTTGCTGTTACGTCGTCATTGTATATTTCATTGGAGTATGATATTGTGTTTTCATGTGAAATGTTTATATGCAGTATAGTATATTGCATTTGTAATAAGTGATATTCTTGACTCTCCTGGGTTGATTTATTTTCTACTAGATTTGACTTGTGTCTCCAGCTTGTGTTAACTTAATTTTTTCAATATTTCCATCTATTCATTGGTTACTTTCTGTCATTAAATCACCTTCTCAAATAGAATATACATACAAGTAATAAAACCAAATCATATCTTTCTTAGCGTTTCAGAGCAACAAAGGGAATAATTCCATTCTGAACTGACCGGCTCTCCCTGCCAAGAAACGAGCTCTTCTCATAGTTTAGTTTTTGAAAGTTTCCTGTTACTTTTGAGTCCATTCAGAACTCTAGGCTTGGGAAGTGTTATCATTCCTGCACATTTCACCTTTTTAACATTCATCAAAGAGAAATGTTTTCTTACTCCAAATTTATGGAAATTTGTTTTGCTTAGATGTCTGCTTTATCAGTTGGCTTTAACTACCTTACTTCACCAATGTATTAGCATACTGTTAATTGTGTCTTCTGAAATTCATTTTTGTTAACTCTAGTTTTGTCCTCTGATACTCATTATCCACTAACTCTTTGCTAGGTGACAGAACACTTCTGAAATAATCAGTCATAAAATTCATTTTCTATTATTATGTATTATAATTTAAATTTTTGTACTTAATTCATTATCTTATTTCAGTATAATTCTCTGCATTTCTTAATGACATAAAAGAAAATAAACTCACAACAGAACTATTTTTGCTTGTGCATAAATCCTGGAAATCTTTTGAAATCCGTCAGTGTATTGGGTTTTTAAATTATTTGCCATCTGATTAAATATCACATTGATGATGCAGAGAATATTTAGTATTGACAGAAATGTGATCCTTGGATCCATATTTATTTAGGAGATATTTCTATTCTAATATAGATCCTTTTTTGTATTCCAAAATCTTGTATCATGAATCTATATTAAAAAGTGGGATTTCTTTTTTAATGTGTTTTGAATCTAATATATAATTTGATAATTGAAATACTCATTACACACTTTTAAGAATTAAATGGTGCCTCACCTTTTCTCCCAAATCCAATCAGATTTGGCAATTTATAAGTCAGAACTAATTTGAGTTGGGTTTGCAGGTTGTCATTTTGGATGAGACATTGTTCAGAGAAAGGTTATTTCCCTTTCTAAATTGAATAATGAAAATTATGGCTCTAGGCGCTTGTCTCCTATAAATGAAATGATTATATATATATATATATATATATATGACTACCATATTATATTATTATTGAGATTTTTGGTGAGTGTTTAGGGAGAAAGATTTTTATATGTGGTGAGTAGTATCTTGGAACATCCACTCCCATGATTACATATAATTTAAAAAAATAAAAGAAGGAAAAGAGTAACTCATAATTTATGTTTGTTTTAAATATGATCTTATTGAACTTGAATTAGTGGGATGTATTAATTTCTTCATGAGTTCTTATTTTGTGTATAATGCTCTTAGATTAGTAAAATAAACAATTGCCATTTAACATTCTTTGTGTTGCTCTCACTAAGGAGATAATGTACTTACACAAACTGGTAGAGTTGGCTGAATGCAGAAAGATTTTTTTTTTAAAGAGCTTACACTTAAAACGTGTCAACATTTGTTGACAGCTAATTGCCGAAGTCAAACTGAATTCTTTAAAAAAGCTGAATTTACTGATATAGTTGATTAATACTAAAATGCATCTGCTTAGTTTGGATGCCTCTTCACTTGTTCGTTGCCATTTTCTTTTAGGGTTCACATGGAGTCAGATTTTGTTTTCATAAAACTTGAAATATTATAAAGAGTTAAAATAATTTTGAAAAATGAGTTAAATTTATGCTATTATATATCATCTTGTGACTAAAGCAGAAAATGGTAGTTCAAATACAATACTTTATGAATGTTAGTGCAAAAAATATAAATCACAGTCAGTGACTGGTAAGTCACACAAATAATATGACTGATTATAAAATGTTTTCTCTGAGTAAGAGCAAAATTAAATGAAGTAGAATGTGTAATTTATTCACTGTACTAATCTTTAATTGAATATTTTAAAAATAAATGTTGATTATTTTGTGTGACATGACATACCACCAGCTCTGTACAGGACTCTGAACCTGTAATGTGCAACGTTGAGCAAAATGCAGTGTGATTTAGTGCTTTGTAAGTGATGGTTTGTAGTATATTATATATATATTCACTGAATAGGTTAAAGTACTATAAGATTGATTTGGGTGTTGAGAAGATTGCACACTCTCCCCCCCTCCCCCCTCATTGTATTTCACTTCACTTTTTTCACTTTTGTTTTTCTATCTTTCATTTACTTTCAGAGAAGAGTGCGTGCAGATTTGTCCCAAACAGCTCGCAATATACGTCGTCGAGAGCTTGTGTTGAAAAAACGGGACAGTAAATCACCTGAAGACAGGTTTGCGGCAGTTGGTACAGTCACAATGCCAACACATGGAGGAGTGCAGGCACCTACAGACTTTTGTAACGAGCTGTTGGCTGCTGCAAGCATCATCGAAAGCAGAACGGCAGCACAGCAGCATAGAGGTTCAGCATATTCGCATGATGGTCAGAATGATGGATCAAAGGAAGCTCAGTCAGATGTGTCCACTGATGATCACCGTGTTTCTCTTAAGGGAGCACTAGCTGCCATGCTCAGTGGAGTTCATGCATCAATGCTTGTTGGGAGCCATTACGATTCTTCAAAGGGAATTTTATCTGAATCTCATGAAGATGAAGATTCGGTCACTGGCCACCGAGTGGAAATACAAAATGCTGGGCATGCAGATACACAGAAGGACTCTGGTAACACCACCCCTGCTGAAGGCAAAATACATGACAGCAATGCTACAACCATTTCCGTGGTAGCATCTTCTGATTTGCCTGTTATCAAGCATGAGGCTGAAGATGAAGAGACAGATGACTATTCTGACAGACAGCACCAGGAAGAGTCTCTGCAGGCTCACATGACTCAAGCTTGGGAATCTCTTTCCGCCCAGATGTCACAGGCTCTCTCTATGCAAGCACTTTCTGCACAGATGTCACAAGCACTTTCTGCTCAAATGTCACAAGCCTTGTCAGCATCACACATTTCACAGCAACTCATGTCGGCACAACTCTCAGCTCACACTCAACAAGGGTCTCCTCCAGCAGCTCATCAGATGGTACCCACCACTACCAGCCCTGGGGTTTCCCCTTTATCTCTTCAGCAGCTTTCACAGGCTCATGTATACAGCTTGGCTTCAAGTGTAGGAGGAAGTGAAGACAGCTTAGTGGATGCATCTCATGCTGACCGCATGTCTGCCATGGCCATGTGGCGGTCCACTTGCCTTCCTGATCCACTTCCAGCACCCCCCTACTCTCTTAATGTTCTGCGAGCTCGAGATTCTGGCAACACTTCTTCTGCCCGTCCACGGATAATCCGTGAAACCACTCAGTTCTTTTTAGCCATGAAAATGTGGTGGACAACTCAGGATTATGAGCGGATTGCAGAATTGGTGTTGCGACATTTTCCAGCCTTGAAAAGTGTGGTAAGTCATGCAGAAATTTTATTACTTTGCACGTTGGCTTAGTAGAGTAAATACTTTTTAGAGAGAGTAACTCCAGCTGACATTTATTTTTGAAATGCTTACATATTAATGGTCATCTTGAGCATTTCAGACAGCATTTTATCTCATTTGTTTTGTTTTTATAAAAAAAGAGTATTTTCAGAGTTTGTGGAAATTAATTTTTCAGATAATATTTGAATTATGAGTCATTAATAATAATAATTATTGAAACATGGTACATTAATTTTCATCTCTTGCATGCTTCAGCTCTAGAACAATTTTCTTGCTTTGATGATGTTTCTGGATGTTATAGTCAATTAATGTTTGATATTTGTGATGCTGTCTGGGAAAACCTGGCTACAGTCACTAAAATTGATTTGCACTACAACCATTTGTAGTTGTTTAGTCCCCTTCAATAGTCCAGGGAGGTATTATATAATGAAAAAACTATCTGACATAAATTAAAATTATAAAAAAAATAAACATGGGATTCTGAACTTTAATAAATTATAATATATAAGAAAAATCACTTTTGAATTTTGTTCACTTTAGTTGGGTTTTCCCAGGCAGCATCACGTTTGTTAATGGGCAATTATGAAAAGAAGTTAGTTACTCCAGATTCATCAGAATAAGTACTTTTCCCACTACAACTCCATATTGAGAGTATTAATTTCTATTTGGTGTGGGAGATAATTCTATAAAGTACTAGGGTGGAAAGGGGTCTCAAAAATATAAACTGAAAGACAAAGGTAATTTTTGAGTAATTTTGCCCATGTAGGATTATATATACAAGTTAATAAAATTATAAACAATTTTCACCGGAATGCATTTTGATTTTCACAAACGTGTTATGGTTTATGAAATTGTATTTTTATTGGTGGTGGTTTACTCATATGGGATGAAACTGAAGAGAAGTGTAATACACTTGTCAAGCATAAAGTACTGTGAGAATTTTACTTTTAGTTTAGTGTCTCTCAGTCTTTGTCATTTTCATATCAGCACTGTATTGTCATTTATTGTCACAATTAACCTATGTGAGTATGTCACAGGACTTTATTGATCATGGAGAGTTTACCTAATTGCATACTAAGTACTAATTCCCCATCCACTTTCTAGCTCTTGAGCATAAGTTGTGATTGTCACTTTCAGAACATTTTTGGTGAATTGGTACAATCAGATTATTGGGTTTTTTTTTGGCATTGTGATAATAAACATAAAAGAATGTGGATTTCATTGTTATTTTTTTCTAAACCCACCCACTCTTTTGTGCTTGATTTAGGATTAGATCTTAGTATCTAGGAACATGGATTGGTTTTTATTTCACTGTCTCATTGTTTGCCATTTGTTTTTTTTAAAATAAAAAATCAGTTTGATTTTATTTAACAAAGTATTATTATGCCAGGCTTTTTTTTCATTCATTTTTGCATTCAGTCAAATTAAGCCTACAAATTTATTTTTAAACTCACTTTTTACCTTCCTCTTAGGAGGACTAAACATTATTGTCAGTTAAAATTGTTTTATGATTTTGATATAGCTTTGTGTTATTATAGGTTATTATAGTTTTGCATTGATTCAATGAAACTGTTGATAAACAAAATGGAAAGAATGCTTTCCCTTATACTGATATAGAGAAGTATATATATTTATAAACTGGAGAAAAAGCACAATATATCAAAAAAATATGTCTTGCCTTTTATTGGAAAAAATATGAATCAAACACAGCAGGCACTTTTGATTTTTTTCCCCATAAAAATAGTTTTTCTGTTCTTCATCATGCACACGAAACCACGAGTTACAAGGTGCGATCACATCTTTATCACTTTCACTGCTTTTATCGCTACTTTTCTAATACTTTATCACTCAAATCATCCCATTCACTATCTCTTGATAGCACTGTCACTCTCCGCCATTATTTTTCGTTGCGTAAAAACAAGAAAAAAACTACCTGAAAAGCTTTCCGAAATATAGCAGATGCTTTAGTAACATTTAAAACAGGAAGCAGGATGTTAACAGATTTGTAAACAAAGCTCTGATTGGCTGGGATGGACCATTCAGAGCTGTTCTTTGGTAGTGCTTTGTCAGGCCGATAGATCGGCTGTGTCATATTTTTTTAGCAATGTTGCTATGGTCGATGTATCGGCCGACCAGGTCCAAAGAGTTAAAACTTGCTGACATGATGTAGCCCCAGACTGTTTATACTGATACAGATGGGTTTGATTCACTGCTTGCTGTACTTTCAGTAATTTTCTTCAGCTGATTTGTTGTGATTTTAAATGTCTGTGCCATCTCTAAATTCATTTACTTATTATCATTATATTGTTTTTGCATTTTAAAACAAATCTAATCCACAGTAGTATGTATGTATGTTTTTGTTCACAGACTTAGTCAAGTTAGTGTTGATTTATCGTGTAACAGTCTGATTGCATTGTTTTTGTTGTAAAATCAGTGAGTTGTCATGTGATCAAGTGATTTATGTTTAATTTTAATTGCTAATAGAATTTTAATTAACTATTATTTAGTATTAATAGTAATAATCATCTACTATTATTTTATATGACATTTTTATTTTATGGATGCATTATATATATATATATTTCTTTCTTCTTTATCACATTTTGCTGTTTTTAATTCATACTCATAATTAAAATTTTTTATTTGAACTAATTTGAGAGGTTTAAAACCATCATTATAATTTTGAACATTTTCAAATGCTTCTGTAAAATGTCGCTATATTATTTAATGATAATAAATTATTAATATTTAACATTAAATAGTAGTAATTTGAAGACAAAGTGAAGTTATATTTTAGTGCTTATTTAATTGGAATGGCATATTTTTTAGCAAAATGTGAAAAAAGATTTGGGGACATGTGCCCGCAATATGAGGCGGCGGTTACCAATTTCACGATGCAAGCCACCAGCATATTCTTCACAGCAGTGGTCTGGTTTCCAGTCTCCAACTCACAGTTTGCTGAAGGACAATGGGAGAGACTCAGATTCAGATGGCCAATCTAGAGGTGCAGGTTTGACGCTGGGTGAACTGGCCACCATGGCCAGCCTAAGGGAAGCTGTTGGACAGCGGGGTCAAGACAAAGGCATGCTGGATGTTGCAGGACTGACTGGTTTGACGGAAGAGCAGGGTCGCGCTTTATTAGCACAGTCTATGTACGAGCAGAGCACTTTGGCTTGGAATGCATTATATCAACAGCAGTTTGGCAGTGCGGCCTTAGACACTGCTAACACCTTATCCCCTGCCCGTGGTACAAAGCGAAGCCTCAGTGACACCAAAGTAACAGAATCTCGAGAGAAAGAGACGCTAGCTGCAGCTGTAAAGCGTCATGCATCTATAGAGCAGACTACCAGGCACCAGAGGGAAGGAGACTCGAGCTTGAGCCAGCCCCTGGATTCTCCTGATGAGGAAATAAATGAGCCTGATGCAAAGACGGAATCTACTGTGGGAAGTTGCAGGAACAGTACTTCCGATGCCATTAAAGTAAACGATATGCATACTGGCATGAGGCAAACAGCAGCGCACCATTCGATGCCATCTCGAGATCAGCGTAAACAGTATGCAGATTCAGCCTCTTTTCAGTATGCTCACTGCCCATCATCCTCTGAGGGTTTAGTGCATGCGCACCAGAATCCAGTGCGTGCACACTCTCAGTCCATATCCCAGTTGCGTCATGAACCAATCAGTGCAGAGGAAGCCCCCATCAATCTTACCTGTACCAGTGAAGCATCTCGGCAACAGCAGCAGGATCAGATTGTGGACAAGGATGTAATAAAAACGGAGCCGCTTCTTGATAACCCCAAGAGATCAAGGTCAAACAGTGGAGATTCATTCAATGCACGTGAACAAGTGTGGTTTCCACATGGGTCTCCTTGGAAAAAGAGTGGTCAGAACCTGTTTAAATCACTTCCAAACCCACTGCCTTTGCCCAAATATTCACAAAAGCTTGTCAAGGCTCTAGAGGAGGGATTAGCCTATCGCCACCGCTCGGAGATCATTCGTGAAACAGCGCGGTTTTTTTTAGGCTTTAAGTACTGGTGGTCAAGTGCTGATTACAGTCGTATTTCAGAACTGGTTGTTGCTCAATTTCCAGACCTGAAGGACCCAGTAATCCAGCCAGGACAGCCTGTTTATGTAAGTTGTTTGTAGTTTATTGTTCTGTGTAGTTTACAGTGTTTTGTAGTTTATAGTTATTTTTTCTTGTTCTTTAAGTATTGTCTTTAGTCTTGAACATTTTACTCAAAATATTTAAAAAATTTTGCATGGTTGTTAGAAATATAAGAGTACTATTACTAACAATTTTTTTAACCTCCACCAGTATCATTTTTTCAAAAACTTCATTTCTCATATAGTTGTCAGCAATTAAAAACTATTTTACTAGCAGAGTGCAAACAGATGAATATATAATTACTTAGCAAGTTAGGCAGAATTATTTCTCCTTGAATCTACCCTTAATATTAAACTGTTGACCCCTTTGTTGGTTGGACTGTTAAAACAAAATTGTAATGCCATTTTATAGATTTTTATAACTAGACATTTTAAATTTGAATATTTCAAGAACAGTAAAGATATCAGTTTAATGTGTTGATTGTTTGATTTCCCACCTTTTAACCTTTTAGAAATACAACACACCTGTTAACATTTTATTCAGTGTTTACTTTTAATATGAGTTAATTAATTTTTTGTGTGAGCACATTTTGTAAATTTCTTACAAGAAAACTATGCAACATATTGTAAATGGTGCCAAATGTATGAAATTAAATTTACATTTGAGTAAAATAGCATAAAAATCTAGATGCATATCATGTAAGAATCTAGAGATGTATGCATGTAATATAAAACCAAAAGGCAGGTAAATAGTATTTTTTCATAAGAAATTATTAAAAAATAAATCTCCACATGACAGAAAATTTTGTTTCTTTGTGATATACAACCCATTCGGCTTTGAATGTCTGAGAGAAGCCATGGATACACTATACTATATGCATTTTTATTTTAATTCTAACCTATTTTTCTTAGAACATTATCAAATATAAAACTATTTATTTTTAATATAAAGACATATATTTTGAAATATTTGAAATAGATTAGTTTCATTACATTAAAAAGGTGCTTAAATTGTTTAGATATTTTACTATTTACTAATTTAGCAAATATTGTTAGATATGAGATTTATGAAATTTATGTTCCTTTTCTAATAAAGTAAGCATTTAAACAAAAAAATAAACATTGTTTGGGTTCTCTGCAGACACATTCCGATTCTCTAGGAATCTGTAAAACTAAAAGTGTGCAACAGGATCCCCATTTTGCTGTTGACATGCAGTTTTTGTGATTCATCCCTCTCAGTCTCACTCACCTCTCAGAACCTTTTACTTGTGTCTGCTACATGGTTATTAGCTTGCAGAGTTATGGAGAAATAATCTTATTCAAGTATTCACAAATTTTGTTGTCACTCAAAGACTTATCTGTCAGCTATTCAGGTATTCACAAGTTTTGTCACTTATCTGTCACTAGTGTCAGCTATTCAAGTATTCACATTTTGTTGTCACTTATCTGTCAGCTGTTCAAGTATTCACAGGTTTTGTTATCACTTATCTGTCAGCTTATTCAAGTATTCACAGTTTTGTTCTCCCTTTATGGCTTATCTGTTGTGTGCTTGAATTTTTTGCACAATCAGAAATTAAAGTACAGATCATCATTTTTTCTAATAGTGTAAGCATGTAAACAAATATATTTATTGTTTAGATAATCTATCATAACATTCTCAGACAGGGGGATTATCTGTAGAAGCATTCTTAAAGTATGCAATATCAATGAACATTGCTCACGCTTGCACCCATTGACATACATTGTTGGTGACTTTTCTATTTGCTTTTCCCTATTCTGTCTTGCCTTCACCTGTGCTACAGTTATTATTTTGTAATATTTTATCTTCACTGTTAGTGCTGCAGCATTGTTCATGCACACTATATTTTTGTTTTTGCAAGTCTTCTGTTTCACCTTGAATCATAGAATCATAGAATCAGAGAGTAATGAGTATACATAGCATCACCATTTTCACTGCAATGACAAAAATTCATCATTAAAAGAACGGATTCATCACATAGTTTATCAAAATGTTAGACCCACTGAGAACTCTTAATTTTTATCATATAACTTAACCAAACCAAGCTAATTTTTGTCGCTATCAAACTAGTTTAGAAACTATCAAATAGTTCACAAAACTCATCTTTATCACAATCACACTTGTTTGGAACGCTATCATATAACTCATCAAACTAATTTTTGTCTCTGTCAAATCTGTTTAGAACACTATCAGTATCATATACTTCACAAAATATTAACTTTGTCACTATCACTATCAGTCAGTATCACACTTGTTTAGAACACTGTTTTGTCACTGTCAACTTGTTTAGGATACTTATAGTTCACAAAACTAATTTTTGTTTCTGTTAAACTTGTTATAGAACACTTACAATGTAGCTCATCAAACTTTTTTTGGTTGTTTTGAACATTTATCATAATACTTTAATAGCTCATTTTTGTAGCTGTTTTCATATTGAACTACAAACACTCATCGTGGGAAGAACCAAATAGCCACATAACTTGTCAAGTTTATCTTTATTGCAGTCAGAATCACATAGAACTTCTGAAATAATTTCAACTGCTGTGAATAGTCTTTTATGTTTTTCCACACAGAATTAATGGTACTGTCATAGACTTGCCAAGCAGGAAGTGGTGAAATTAATTCTCTCTCCTCTACCCACCCCATACAACATATATAGTCTAATGTATTAATACTGTAAATACAAAATATGTTGAAACTGGTAGAACTAGAAGGGAGGCCTCTCAAGAAAAAGCAGATACAAAATATGTTGAATCTAGTAGAAGGGAGGTCACTCAACATATTTATCAAGAGAGTGAAGGAGAGTAGTTCTTTAGATCTAAAATTTAATTAGTGTTTGTCAATAGTATAATTATATTACTTATCATATAATATCAAGCAGAATTTTTTAATCAAGAGATTTTGAAGTAATAGTTGTCTTTTTGGCACTTTCTGTTCTTCTAAGTTATTAATGCATATATTTAAATTACCTTTTAAAATTTATTGAAGGTTTTAAAAGAATTAAACATAGTGCCTTTATAATGAATTTCGAATGTTTTTCTTAATTTAGCGCCGTGTTCAGAGAGATCTGTCAATGTGCGCTCGGAATCTACGCAGAAAAAACACTCGTCGTCAGAAATTGGCTCTGGCAGAAGCAGTTCGATCACCAAAAAAAGCCAAGATCAAAGAGAGTAAAACTGAAGCTGGAATGAAAAATGGATTAGAAACTTTTGGCAGTAGTAAGAGGGTCGGACAGACAAATGACTTTGGAAGTGATGCAAAAAGATCCGCATATGCATTTGATCAAGGCACTTCATGCTCTGGTTCTCTTAGTGCTACTAGTTCAATTGCTAGTGTATTGGCACAGGATAGCACAGTTACAGCAGCAAATTCTTTAACTCTCAAAACTGACTTGTTACACAAATCAACCCCAGGCATCAAGGCATCCTTGGCAGCAGTCACTAGTACTGGCAGCAAACAGTTGAGGGCAGACAATAGCTGGACCAGTAGCAGTCCTGCAGTTACCAGCTTGCCCTCTGCCAACTCTGCTCACCATTCTTCCATCCCAGCCACAGTTACTGGATCATCTATCAAGGCCCATCTTACCGCCATCAGTGAAGCGGCCAGCAGGTCATCATCCCTCTCTTCCAGTCTGGAAAAGAACCATATTTCTGGTGCCACTGCTCTTTCTGCTGCAGTTTCAAGCACCCACTCAGCTGCTTCCCCAGACCAGCGGCAGTCTACACATAGCTCACGAAAGGAGATAGCCAACCATAGCAGAGTTAATAAACCAGCCACCATCTCCACCCAGGGAAGGATGTCAGGCATGAGTGGAGTTGATAGTAGCATGCCAAAGACCAGTGCAAGGAGTGGGAATATTGTAAAGCACAAGTCTGGCAATAGTGGTGCGAGTGTTGTCGAGCCAGTTGTGGAAGCTCAGAATAAGGCTGGACTCAGTAATCATATGCAGGGGGTCGTTGCTCGACAGTTGTCAGCAGATGTACGGTCAGCATCTAACACGACTGCCATAGTTACGCCCACATTTAGTGAGGCTCCACCCACATCAGATTCACGAAACTCTGGTAAGATTATTTTTAGTTTTTATGTCACTAGTACTTTAGTAGATAAACAAGTAAGTCTGTGCAAACAATTTTTTTACTTGCCCTTTAGACAAGAGGAGAGATGATCAATATTCTATATGGGGTGATAGAAAAATATTATGATGATTTTGTCATTTACAATCTTGAATCAATAAGGGATTTATGTAGGGTAATTAAGATAGCAGTGCATTATTACTCAAATTTTGCATTGTCTCAACAAAACAACTGTTGATTTCAGAAAAATAAATGATATACTTTTCATTCACCATTCTCTTGAAAATTCCTGCCTGTTTCACCAATGCATACAAATGCAGAATGGTTTTGACTTCAGTCATGCCCGTGGGGTGGGTTTTGTTCAGTTCAAATGTTCACTCAGTGTCTCTTCAATCATTCAGGTATACATTCATTTAAGTCAATATTATATATATTTATTTTACAAGTGGGAAAAATTCACCACAAAATGTATTTTTCTTGTAAAGTTGTATGATGGTTGAGCATGGTCTTGTCAGATCAAACTTGTGACTGATTTTCATGGTTTAACATAGGTTTGCAGGTATTATTATGATTTTTGTATTATTATAGCAAAGCAGTTATTATTTTATATTTTTATTTTCTTGATTTTTAAAAAATGCTGTAAGCCTATGTCTTTGTGTTATATATAGCATGCTTTGTGTTTTGGGACACTATCAGTGCAGTTAAGACTTCATAGAATTTAGAACATGTAGTATATTATACTTACAACAGACATTATCATATATCACTGCAGTTAAGACTTCACATAACTTGTACATTCATAGAACAAAGTAGATTAGACATTCATTGCATTAAGACTACATAGAAAGAATGTGGTAAAATAGACATGTTTATTGCATTAAGACTACATAGAATGTAGTATTTTTAGTAGTAAGTGAAAGACTGCATAGGACATAGTAAATTAGATAGGTTCACTGCAGTTAAGACTACTTAAAACATGTAGTCTATTCTTAGAGTAGATAGTGTCAATGGCACGGCAGTTAAGATTGCTTAAAACATGCAACACTTTCTTAAATACTTATCACTGCAGTTAAGACTACATGATATATGGCAGGGGTGCACAAACTTTTTAGGCCAGAGGGCCACATTTCCAATTGAGAGTGCATGGAGGGCCACAAGTCAGATTGCACATGGATGGCTCAGTAGAAAAAGAACAACACAAATAATGAAATAATGTCTTTACATTCGTTTTTGCCTTATTAACATAGATTTAGTCTTTATTAGTGAGAAGGGTGAGCCTGAATGTTGTTAACAACTTTGTCAATATTTGGTTCGAGTTTTGTAGTAGCCTCAAAATCGAACAGAGATTGTTGTCGGTCAAATTCGATCTCAGCTTGTTCTTGTTCATGTTTATTACTGAAAACGTTTGTTCACACAAGTATGGGCTGCCGAATTCTGACAACAACTTGCAAGCCAAGTCCTTGACATTTCTGTATGTGCTGGAGCTGAGACTTCCATAAAATATTAAAATGTTGTTCTGCTGAAATGATGACTTCAGTTCAGGTGAACATTGAAGATCAATGACCTCCAGTTGACAGTGCCTTTTAAGTCAATAAAAATGTTGCAGTGTGCTTTGTTTTGTAATGCCGCTTGCAGTTGAAGTCCTTCATCATAGTAACAGACTCACAACAAATTAAGCACATAGCTGCTCCATTAAAATGCCACATAAAGTATATAGCCATCCACTCTTCTTTCACCTTCCTTCCCCCCACCCATCACCTCACCCCATCCCCAGACTGAACTTTGGCTGGCTGCCTGTCGACTTGGGTCTTTCTAATGCTAATTGATGTCACCATACATCAAAGATGCACAGATACTACTATTTCAACACTACCCTTTGATCAGCTGAACTGAACAATGTGCCCAATACACAGTGCTCTCACCTCAATACCGCATCCAGCGTTTGTTTTCAACACAACACAAGATGCATGCACGGGAAAGCAGACCACTGTTCTACTCCCTTGTTCAGATTAATGTTAAAAGCTCCTTGCAGGCCACAAATAATGGTAACATTCTAAAGTCTTCAGGGGGCCGCACCGGGCCCTTTCGGGGGCTGCATGCGGCCCGCGGGCCGCGGTTTGTGCACCCCTGATATATGGTGTATTTAGAAATATACTTATCACTACAGTTAAGACTATGTGTATCTACTATCTGCAATTCACACATATTCAGAGCCTTTGCTATATAACTTCTGAAACTGGCAGTAAATTTCAGCTACACTCTCATGGCAACACTCTCGCAGTAACACTGACATGGTAACATCTCACTGCAACACTCTTATGACTGTTACAGGTGGAAGCAGCATTTCGCAGAAAGTTTACATTGACCCAGACCATGGTACAGAACTGCAGGCTCAGCTCACCAAATTATGGCAGGATGGAAAATTCTTTGATGCTTCTCTTGAAGTGGATGGATGTCGCCTGCCAGTGAGTTGTTCATGCATTGTTATCACACATTGTACTTTATTTTTTAAACACAGCAGCAAAAGCTGCAGTGTGTTATTGTATTGATCTATTCATTGAATCATAAATCTATCTTGTATAGTAAACAAAATTGTATGATGTTTGCACAGAAGAATTTAATGCATTATGAATTTACCATTGCTGTATGTGAAACATTGTCATCACATCTCAGTGTTCATTGGGTTTTGGGGCTACATTTTCCCTCTGTCAGTTTTCTTTGCACCCCCTTTGCATTACCCATTTTTGTGCCTCATCCTCAGCTGTGCAGTGCCCTAGCTGGAGTATAGACATATCGGCAGCGTTATCACAGGTACCTGTTCACAATTTTACTACCTGGATATTAGCATGGCAACGGATACCTGGGAACCTGGGTACCCATTGCAGGCACTACTCTGGACACAAGGATGCATACTAAAATAAAATCTTCCCCAATTTAACTGTAAATGAACAAAAAGTGTTGTTTTGCCAACATTCTTTATTTTTCTGTCAAAAAAATTTCTGTCATTGGTTAATTAAGACTGAAATAACATTGTTTGACAGGTGCACAAACTTGTGCTGCTAGCTGTCAGCCCCTACTTGCAAAGCACATTCCGTCATGCAAATCCTACTTCACAGTTGGAAGTGAATTTGCCCAGGGCTACGGGTGTCAGAGCAGCACGTGACTTTTTGAAGTATGTATACCAGGGTGTGCTGCACGTGGGACCAGACACAGTACATGCATTGCGCCGCATTGCCACCATGTTGCAGATGGAAAAATTACTTGGATACTGTGATGACTATCTCACTTTATTGAATACCAGCGCTGCAAGCAGCATGGCCCACTCCAGCATCATGCCACATGCCACAGCTCAGGTGAGAGAGTACCATAAAGCATTAATTATGTTGTTTATGCAATGTTTGGTATTCGTTTTTAGTATTTGTGTGTGTGCTTGTGTATGTGTTTATGATTGTATTCATGTCAGTTTTGAATTTGGTTACAGAATTTTGAAAATAATAATTTTACTTTTTTTATATTTACTCACTTTTGTCATAAATGACTTTGATTTGGGACCTATTCGTAAGTTTTATAATTGTTGAAGACTGCATGGAGATCAGTGGGGAGTTGAAAATAACTATGAATTTTTTTTAAAATGGGTTTTCATATTAATCCGTAATTCAATAGAACTTAATTTGTAACTATTAATTTGTAATTATCAGATTTGTAAAAACAATATCACATTAAAAAATAAACATTTTAAAATTGGCTTTTAATAAATCAATAAACTCTGTGGTGGTACAAATCTTATTGAAACCATTCTAATTTCTCCACAGGACAGTTTAAAAAATATTATTTCATGAACTCCATTTAAAAGGTGTTATTGACTTTGTTAACAATGTTTTAAATTGTTTTAATTTCAAATTTATACTCATTTCTAGTTTATATTTCAGGCACCTAAAGTGTCTGTCAATCTGCGCGACATTTCTCACAGCCATCACTCCTTCAACACTGATCAAGGGAGTTCAAATTCCTATTCCCATTCATCTGATGCTACCCAGGCAGCCCAGTCACCTTATGGACTTATGTCACAATCAGGTGACCCTTCTTCACACAGGAGAAGGCCAGTTACAAACCAGTCATATCACCTTCCTCCTGTATTGGAACATACTGTGAGGGAAAATGGGGAAGGGGAAAGTAATCAAAAGGCTGAGAGGCAGAGTGCAATCCCCTTGCTGGGAACTGCCAGACGCTCAGTCCTAGATCAAGGAAGCAATGACACCGTGCTAACGGCTAAGCAATCTAAACGATCACATTACGAAAGCACTGATGGTCACGTGGGACCATCTATAGAGCTCAATCATCACGCGCATTTGCCGTATGAAATTGGTGATTATCATCAGTTTCGTTTAGGCGAAGCTCGGATGGTTACAGTAGAACAGCATGAGCAGCTGCACCAGGCTCTGGTACATCATTTACAAGAGCAAGAAAGATTGACTTCTGGTCGCACACAGAACCCATCAGTCATTCAGCGGGGACCAAATGTAGCTAGCTCACCCACTGTCAGTCACATGGGTGTGACAAGTGCTAGTACACTATTACCACCTGAGGAAGTAGCCCATTTTCTGGCTGAACCTTCACAGGCCAGGCACTTGCCCATGCATCTACATGGGGATGAGGACAAGGTTACCTCCCTTCTGCAGCAAGAGCACATCACAGAAGGCATGGAGTCTCTTCTCCCTCATACCGAGATCCAAGGTCAGGAAGGATGTGAAGGATGTGATGGAGCCTCAGCTGATGATATTATGGAGAAGGAAACCCTTTCAGCAGCAGCACTACATCATCTCACTGCAGAAAGTGGAGATGTGGTTGAGGAAGTAGTGGTGAGTGCTGGAGATCTGCTGCAGGATGTGGATGTGGCTGCATGCGAGACAGTTGAGTGCAGTCTCTTACCGCAGACCTACTGTTCTAGCCCTGAGGCTTCTCCTTCGCACACACCAACACTAGACAATTCTGCTAGTCCCTCACTGTCCAGTTTAGCTGCTCCATGGCCATCACATCACTTTAAGTCTAAATCTCACTTTCCTTGGGCCAGCTTGCAGGAAAAACTCTATAGTCAGACTTCACCACATACCATTCCCACTTCCAGCAATGTGGAAGTAGTGGAAACTGTTGCACATGACCAACACATGCATGAAGTGGGGCCTGAAGACTGGCCTGAGGAGAGGCCAGACTATCACCAACATTGCCTGCCTGCTACTGCCGTGTTCTTGGTGCCCAAAGCACAAGGAGAAACAACTGTCATGACTACAGAGCCAAACCATGTGATGTTGTCTGATTCCTCTGCAGCTGCAGATGGCCATATTGAGGAGATCATAGACACATCACATGGGAGCCTGTTGCCACAGACATACTGCTCCAGTCCTGAGCGAGCCACTTCCTCTGACAGTGGACAGTGATGGAATTGGAAAACAGTTAATTCAAAACAGAATATCCATGAGGGAGGGTTAGGGGTACACACCCACAGAGGCTACACCATTGACCACTTGACTATAGAATACATGTTTCTCCACATGACATTCTCTGGTGAAATTGCATGACAGAGTTTTGTTACAGACAAGATGTATCTATAAGAGTTAAAGACTAAGGCTGTTGGCTTCTCTGTCTTTCAGATTTATCACTAATGCCCCTGAGCTCACAGATAATTATACAGTTTGCTTAGATTCCTGGACACTTGACATTAACTGCTATTAACATTGTTCTGATGCATGAGAATACATACTGCTGTCAATGATATGAAAAGTCAGGAAAAGATATTCGGAAAAGAAAAATTTGATAAATTGTCCCAATGTTTAAGTGTTCATGCCTTAGTGGGGCAGAGAGAAAGTAGTATAAATTATTATTTGCAAAGTTCTTCAACATTCTTATTTCTGGTATTATTTATTATGTTCAAACCTTGAGCAATATACCTTCTACTGACAAGTGGAATCTCAGGGTCATACAATTGCATACAGCTAGTTGTTTCCCTTTCATTTAGCTGGAACTGTAGGTGTTTTTGTAACACTTGCTCACACTGATGACCTTTCTGTTAGTTTGTGCTTGGAATTTTTCTGCTGTTGAAATTTTTCTTTAAAGTGGACCAAATTGTAACGTCTTATGAAGTAGTATTGCATTCCAATAGGAATAGTAGCACTTGGATCCCAGCATGTTAGCAAAGATTTTTGTTGCCACATGCATTTCAGTTTCTGTATATTGATTCATGGTTCACTACAGTGTAGTAATTTCAGTAATTTGAATGCAATAATGCAAGAGAATGTTCATTACTGGAGCATTTGGATTACTTAAAAAAAAATTAATAACTGTTTTGGTACTGTTGAAAATGACAAAAACGCTTGCACACACACAGGCACGCATGGGGTTCACAAACATTTTGATAACTTGGGCCCTAGTCTCAGAGTTCAGCCACCATGCATTTCAACAAGATATATACAATATCTTTCTGTTCAAGAACTCACAAACTGATGTGATACAAAGTACTGTCAGAGCAACAACTAACCAACCTGATATAAAATATTTCTCCACACAACAACTAACTAACCAACCTGATATAAACTACTTCTCTACATAAGAACTAAAAACACACCTGATATAAACTACTTCTCTACATAAGAACTAAAAACACACCAACTTGATGTAAAGTGCTGCCCTGTTTAGGATCTAACAAACTGACCATATGTAAAATATTTTTCCATGCAAAATCTAACAAACTGACCTGATATAAATTACTACTCAGTGCAAGAACTAAGAAACTGACCTACGGTATGCAAGAACAAACCAGCCTGATACAACTTCTCCATGCAGGAACTAACAAACCAACCTTATATTAACAACTTGCAAAAATTAACAAACTGCCTGACATAAAGTACTTTGAGCATAACAAATTGACCCAGTATAAATAAAGTAGTCCTGTATTAAAAAACTAACAGACCTACAAAACAAAAGCAAAAGAAAGCAAGCTAAACATGGATTTCTTCTTGTGCATGGCAAGAGTTACTCATTGGAAAATTAGCGAGGAAAAGAATAAAAGATGCTTTTAGATCTCCAAATTGTATCTGATACATAAGAGGTACTTTTCCTCTCTCATTTCTAATTTCTTGATGTAGACACTATTGTAAATTGCCTCATGATGTTTCAATTTTGAAACAACTTAAGTTTCATAGGGCTAATTATTTAAATACATACATATATCCAAATGCAAATCAGATGCCAAATATGAATTACTTACTGGTGAATTTTCTGACCATCAGCTTAAAAATGTATAGTGGTGCCTGGGATTTGTGAATCCTGTCAGGTCTGTCTTCATCTGTATAATATTTTTTCTTTTCATTTTTCATAGGTTCTCTGTATAAATAGATCATACACATTCATGCACATATTTGTGCAGCACCAATGCAGGAGCAGTTTGATGTATTTATTTAATGTGTTTTGTTTTTTATTTACATCTGGTACAAGGATATATACATAATCAACATATTGGAAAGTCATTTATAAAAAAAAATTGTTACAGTGATAAAACACAGAGCTCTGGTCTCAGGGCGCAAATAACAGCAAACAGTGCTGTCTTAACGAAGAGTCATGCATAAAAGAGTTATGTTGCATTGACACAGTAGTCACTCAAACATACGCCAAAGCTAAGAGCATACTAATTCCATTGAATTGATAGAGTTTACATGTATTATGGCAAAAGTTAAGAACTACTTACAGATTGAGATAACTGGCAATATTGAATTATTGGGACTTTACATTATGTGGGTGTGGATTATATCTGTTTGCATGTGCAGTCTGCATTTTGTTGCATACAAATTTGAATGCTTTTAACAAAGCTGACATTGTGTCAGCACATTGAGCGCAGTAGGGTACTGGACTAAAACTGAATTTCAAGTATGGATTTTTCTCTAGTATGCATGGATTTTTTTGAGAAAATAATTTGCATCCTCTAATCTGAATTACATTTTGATGAACAACAGTTTAAAAAATATGCTTTTATAAGTTGAAACTTTGTTAATGTTTGTAGTTTGAGTGCCATGTGTTGAAATCAGTAGGCTGGTATGGAAGATTGAATGCCATGTGTTGAAATCAATTGACCCATGTGGAAGTTTGAATGCAATACGTTGAAATCATGAGTGAGTTTGAATGTCAGGTGTTGAAATAAATGGACCCATGTAAAAGCATGAATGGTAGTTAAAATGATTAACAAACATATCTTCTTGACAAATAGACTGTTTATTAAGAATGACAGGCAGGAAGTTCTTCTAGATGAGAAGTTCATATTTGTTAAAGTGAGAAGCAATAAGAGTGTTTGAAAAGCATTGCAGGAGGAATGTTTACAGGACAACTCACAGAATACTAGCTCATGATATTTAGTTAGATTTGGAAATCTTCCTCTAGGCCTGTAGTATCTTGGCTTATACTAGTTATAGTTAATTTTTTTCTTTTTTTATATATTTCTTTTAAGGCTCATTGCATTCTCATAATGAGGGATATTCAAAAATCACTTGCCAAGAAAAACAACTTACTTGGTTATATCTGAAATATTTGTTAATAATTTGGTTTATATTTAAATCATGTACTTCCAAATTAAAAAAAAAATATGCAAGGACCAAATGTTCATTCTCATTTTCTATGAAAGACAAATATACGTGCTGCAAAATGTGTATTTTTGAGACTGCAATCCTTCTTTGCTAGTTTGGAAGATGGCAAATATAAAGAACATGACCATTTGTTGTCGCGGAACTTCATGTTTTGTGGATATCATCTAATCTTTAGTGGCAAAATTATTTGAACATGTGCAAGTATCCCATGGTTCTTTTAAACCTTTTTTTACTTTTCTTGAAGTTTTTTTTGATACGTTGCCTTTTGTTCAGGCTTGTTATGTTCAAGACTGTGCATAAATTTCAGACCAGATGATGTACAAAATTCATTTTGGGCCAAAATTTGTGACATATAGTTAACATTTTTTCAACCTTGTGTGAAAACAGAGACAAGATAATTAGAATGTTTCAACCTTGTGAGAAAACAGGCACAAATATAACCTAAGAAAAGAAAAAGTACAGATAACTGTAATGTTCAGTGGTAGTCTGCTTTCCATGCATCTTATTTAAATAAAATTGTCCTAATTCTTGCATAGTTTTTATATTATTTATTTATTTTATTTTTCTTTATAGGTGAAGTTGCTTTTTGTACTAAAACAAGATTAAGCAACTTTTTGGATCAGTATTTACAGTGACCACTGCTGTTTATAAATATTGAAAAACATTTCTGGTAGAACATTGATTATCCAAACTAATTGGGACCATGGTAGGTACAGTTAATCAAATAGTTGGATAATCAATTTTTACAAAACAGAGTGTAATTATATGTATATTAAATTATTGAATACAAGGTTATTACCTTTGTAGTTTGAAATATTAAATATTATTAAAAATAAATAATTGATTTAAGAAATGGTTTGTCAGTAATAACCAAAATATTTTGAAGAAACAATGTATGTTACATTTATTTTGCATTTTAATTGTTTACATGGTTTCAACTATAAATCATTCTTTTTTATACTTAGGCAGCAGGTAATTGTAAACATATAAGTTTATAATGAATATATGGACAGCTTATTTTTTAAAATAACAGCAGTACAACAGATAATGATACATCAGGGTCATGGGGTGGGCATCAAGGTCAAGGCTGATGGGTGGTTTGGATAATTGATGTTTTACAGTATGAACATTTAAACACAATTGATTAGAACTTTATAGATAAATTACAGTGAAACATCAAATGTATGTCATAAAGATGATTGTTTGAAATAGCTGATAAAACTCTAAGAAGAATTTTTAGTTTAATAATATAAATATATAGTTTAGCAAAGCAGGTTGTATGTTGTGATTTTTGTTGTCGATGTTACTTAAGATACACAGTGTTTGATGGTGACAGAAACACAGAATTATGCATAGACACGCCTGTACACACCCGCATACTGTCTTCATTTGGATATATAGATATTTATTGACAAATCCATACATTGCACTTTTCATCTTTAGTAAAACAATGCAACTTTTAATTAAACTTGTGCATAAATAATGACAATAATTTTGCTGTTATACAAAAAAAACTTGTTCTTAACAAAATTCATGATTTAGAAAAATCTTTTTGATTATCACAAGTAGCTAATTTGAATTATCATTACCATTGCAATACTATTAATAGTAACATTAATACTATTGCAGTTCTGAGCATTTGTTTTCTTCTCCACTTGATATAATAAGTGACAAGAGTGTTAAAATTTAATTTCTTTCGCATAATTAAAACTTATAAATAGTATAATCAGTAACAAGATTCTTCACTAGTAGATCTTTCATCTGGACCAAAATAGCAAGCTTATGAATGTAATTAAAAGTTAATTTCACTTGTTTTTATCCAGAATCTAATAAGTTTGTGATGTTCTGACATGAATGTGTAAATGTGTACATGTTCATTAATTGGTCTTTTTTTTAATAATATAGTATTCAGCTAACATGATACTTTATTTTACTGAAGAATTTGAATATTTATTTTTTAAATATGTGATTTGCATTGTATAGAATTCCAAAAAATTACTTTTAGGGCAAAAAGTATTCAGTATTTTTTAGCTGATCTAAATATTGAAAATGTTTTATTTACACATTTGTTCTATAGATATATTTTTATTGTTTTGTTTTTTTAATTGTTTTATTTATTTTTTTAAAGGCGGCAGAAAATTAGGTAAATGAAAATATGTACATGTATTTTGAAAGTAAAGTATAAAACAAATGTTACATTATAAATTTATTCATTGAAAGAAAAGGGGGAAGAATCAATACACATATTTGAAAATAACATACAAAACAAAGCCGCAATATTAATTTAATCATTGAAAGAAAAAATAGCAGAAAATTAAGTAAATCAGTATATGTATTTGCAGATAATATATGTAAGAAATGTCACAATATAAATTTATAAATTGAAAGAAAAGGTGGCAGAGAGTAAAACAAAAATCAGTGCATATGTCTCATCATTTACCAGACAAAGATTTATCATCTTAGTAATTTTGACCATAAGCAATTTTTGCATTTCGTGCCAACATCAGAAAGTAACTCATGCATAAGATGCAGCTTCACTTTACTAGTTTGAGATCAGAATAAGGCGAGTTGGATTTAGATAGATACTTGGAGTGGAATAAGATCGATGAGTTATATCTACTTTATATATTGAAATATAAGATTTAAGAGTTATACTATATATTTTTATAAATATAATTAAGAATACAATTTACATTTCCTCTTATAGGTCCAGAAAACTTATTTTGACAGATGATCCTTGTTTTTAGATGATTAAGCCTTATCTATTTAAAACAGAGCAGAAATAAGCAATTCATATACTAATTATTTGAATGCTAACAATTTCTGGGGATTATATGTACACTGTTAGTTTGAATATATCAAAACCTGTTCTAATGTCAGGTATGACTAAAGTCTGATTTAAATTGCAACAGAACTCCGTAACATACTAAATTAATTGTTGAGCATGTACACCTTATTTTAATAAACTTTTTGTATGGTGGTTATGGTGGTGGTGGGTCACAAACATTCTGGAGAAAATGAAAACCATACTTTATTATTTTTTTAAGGACTGATCACACATTTTTCTTTAATTTTTGAATTTTAATAATTGAATATTGCTTTAGGCAGAAACATTTAAAATAAAAATATTGCATTGGCTTGTCTTTTCTTTCAGTTGTTACTCTACTTGTGTTATTTTTTTTTCCAGCTAAACCTTTTGGAGGGTATATTTTAGAAAAATTCAAAATTGAAAGGAATTTATTTTAAGAAAAATATTTGCAGGTTATTTTATTTTTAAAATTTATTGATTGATACTTACAGCACTTTTTTTTAAAACACTCTTTTTCAAATAATTTATTTGCCACCTCAAGATATTTGTTATGTTTATGTTTGCGTCTGTCTTAGACAATACACATTTGATTAAACAAATGCAGTAACATGTCTGTGTAGAGCAAGTCCGACAATTCATTACCTTGAATAAAAGAAAACCAGACTGAAAACATGCAAAGCTGGCATTAACTGCTCTGTGTGAATGAATTCTTCCACTATTATATTTTGTTGACTTCATTGTTTATATAAAATGTTTTGATATAAATTTGAAATTTCAGTGTGTGTATGTTTTATGATTAATTTTGCTGTACTGTGTATGATGGATTAATCTATTACTAGTTACCAAGATATTTACAAAAGATAAAAGAATGTGAACCTTTCAAATGTTATTTACTTGATTCGTTAGATGCAGACATTTTGCTGATTGAATGAATGCTTGTGGGGACCATAGACTATGAACTGAAAAGGATTTCATATCATTTTGCATATGTGCATTTGTATGTGTGTGCATGCACACTAATTTAATGTCAGTTAATGCTTTTATCCTTTAATTTTTTAAAATATTTTTTATTACCAGTATCAGAATTTAAACATTTGTTCACAAAGACAATCTGCTTGTTGCATTTCGAGCATATTTTATTGTTGGTTTTTTTTTCACATGACAGCACCAAAATGCTATCAATCAGTACTCCAGTGTTCCTTTCAGTGTATAAAATCCTGTGTGTTTTGTTTTAGCTACATCCATTGAACTGTAAGGGTAAGAACTGTGTTGTGATACTGACTGTTTAAAGTTGTAACATTTTGAGGAATTAGTTCGTAAGAAATAAAAGCATACAGTAACTAATAGTGGCTTCCAGAACTTCAATCTGTGATCATAATTTTTTGCTTTGTTGTAAATATTTTTTTTCATGTTGCATTTTTATTTTAAAGGTAAATCTTTATAAAGTGTGGCTTATTTAACAAACTGTTGACCAGATCTGAACTCTTGGTAGCCATGGGTTCAAGATCCATCCACTTATGGGAGATCTTTTTCAGTTTAAACTCAGTACAGAACACTTAGAGATTTGACAGTTCAAAGTGCTAATAAATCCACAATATTATGCTACTTATTGCCTTCTTTTAAATAGCAAACTGAAATATATTTACTGGAAATGTGTTTAATTCATGTGGATATTTCAATTGGTAATTATTAGAAATAATGGTTTGGAATTATTTCACTGCACTATGACAGCCTAAGATCACCACAAAATGTTGAGTGTGTTGGATATTGACAAAATGATGTCTTACTAAGTTACTGTTTTGCAACTAAAGAAAGCTAACAGCTAACTTTGATTATGTTTTTCAACCTACAATACAAATAAAATTTATTTAAAATACATTTGTATTATATTTGTTCAAATGCAGCTATATATATATACTTGTGTATTAAGTACATGCTTTTTGGCAGTTGATCACTAAACCTTGTGGAATACGGCTTTAGTTGTTTGCTTCGTGAGTGTTCACTATGATGTATGATCGTGCTTTACTCAGTAATTGGTCGATTGCTGTTTACTAGAAGTGTGATAATGCTTTAGTAGGTGATATTTTTGCTGTTTCAGTGTGATAATGCTTTAGTCACTGTACTGGCAACACTGTATTTTGTGTGATACTGTTTTAGTCACTGATTGTCATTTGGTTCTTTCCTATTTGTGTGAAAATATTTCAGCCAGTGTTTTACTTGGAGGCTGTTTGCTACAGTGTTTATGTGAAGTGGTAAAATGGTATGAACACTGTTCATTCTTTGTTTGCTTGAAAGTTGTTTACATATGTGTGAAACTGTTTCAGACAGTGTTTGCTAGGTGGTTGTTTACTACACCTGTGAACATTTTCAGTAGGTTGTCTGTAACATTCTGTGTGAAAATATTTCAGTTGTCTTGCATGTTGTTTATGTGTGGATGTTGTTTACTATGTTTTTTATTTCAGACAGCATTGCTTGGAGATTAATTATATTACATTTTAGTGTTTTACTTGTAGTTCATGTTGTTTATTATATGTTGTGTGACAGCATTTTAATCACTGCTTAGCTGTTTTAACATTTCTACATCCAAGGAATATGATTGTTTTAATCAGAATAAATCAATTATTAAATAAATCCAATTTCAAAAAAATATTTTTTTCTAAAATAGTATGTTCTGTAAAATCTAGATACATGTATGTTGAAAGTAAACTTTAAGGAGAAATAAATTATTCAAACAACCCCCCTTTTGTAAAATAAATAATACATTTAAAAAAAATAAAGAAGAGAAAATTGCTTTAAAGGCACTATCATCATGAATATTGGAATGTAGTAGTTGTAATGAAAAGCGTATACTTATGAAAATTATTGCATAGGTACTTTGTAAAATTAATCCATATGCCAAATAGTTGCTATTGAAAGTTTTACATTTGTTTGCCCTCCATGCCAATATACTAGTGAGCTTTTCTGAGACAAAGCAATACCTATTTTAAAAATAGTTGTTAAATGGCAAGATTTTATTGAATAGATTAGGATTCTCTAGATCATGTTGCTGCTGATTTGCAAGGTTTTAATATTTAGCTTTAATATTCAGTCTGATAAAGTGAAATGATTTCCTCCTTAATTTAATTTTTTTAGCAAATGCCTTATATAAATCTATACTTAAATAAATGAGGGACCAAGTGCTTTATATCAGTGTATATTTAAATCAATATATATTTAAATGAGGGATCAAGTGCTTTATATGACTATATATTTAAATTAAGGACCAAGTGCTTTATATCAATATATACTTACATGAGTGAATTATTTCAATAGTCACTGGACCTTTAACATAGTGGGATTGTAGATTCTCTACACCTTATTTTTGTTAAGTGACAAAGGAAGGAGAAAGAAAGAAAGTGAAAAGAAGAAAAAAATATTTATTTGGAATTAAATGAATAAAATACATTGTTTTCAAATTAACACAATTTTCAAATAGTTTGTGTTTGAAGTTAAACACATAGTTTGAATGCTCAATATACATTTTCTCATTTGATCACTGATTAGAAGTTTAACTTTAATAAATTATAAATTAAAATTCTTAAGAAATTTATTTCAACAAACAAATATCTGGGGAACAGGAGGAAAATGAATTCCTGCAAGTTTGACTTTGTTCTAACATCTTGTAGCAAAAGTTTTTATTTTTCTTATTTTGTGAGATGTCAATCATTTAGTCTTGAAACATTATGAATGCAGTATTCTTTATCTACTATCTGTGACGGGTGCCTGCGATGTTATGATTATTATTATATCAGTTACTAAATCATAACTAAATGCAAGTGGCTGGAATCTTAATTCATATAATAATAATAATCCCAATAAGACACCCAACTTGTCTCCCATTTGGCAGATCACCTGGCATTGCAGAACTCTACCTTTTACTCACAACATATAGACAGACGTTCTACTGACATAATTCTTTCCCACAGGTAGAACTACTTACTAAAGGAGTAATTCGATCCAGTTTTGTAACAAGCCCCCATCCATCCACTATTACTCAAGACAGAATTTAAATAATATGCATAAGAAGGACAAATGAAAACGCAACAATAAATTTATTAAATCAACAATCAAAATATACAAATGAATAGAGTTGAAAAAGACAGACACTTTTACTATTACAAGAGGATAAGTGCACAGGATAATAACCACCACTTATTCAGTCTCTATTCGTAAAATAAAATAATCATGTTAACCCTTTACCGGGTGGGCGTTTTCCTTTTTTTTTTTTATCTCTGTGCAGGCAAGAATTTTCGGGATTTCAGTGAGATTTAGGGTTACGTTAGTAAAAACATCATATCTTAGGTATTAGTGCATATATTTCAATGAAATAGAATGCAAAATGAAAGCAGCTTTATTTTTTCGGGTGTTAAATTTGAATCCATGCGTGAAAATATATATTTACACACAAAAAAATATTGTCCAGTTATTGTCCGCTACAAACACTATGTACACACTTTGTTGATGCCAGGAATACTAATTTGTCGTCAGACAATCAATACATCTCTTTTTTTGCAGGTTGTGAATTCCTATCAAAATCATGTCCAAAATAAGCCTTAATTTCAGTGGCATTAATTTCCATCCAACCTGGATCGCCATTTTGTTTTTTGGCGATTTTCAGACTTGCGTACTTGTTCGTTTATTCCGCTATCTTGTCAAATGTTTTTTCTTTGAAAAACTGTTAGAAGAAAGCCAGCTGAGTACTATCATTAGTTACAGTCACATTCAGCCCCATTTCTTTTATAAATTCCAATATATTCAGTGCTAAAGTACTACTATTCCAACCGCATGTGTCTCCAGATACCCCTTCCCCATACTCCTCTTCGATATCCTCAGAATCTGATGCACTCTCCTCCAAAATTTGAAAGATGCTACATGTGCATGGGAGTAGACTATTATTTCTAGAAATTTTTGAACAAATATGCTTGTATATAGTATGCTAAACACTTGACATTGTTTCTAATGAATGTACTCATAAAATTGGTATGCTGTATTTACTATGCTGTATATAGAGATAAAGGGGAATAACTAGAGTGAGGCAAAGATAATGAAGTTGTAATGCCTTGACCATGCCAATCAACTTGTAAAACACAAAATTACACAGAATACCAGTTTGTTAATGAAATTTAAGATACGTGCTAAAGAGTTATCTATAAACCATTATAACAAGCTTTTTGAACTCTTCCTCAAAGATATAAATTTTACTGGACTTCAGAGTAATATCTAGAGTGTACACAGTCTTTTCTACAATGTGCTCCACTCTTAGTAGCTAATAGAAGATGAAATGGTTCAAAAATTATATCATGAAATTCATTATAAAATGTTATATTAGAAAACTCATAAATACACAATTTTACTTGATAATTCTCACGGACTTAGTTGAAGACAGAAAAGTGCCCACGTTCATCTGATGTCTATTTGTAGAGAAGTAACCCAGAAGCTTTAGGCCAGAAGTGCAGTTTTTCTCAGACCGATGTCATGTTTCCGGACCAGTCATTTTTGTCTACATATCAGTCACAATAAACTCAAGCAAAAAAGGAACTATATACAGATTATAACAAAATATGTGTTACAGTTTATCTTTTGCTCCACTAACATTTCTGGATTTCTGGTCTTAGGTCTAAAATACAGACTTCCAAGCCCTAATTTCTACCAGTAGCAATGTCCTCTCCATTTAGTGGTTTTTGGATGTCTTTCGGTGGAATACTGCTTCTGGTCAAACAAACATACAAATAAAAAATAAAAAAAAACATCCGCCAAGCAATAAGTTCTCTCTTGGATCCATTGCACGTCTTCCCCCCCCCCCCATTTTGAAAATGAGTTTTGACTATATTCAACAAAGCTGTTTGCATAACACACATTCAAGAAAACTGTTCAACTAACAAATAGCATTTCAAGCAATGAGGGCTAAGACATGCTGCATGTACATTAAAGCTATGCAACAACTATCAGCATTAAGGAAATAACGGCAGGAACACCGAGCATGATGAGAGTGCATGGTTCAAGACAATGTGACCCCAGAGCATGATGGGAGTGCATAGTTCAAGACACCGTGACCCCAGAGCATGATGAGAGTGCATAGTTCAAGACACCGTGACCCCAGAGCACGATGGGAGTGCATAGTTCAAGACACCGTGACCCCAGAGCATGATGGGAGTGCATAGTTCAAGACACCGTGACCCCAGAGCATGATGGGAGTGCATAGTTCAAGACACCGTGACCCCAGAGGTATGGGAGTGGTACGTTTTACCTAGATATTCAACTTCGGACTAAACTTAAAATGTCACTTCACAGCTTTTTAGTAGTGTCTGTTATATTATTATCTATTTACACCCTGTGTTGAATGAGAAGTGTAATAACAGCTAGTTTATCAGACCATAACTAATGACATTGTGAATGAGAAGTGTAATAACAGCTAGTTTATCAAACCTTAACTAATGACATTGTGAATGAGAAGTGTAGTAGCAGCTAGTTTATCAGACCTTAACTAATGACATTGTGAATGAGAAGTGTAATAACAGCTAGTTTATCAGACCTTAACTAATGACATTGTGAATGAGAAGTGTAATAACAGCTAGTTTATCAGACCTTAACTAATGACATTGTGAATGAGAAGTGTAATAACAGCTAGTTTATCAGACCTTAACTAATGACATTGTGAATGAGAAGTGTAATAACAGCTAGTTTATCAGACCTTAACTAATGACATTGTGAATGAGAAGTGTAATAACAGCTAGTTTATCAGACCTTAGCTAATGACATTGTGAATGACAAGTGTAATAACAACTAGTTTATCAGACCTTAGCTAATGACTTTGTGAATGACAAGTGTAATAACAACTAGTTTATCAGACCTTAGCTAATGACATTGTGAATGAGAAGTGTAATAACAGCTAGTTTATCAGACCTTAGCTAATGACATTGTGAATGACAAGTGTAATAACAGCTAGTTTATCAGACCTTAACTAATGACATTGTGAATGAGAAGTGTAATAACAGCTAGTTTATCAGACCTTAACTAATGACATTGTGAATGAGAAGTGTAATAACAGCTAGTTTATCAGACCTTAACTAATGACATTGTGAATGACAAGTGTAATAACAGCTAGTTTATCAGACCTTAGCTAATGACATTGTGAATGACAAGTGTAATAACAACTAGTTTATCAGACCTTAGCTAATGACTTTGTGAATGACAAGTGTAATAACAACTAGTTTATCAGACCTTAGCTAATGACATTGTGAATGAGAAGTGTAATAACAGCTAGTTTATCAGACCTTAGCTAATGACATTGTGAATGACAAGTGTAATAACAGCTAGTTTATCAGACCTTAACTAATGACATTGTGAATGAGAAGTGTAATAACAGCTAGTTTATCAGACCTTAACTAATGACATTGTGAATGAGAAGTGTAATAACAGCTAGTTTATCAGACCTTAACTAATGACATTGTGAATGAGAAGTGTAATAACAGCTAGTTTATCAGACCTTAGCTAATGACATTGTGAATGAGAAGTGTAATAACAGCTAGTTTATCAGACCTTAGCTAATGACTTTGTGAATGACAAGTGTAATAACAGCTAGTTTATCAGACCTTAGCTAATGACTTTGTGAATGACAAGTGTAATAAGAGCTAGTTTATCAGACCTTAGCTAATGACTTTGTGAATGACAAGTGTAATAACAGCTAGTTTATCAGACCTTAGCTAATGACATGGTGAAACTCGTTATAGAAGTCAGTACTTTTTATTTAATAAAACTCTTAAACCACCACGACTTCTTCATGTACTTTTTATTTAATGAAACTCTTAAACCACCACGACGTCTTCATGTACTTTTTATTTAATGAAACTCTTAAACCACCACGACGTCTTCATGTACTTTTTATTTAATGAAACTCTTAAACCACCACGACGTCTTCATGTACTTTTTATTTAATGAAACTCTTAAACCACCACGACGTCTTCATGTACTTTTTATTTAATGAAACTCTTAAACCACCACGACGTCTTCATGTACTTTTTATTTAATGAAACTCTTAAACCACCACGACGTCTTCATGTACTTTTTATTTAATGAAACTCTTAAACTACCACGACGTCTTCATGTACTTTTTTTTGTGCATGCAGAAATTTACAATTTCACGATTCTGCAGTCAAACATGCTGGCTCTACATCAGTGAAGAGCAAACTGAGGCGATGAGTCACTGAGTGAACTTGCAGAGATCCTCAGAGTTTAACACAATTCAGGGGTGAATTGTGATCACCGAGTTAACTGAACTTAAGAGAGTTTAGTAAACACAAAGGTGAATTGTAGTGAATGAGTTAACTTTAAGAGAGTTTAATAAACACAGGGGTGAATTGTAGTCATTGAGTTAAGTGAACTTTAAGAGAGTTTAGTAAGTAAAGCGGTGAATTGTAGTCATTGAGTTAACTTTAAGCGAGTTTAGTAAATACACTGACACTACCAAAAACTACACCGTTGAATAAAATGGAATTCTTAAAACGTTTACACACACACATACGCATGCACGCACGCCATAATGTGCGCACACATAAGGTATATATATATATAGAAGAGAGAGCGAGAGATAAGATATGGGATTTTTCAGTGTGACTTATAGACGTAATTAATTTATTAATTTCATTATCAATTATTAACTGCCCATCTGTTTAAAGGACAAAGACCTCATCGGGTCACAGGCACAAATTGTAAAACTGCAGCTGTGTTAAAACCGGGACTGTAAACATTAACTTTGTGGAAAATATAGAGCTCCAGATGCTAATGAAGTACATTGTTCAAAACCTTGTTTTGTCCGTGGCAAGTCAGATCGACAAGGGACAGCAACACTCATTAATGCCAAGCAGCTTACACTATTCCATAGTTCCCTCCCCTGAAGCGGAAAACTACCACCACAAAACATTAACAACCATAACCAAATGAAGAAAAGTATGGTGCACATAAGATGTTTTTGTAATACTATAATATTCTTGACTGATAAAAGAAGCCAAGGGAAATAAATGAATCTATCATTCGGCGTAGCAATCATTGACACACTTCAAGTTAATAGGTTACAGACTAGATATAAGATGTTTGACGGACGCGAATTAGAATTTATGTCGGTTAAAAATAGACCAATTATAATGTAAGAAATGATAATAAAGTAAATATAGGCTACCTAAAAAAAGAAATTAAAGGAAGGAAAATAAAGCGAAGCCAAAGCCAGAAACGAAAACTGATTCAGGAGCCGAGAATAAACAGAGAAATTCCGATCTTATTATATGTTATCAGTCGATTTACATTTTCCCTTGGTTATTTTTGTTATTGGCACCACCCATCAGTGAACATACTCTTTTGCTCCAAGACTCTCTTTCTCGCTCTCTATTTTTCCTGTCTCTTTCTCGCTCTCTATTTTTTCCTGTCTCTTTCTCGCTCTCTATTTTTCCTGTCTCTCTCTCGCTCTCTATTTTTTCCTGTCTCTTTCTTGCTCTCTATTTTTCCTGTCTCTTTCTCGCTCTCTATTTTTTCCTGTCTCTTTCTCGCTCTCTATTTTCCCTCTTTCTCTCTATTTTTTCCTGTCTCTTTCTCGCTCTCTATTTTTCCTGTCTCTTTCTCGCTCTCTATTTTTCCTGTCTCTTTCTCGCTCTCTATTTTCCCTCTTTCTCGCTCTCTATTTTTTCCTGTCTCTTTCTCGCTCTCTATTTGTCCTGTCTCTTTCTCGCTCATTATTTTTTCCTGTCTCTTTCTCGCTCTCTATTTTTCCTGTCTCTTTCTCGCTCTCTATTTTTTCCTGTCTCTTTCTCGCTCTCTATTTTTCCTGTCTCTTTCTCGCTCTCTATTTTTCCTGTCTCTTTCTCGCTTTCTATTTTTTCTGTCACTATCTCTCTCTCGTCTCTCTTTTCTCTCTATCGTTGTCTCTCTCTTCTTTCGCAGTCTTTCTCCGTTTCTTTCTCTCAGTTACTACCTTTCTATATTTGCTTTTTTCTTTTACTGTCTTTTTCTCTTTCATTTTTTTCTTTCTTTCCATCTCTATTTCTCTCCTTGTCTTTGTCTCATCCGTTTTCTATTTTCTCTTACTCACCCCCGCCATCTCTCTCCACATTTTTGTCTCTCTTTTTGTCTTGTGTTTCTCTCCCCTCGCCCTCTCTCTGTTTCTCCCTTTCTCCTTCTCTCTCTCTCTCTCTCTCTCTCTCTCTCTCTCTCTCTCTCTCTCTTTGTATAAGCAAAGATTTCAGATAGCCTAAGAATTAAAAACATGGAGGCTAAAGTTTAAAATTAAGAATTAATCTATTAGGCCAAATTAGGGAGATTTACAATAATAAATCAAATATAAAACTCTGAAATCATTACTGTCCCAGGTGACTTAGCACATGTATTCAAGTAGAGATAGTTATGTCTTTGGTGTACGTGCTGGTGCGCAGTCTATAGTGGTTGTCACAGCTTGCTGCCATCTGAGATAAAGGAATCACTTTTAACATGAGTTCAATCTAGCCACAATGGACCAGAGTTCTCTCTCTCTCTCTCTCTCTCTCTCTCTCTCTCTGTCTGTCTCAGATGCACAACAAACATGATAACTACTGGTTAAATCACGAAGTCATTCAGCAAAAGACATGATATGGCTCTCAATCACTATTCATGTTAATTAAATGTACAATACTTAATATCAATCATAAATGTTACTAATATTGTTAAAAAATACATTTATATAAGATAATTATGTATTTCAGTCAGTTTATAATTATCAATAAGACAATTAGCTGATTATATTAATCACACAATAAAACAAGTAGTAAATGTTGACCTAACAACTGCTGGTACAAACGAGTTTCAAGTACACCTGAATTGCTAATAATGAAATAATAATATACTTAAATATAATAGATAATTCCTGAAATGCATTAATGAAGCAGATTTTCACACTTTATATGCAGATGAATCCCATTAGTGTTACCTTGGCACGTTTATCATTCAACCAAGCGAGTCATTCCACGTCTGTTGTCATGGAAAATGACTTCTTGGTTTGTGTTAGCAGTGGTTTTAAAACCAGAGGGTGCAGGAAGGCTTTACTCTTAACTCTTAAAACCTGAGTTTTCAACTCACTAACAGTAAATGGAAATAAAAATAGAGGTAGAATCCTTTCGAACTAGAACTAGTGACTAAATGCCCCCCACCCCCCCTGCAGGCAGGTGTCAAGCTGCCACCAGTTTACGGTCTGGTGCATCAGGATAGAGTCAAAGCATGAGTTCAGTTCCTCCTTGAGCTATTTTTAGAGTGAGTACAAATCTGATGATAGATTGTTAGTACAGGCTGGCTGTTATTTATTTCCCTACCCTGCCTGGGTGATTAATTAACAATAATAATCGTAACAATTAACTAGGTGGCTTTGGCGTCACTATAACGATGTTATAATGTGGAACACGTGAACATTGTTCCTATAATGTACAATGCTTTGAATGAAGTGTTTAGAGCATGTAATACTTATACTATATAATTTATCCACATAATGAAGTCCTGTATAAGGTTGGTAATTTATAATAATTACATATAAAGTGCTTATGATTTATGATGTCTATAATGATGTGTTTACTTATAACAAAGTGCTTTTAGCGTATGATCCTAGTAACAATGTTCTCATAATGTATAAAGATTTTCTTGTAATGGATAGTACTTATTATGCACATTACTTACAACGAGGTGCTTACCATGTGTAATGATAGCAACGTGTGTTCATAATATAGAAATACACACACATACACCACACACACACACATACACACACACTTAAAATGAAGTAAAATCATACCCAGCAAATTGAGTTACAGACCTTGAATGTCTGGAACTGCTGTCGAGAGATTTGTGTTGGACTGTATTTATCTTGCCACTGAGAGAAGTACAGGGAAGTGCAAGGTTATTTTTTAAAACGTCTTCCGGCTACGTCTATCTTACAAAAACCATAAACAACCACAACTCCTACGCCCTCCTTCCCCAATCATGCCACAAGTAAATTTGCAAACGAACGCATATAATTCACTAAGTTTGAACCCAATACCACCTTCAACTCTAAACGACGTTTGATGTCAGAAATTGAAGCACGATCCTCATTATGGCTTTTGCTTCTTTATAAGACTAATTCCGCTAAAGCACATTTACTAACTTTAATAAGGATCAGATTAAGGTTCTTGTTGTCCCAGGTCAAATACCATTTCAGTATCGCTTTTAGAAGATGCATTTTTGTGGGCGTATATATGTCGATATTTGTGGGTCAATTTTTAGTGTTAATTTTTCGCATTTCTTTGAAGCTGTCAACGGGTCTTCATCTTACAGATACCATCAAGGAATACTGATCTGAACCTGTCAAAAGAGCATTACCATTTAGTAACTGACAAAATACCACTACCATTTAGCACCTGTGGCAGAGTAAATTTGCCTATCCATATTTCTAAACTTAATTGTTAAATGTCAAAGTGACCCGACCTTGGAAATTGCTTGTACTGCTATTTATAAGTGTCAAAGTTTGAAGTAAACAACTAGGGTAAAGAATGTGCTATATTTGTTGATGTAATCTAAACCGGTTTTAGGTGGACGAGTAGTTTTATTATCCAATGGTTAAAATTTACAAGAACGAGGCCAATAGGCTGAGATGAAAAGTTTACCTGCTGTAAAGAATTATATTGTCTAATCACTTTGAACTTGGAGAGGTAAGAAGTCCGGTCATGAAAGGTGGCCATTAGCTTAATTGTGAGTTAACTTACTGATTGAGAGAGATAATGAATTAGAAATATTTCGTGCATTTTCCTACTGATATGCAGTACTTGTGTTTTACATAGAGATGTATTATGTGAATAGTCTATTATTTCTACAAACTAAGATGCTCGTATGTAGTATGCTAAACAGTTGACATTGTTTATATTGAATATGATCATAAAATTGATATGTTGTATTTATTATGCTGTGTGCATATATTGGGCTAATAAACACTGATGCAGGAAAGTGTTGAGTCTTGTATGTAAGAGAGAATGGAGTTATAGATGAATAAACTGGAAGCTTAGTGTTTGTTTCTTGATTATATTTTACAGGGAAGAAACAGCCTCTTTGGTTTTCACCATAATCTTGGGGTTTACTGATTTATAAACTGCTAAGACCATGGTAAATGCGAGAAGTATATACCCACAGTATGTAAGTATAAGGATACACTGCACTGCACTCAAGCAGATTTAATCGGAACCAAGATAAAGCAGTAAAAGGATGTCATTAATATACTAGAGATGGTAGAGCGATATCGCGATCGATAGCGGCACAGGCTGCTGATAAATCAAAAAGTAAGAAAAGTGAAATATTTCCATCATCCAAGGCAGAAAGAAAGGCAGTCAACTTTCAAGAAGGTAGGTTCACTGATATACTGAATGAAAATTCGACACACTTAAAATTAGACTGATTGAAAATTCGACTGACAGAAAATGAGACAGACTGAAAATACTTAGTGTATTAATTGATTCAGGTAAAATGCTGAGGCATGACAAACTATACCGTAGATTTTGACGTACGTGAAGTGTTGGAGACCGTGACCCAGTTTTTCAAGCCATGAGGGACGACGGTACTTTTCATCAAAGGGAATTTTTCAATAATTATTTCACAAAGTAATGGGAATTTTTCAATAATTATTTCACAAAGTGATGGGAATTTTTCAATAATTATTTCACAAAGTAATGGGAATATTTCAATAATTATTTCACAAAGTAATGGGAATATTTCAATAATTATTTCACAAAGTAATGGGAATTTTTCAATAATTATTTCACAAAGTAATGGGAATATTTCAATAATTATTTCACAAAGTGACGGGAATTTTTCAATAATTATTTCACAAAGTGATGGGAAAATGCCAGTGGAAGAGAACTACTGCTTATGGTGTCCATACTCTGATTTCCACTTCTGTCCCTCAGAAACTGATTGGGTTATGAAATAGAAATAAATATTATATCTGAACTATTTTTTAAAATTTCTCTTCTATCTATAATATATAGGTGAATATTTGCATGCATAGTTTGTAATTAATGTAACCGATATTTTATTAATGGGAAATGAACACACATTTGTATATCACACGTACGACTAATCCTGCTGGGATAACTATTTGACAACCACGACATAACTGGCAGAAATTCCATCCTGTCTTCGTAAATTGAATTTGAAAATGGAATTAAGAAAAATGATTTGAGATAACGAGCTATGTTTTAAGCTAAGTGCTTACGATTTAGAATGATTGTTTGGTGTGGAATTGTATCTTTTTTTAGTCAATTTCATGACATTTCCTATTTGCAATTGATTGTATTAAACGTCTTTGTTATTTATCTTTATACAGTTATAGTTTGGTTGGGAGCATATACAAGGAAGTTACTGGAAATTGCTACAGTTTTTTTTTTTTTTTTGCTTAAGTGAGCTGGTACAGCAGATGATCGCCGGCTAGTTCGAGAGAACAATCAGCGAATGTGAGGAGGAAACACGTGGAATTGATGTGGACAATAAACTTGTGAATTTGATATGAAAAGCAGCGAAAAAGATAATTGCAGCTTCGTCTATACAAGGTTATGTAGAAACTATTATCACTTATCTCTATTAACTTCATTTATGTTCTATGATAAGAACTATCCTGTGATATGTATTGACATTAAATTATTTTTGAATTGTATTTTAGGATATATATATATATATCTCGAATGAAAACCACTATCATTACGTTAGTATCCTGTGAAAGTCACTATCATTACGTTAGTATCCTGTGAAAGTCACTATCATTACGATAGTATCCTGTGAAAGTCACTATCATTACGATAGTATCCTGTGAAAGTCACTATCATTACGTTAGTATCCTGTGAAAGTCACTATCATTACGATAGTATCCTGTGAAAGTCACTATTAGTATTTTTTCAATAGTATGGTTTATGTTTTATTGATTTATTTTAATTTTAATTCTTCGTTAATGTACAAAACTGAATGGATAACTGGAAAAAAATTAACTGGCTCAAATTCATGGCAAGACGCAAGAATAAAACTAAAATGAAAACCGCTAAAAGGACGCTTTTGTGGTTTTGAAAGCAGCAGAAAGCGCTGTACCGGAGCTCGCCCTCTAAAAATAAAAATGACCACAAAAGACAGACTAGCGTGAAATACACTATTCCAAACGATTATTTCAAGAGGCAGTTTAGACCCATATTATTTACTTCTTTTAACCAATTTAAGTATTTCGTCTGAGTGTAAACGTTGTCTTATTTTAAAAAAGGAAAGGTTAGACAAGGACGGCAAAGGATTCTACCCCCTCCCTCTCTCACTCTCTCTCTCTCTCCACACACCCCATACACACACACACAAACACTCACACACACATACACACGCACGCACGCACGCACGCGCACTCTTTATCCTCTCTTTTCCAATAGATGAACAGCGGCGGAACTCTTTTGCTGTTTACGTATCGCATCTCTACACAAAATACCTACACTTCAACATGCGGTTTTTTCAATCTTGCACTATCCAAAATATTTTATATGGATTATAACAAGAACAACAGCATTAGTAACAAAAAAAATATCAATTGGAGTAATTTTATAAAGAAATTATTATTATTATTTTTATAAAAGTTACATTTTGTCCTAGAGCGCTCTTAATGTTCGGGCTGAAGACCGACAACTTTGATACAAGTTCTGGAATTGTCAAATAGGTCTTCAGCACCGGCAAAATCCCCCCCCCCCTCCAAAAAAAAATAAAAAAAATCCCAAGGTAGGTAGCACTCTGTAAACAAATATACATAAGACTGCTTGCACTCTGCAAACAAATATTCATAAAATTATTTGCAATCTGCAAACAAAAATTCCCACGGATGGTAGTGATGTGATGTATTCGAGAAAAAAATTGCCATGATTACCTGGACTAGCATTTTGCAACAATATTCCCAGGATTTGCTAAAGGATCGTGCTGCAAATTAAAAAATACAGAATGAGAAATAATAGCATTTTACAGCCAACAAAAATTACCCGATCAACGGAGTATATATATGGGGTAGGTGCTTCAACAAAATTGAGCTTGAGAAAAATTCCTAATATTTATTAGGATAGTATTCGGTTAAAAACTGGTTGAGTGTCATATTAGTTGCAGTAAATATTTTCATTGCTGACTGTTTAACAAATTTGCTAGTCAGTTTATTTATTGATTAGAAATCTATTATAAATCTGATGGAGAAATAAATGTTTGAGAATTAAAAAAACCGGAGACGAACAAAAAGAGATCCACATTTACTCACATAAATGTTTATACATCTGTGCAAAACGTTCCTCTTCCTCTTCGACTTTCCCTAAAATAAACAATATTATGTTGTCTGCCATAAACAATATTATGTTGTCTGCCATAAACAATATTATGTTGTCTGCCATAAACAATATTATGTTGTCTGCCATAAACAATATTATGTTGTCTGCCAGTTTTCTCCCAATCCCCCCTTTTTGAACTTTGGAGACCCTTATGAAATAAACAATTCTAATTCTTCTCTCAGTCACCTCTTTCTCATTCTTTGATATCTATAAAATGTTATACTTTGCCAGGCATTCTGCCCTCAGTCACCTCTCTCTCAGCTTTAGATCCAATAAAATTACTTTACCTGGCTTTCTTCACTAGCCCCTTCCAATCCCTGATTACTTCTTCAATTCTTTATCTTTCTCCATTTTATTTCCTTATACATTTGACAAACACTTATATCTTGCCTGGCTTTCTTCCATCAGTTATACCGCCTCCCTCTCTCCATTGCCACCCCGGGAGATCTCGCCATAATTTCATAAAGTGTGATCAGTGTTTCCTTCTTGAAAGTCATACGCGGAGTGCCCAGTCCATAGTGCCCAAACATGGACATTACATGAATCCAAAGAGCAGCTATTTCAATGGATCACTATATGTGTTGACTAGAATATAATTTGACTTCGGCTGCACTAGTCAAACATTTCTGGAACTCGATCCATAACCAGGCATACAGAATGAGGATTATGGGACGAACGAGTCCACAAGCTCTCGAGTATTGTTCTGGGATTGCAAACCACTCCAAATTTTCTCCCCTGTTGGGAAGTGTCTTTCTGTAGCTCTCGGTCAAGCCTCGACACATTTCTCAGCCTGTCTCTCCCAAAACCATATAAAAAATTGAAATATATCCCCTCCCCGGAAAAAACAAAAATACACCCCCCCCCAACCCCGAATAGTACTACCAGTAAAGATCCATTTGAGATCATCAACGATGTAAAGAACAACTGATAATTGGATCGATGCCGGCTCTTAAAAGCAAATGTGCGTGCTTAGTAATTAACATCTCGCTGGAAGGAAGAGTGCAGAAGAAAATGAATAGTATTGAAAAAAAGTAGTGAAAGCCGAAAGGAGTTGTAAAGAACAACCACGCCATACACAGACATTTCCATAACAGTGTCTAATCAGAATGACATCTGTTTATGTTCTGTCGTTGCAACGCTGATGTCGACATACACTGCGCGAGACGCAGTAATGTGGTTCAGTCACAGCAACAACAGCAACAACTTGAGTGCATTCAATTTGTTTATCTCTGTCCGTTTCTCGCAAATTCTATCTCGCGAGACCCACTGACATTAAGACTACAGAACGAAATGATTTCTAACGGCATTCCAAAGGGCGGCTACTGTTCAATGCTCGGAAAGTCGTAAGAAACATATGCAAATTGAAGACGAATGCTAACAAGGGGAGACAAACTTTTCTGCTCGACTTTGCGGCCTTTTCCCCACTTTTCTTATATTTAAAAAGAAAAGTGATTTAATACAGCGATAAACAGTTCAACATGCACAATGTATTATCAGTCACTAAAATTAAAGAAACTGAGACCCAACCGTGCTATATAATACAATATTTTAACATGTCATAACTGTCCAGTTAAATCATTCTTTTTACCTCTCCATTAAAAGATGCCAGGATAATTCAGATCTTTCTGAACATACATACATGGTTATCCCCGATAATTCAGACATTTCTGAACATACATACATAGTTATCCCCGACCCTCCATTTAACTTAACCGTAGATACTCTGACACCTCTCTTCAATCAAAACATAGAAGGGTATTTGTAGAAATGTGAAAAGAGTATTAAAGGACACACACACACACACACACACATTTATATGACACCAGAAATAAGTTGGTAGATGGAGTATACATCTGATAGTTGAGGTCACCACCACCACCACACCACCTCCACCACCACCATGCAAAGTGAAAGTGCATTTGTGTTTGTATACATGAGTATGTATCTGTTTATGTGTATGCTTAATATAACATGCATGTGTGTGTTTAATTTCTTGCCGGTTGCACTAATGATTTTGGCCTTAACTCCGGGCCCGCTTTATATTACATCTAACTCTGTGACAGATGAAATCAGTTCCATTTTGAGTTTAGATATTTTTATCACCACACGAGGGCGGTTTTGACTAAGAGTAAATCTGTTTCCACTACCTCATTAGCGTCATCGAATTTAATTACGTCACTTTCACTTTCAAGTTCGGCAGTAAAGCAATCCGATTTTTAAAAAATGCATTTAAAAAGAACTGTTATCACTTTGATACATTTTCATCTTTGAATTTCGCCGGCAATGAGCGTCACTAGTCACGTGACAAATGAACTGAGTGTTTGCAAAAATAAACACGCCCGTCTAGGTCTGGCGGAGAAATACAGACATCAATTAATTGGATGAAGACGAGACCCCAGAATAGAGATTTTGGCTCTGGAAGGGAGAGATACCGTCCTACTGGGTGCACAGGAAGGAAACACGATGATCCTTGGGGTGCAGTGCACATTTCTTCTGCACAGTCCAATCTTAAATTGGCACGGGCCTTTTGGCACGTGTCGTCTGAACACGGATCTCACTTTGTTGTCCCAACAGGGCTTACCACTTTTTTTTCCTTTTTTTTGAGGTGGAGTTGGGGCGGAGTTAAGATACGGACCAAAAATCATGAACATCTTACCTTGGGGTCTTACCACTTCAGCATTACCAGCGTTCTACCCCTGCTTTATCCCACCCACCCCACCCCAACTCTTGTCAATTATTACAAAAATAAATTCTTTGAATTACATTTATTGATGGACAAACTTTGATGAGAAATAAACCGTGACTGAAAACAAAAGGAATTTGTAAAATAAATCTTTTTAGTCAATTAATAATTTGTCAGTGTTAAGTTTTCTCACAAGAATAATTGCACGTTAGTGGATTTCTGAGTGAAATCTGGAGCTGAAGCTGGCACAATGACAGTCTGTCTAATCCCTAGTTGTCATTGATAGAAGTGTAGTTTTGTCATTGATAGAAGTGTAGTTGTCATTGATAGAAGTGTAGTTTTTCTCATTGATAAAGTGTAGTTGTCATTGATAGAAGTGTAGTTTTTGTCATTGATAAAGTGTAGTTGTCATTGATAGAAGTGTAGTTTTGTCATTGATAGAAGTGTAGTTGTCATTGATAGAGGTGTAGTTGTCATTGGTAGAAGTGTAGTTGTCATTGATAGAGTGCATGATTGTGTGCTAGGCGGACGGGCCCGTATTCTTGTATCATTTACATGTGCTAGCAATTAAGTGATATTAACAGGGAAGCATAAAAAGTGAACCGGCGGTTTTTATCGTCTAAAAATGTCTGTATGACAAACTCTGTAGGGAGGGAAAGGAGGGTAAATGCAAAAATGCTGACTGTATTTGAAATACATCTGTAAGGAAGCACATTGACGTTAAGTATATCAGTGTGTGTAATACTAGTGCAAACACGTCTTACCGACGCAATATGTATTAGATTGTGATAGAGTGTAAACAGGCCACCTAATGTTAGGTGAATCAGATTGAGTGGTAAGACTACAGACAGTATTTAAGTGAATCACTGAGTGATAAGACTACAGACAGTACTTAAGTGAATCACTTTGAGTGATAAGACTACAGACAGTACTTAAGTGAATCACTGAGTGATAAGACTACAGACAGTACTTAAGTGAATCACTGAGTGATAAGACTACAGACAGTAGTTAAGTGAATCACTCTGAGTGATAAGACTACAGACAGTACTTAAGTGAATCACCCTGAGTGATAAGACTACAGACAGTACTTAAGTGAATCACTCTGAGTGATAAGACTACAGAGAGTACTTAAGTGAATCACCCTGAGTGATAAGACTACAGACAGTATTTAAGTGAATGACATTGAGTGATAAGACTACAAGCAGGCCATACTGATGTTAGGTGAATCAGATTACGAGATAAGAATACAAACATCGATCTGATGCTAAGTGAATGACATTGAGTGATATGACTACAAGCAGGCCATACTGGTGTTAGGTGAATCAGATTACGAGATAAGAATACAAACATCGATCTGATGCTAAGTGAATTGTGTGATACGAGTTCAAACACGTCGAATGAATTTATCAGACTCTATAGCACGAGAGCTGAGGTATAACGAACACAACAATTTTTTTTTCTAATCGAGAGAGCTAATTACAAAGCATAACATCAAGAAGCTTCCCTTTATCTACGCGTGTCCACTGTAGATAATTAATAAAAGACATATGAGCACCTGTGCTTCTTTTGTAAAAGTGGCAAGCTTGGCACTGATACTATTTCTCTCCCACTCCATCCATCTCTTGGAAAGATCTGAAAGCACTTGTCTGATTTAGACATTGTTAGTTCTTGAAAATCAGCATAAGCCACACGCAGTAGACTAGCGCAACCCCCCCCCCCACTCCTATCCATTTCTGCAAAAAACAAAATCATGTAAGATGACCGAATGTCTGTATGCTTGTTCTTTTTGAAAGATGACCGAATGTCTGTATACATTTTTTTTTATTGAAGATGACCGAATTTTATTAAAATTGAAGATGACCGAATGTCTGTATGCATTTTTTTTATTGAAGATGACCGAATTTTATTAAAATTGAAGATGACCGAATGTCTGTATGCATTTTTTTTTTATTGAAGATGACCGAATTTTATTAAAATTGAAGATGACCGAATGTCTGTATGCATTTTTTTTTTATTGAAGATGGCCGAATTTTATTAAAATTGAAGATGACCGAATGTCTGTATGCATTTTTTTTTATTGAAGATGACCGAATTTTATTAAAATTGAAGATGACCGAATGTCTGTATGCATTTTTTTTTTATTGAAGATGACCGAATTTTATTAAAATTGAAGATGACCGAATGTAGGTATATTTTTATTAAAATTGAAGATGATTGAAAGTGCATATGCGTATTTTCAGTGAAGATGATTGAATGAGTGTATGCTTTTTTTAAAATTGAAGATGACCGAATTAGTTTATATTTTTTTTTATTGAAAATGATCGAATGTGTGTATGCTTTTTTTTTTAATAGAAGATGACTGAATATGTGTATGATCGGATATTTTATATTGAAAATGACCGACTGTATGTATGCTTGTGCGACAGAGCAGAGTTTGTCTGTTTCTATTTTTAAATTAAATATTACATTACTTGCTTAATGTCATCGTGACGTGACCTTCGGGTACTGTGTGTTTTGTAAATACCAGAGTTAAAATAACAACTCATGAAGAGAAAGTGCTAGAGGTAGCTGATGTAATCTAAACCTGTCTTATGTGGACGAGTAGTTTTTATTATCTAATGGTCAAGATTTACAAAGAACAAGACCAGCCAATGGGCTGAGATAAAAGTTTACTATCTATCTATCTACCTACCTACCTACCTACTTATCAAAATGCACAGGTTAAAAAGTAGTGCACCATTTTCATAGAGTAGTTTTGTCATAAGAAATTTTAAAGAACACTTTATGGCAAGAAAGTCAATCTAATCTTTTATAATGTGCTTTAAAATGTATCATGATAAAACGTTTACTTATAAGGAGTTTCTTATTGCTATACTCAGAGAGAGCTGCCTCCTTAGATTTACTCCACTTGACCGGAATGCAATAATACAATGAGCTACAGGTCAATTAAAGTTATAATCACAAAAAATCTCTTAAAGGCAATATCACAGGCACTCATATGCACTTTCAGCATATTCCATTGCTCCAGATTTAAACTAATACCCATTCTGCTCGGCAGGAAACTTCTGTCTTTCTTGAAATATTCCCGGAAACTAACCCGTACTTTACCTCGGCTTTCCGTGACTGTCGCATAATGCTTATGGACTAAGTGAACCATGAGTTCCCCATTGGAACCCACTTCCAGAGTACTTCTCCTGATTCTTCGCTCGGTTTTACGTCAACTCTTGCGTTAGGTTCTACCCCCCTCTTCCGTGATAGCCAAGGTAAATTTTAAAACAGGTGGCTAGAGTTTTTCTGTTTGTGTCATGCTTGGGTTGTCACTGAGCATGCAGAAGAGACTATTTATATCTGCATCATGCTGTCAGCTGGAGCTAACTGTGGGACTGTGCTTTTAGTAACTTTTGAGGCGGGCGGGTCCCTTTTTCTTGCATTTGCGCTGCGCTCGCGTTAGTACTGGACAATCAGAAAATGTCTTATCTGGAGTCACATCTTTCTGCTCGGCTGTTAAAATTAACCCAAATTCTAAGTCTGTAATGACTGCTGTGACAAGTGAACCTGTGAATGCAGATGATGAAATATTCACTGTGGCACGAGGACCTAGGCTTTAGTGTCCCATAACACACCGTATACGGGTGCTCCCGTTCAAGTACTGGCCTGGTTGCACGAGTTTATCATTAACACAATTTATGGATGCACCGGCGACAATCAATATGTCAGTCTTTTGTCCGTTGATTATTCTTTCGTGTGTTTTTAGGGCTACCCCAATATTTACGCAAACTTTAACACTGTGGGGCGTTGGGCAATTTTGTGAAAAGTGTCCTTTTTTTCTGGCATGTAAAGCATGTTACTGCTGAAAGGTCAGCTCACACCGGATGTTTTATTTCACATTATAATTTTATGAATTTATTAAAATTCAAATTTTATTTGGAAAAACGGAGATATGGGTATGTAGATGTTAGCCTCTTTCTGTCCTCGCGATACAGAGTCTACAAGCCCTTTAAAATTCTACAAGAGTCTATAATTCCATTAAAGTTCTACAATAGTCTATAATTCCATTAAAGTTCTACAATAGTCTATAATTCCACTGAGTTTTAAAATATATAATTATATAATAATTCCATTAAAGTTCTACAATAGTCTATAACTCCAATGAAGTTGTAAAATGGACTACAATTTCTATGAAGTTCAAACAAAGGGAATAATTCCTCTGAAGTTCTAAAATAGTCTATAATTTCTCTGAATTTCGCTTCCAGTTTATCACTTTATAACTCCATTCTTTCTTACATTCCAGTCTCAACTTACAGTTTTCTTGCAACGGTATTTATTAGCCCAATACACGCAGATAGCACAATAAATACAGCATGTCAAGACAATGTCAAGTGTTAGCACACTACATGCAAGCAGCTTAGTTCAAACATTTGTAGAAACAACAGTCTACTCACTCATAAATCATAACCATTGGATAAATAAAACTACTCACCCAGTCAAACTAGTTTGCATTACAGCAGCAATTTCTAGCATATTTTCAACTCGAGTTGTTTACTTCCAACACTAACATAAAAATACCATTGTATGGAGTACTCAATGTCGGGTCACTCTGACAATTCAACAATTTATATAACAATTAATTTTTAAAATAGCGATAGGCAAATTTACTTTGCCACAGAACGATAACCTACCCTTCCACCTACCCCATTCGTCCCCCCTCTCATCAGCACTTCTTTCACTTTATTGTTTGTGTACTTCACCATACTGTTATCGCTAACACAAGCGTTCTGTCTCTAAAAATAAAATAGTTTGAATTAAAAAAATAAATGTATGCTTTATTTGTTATTCACGCGTGCTATTTGTGCTCAAAGATTCCAAACCCTAATGCCAGAAATCTTGAGTGAGTGGATAGTCATTCACAGAATGAGATGTAAAGCTACAAGTTGAGAAAGGTAGCAAATCTGTCAGAGACGTCAGGCTTAAAACGGTTGAACAACTGAGTAATGCTGTAAGTTTTACTTTTCTTTCTTCAAAGTGGATTCTTCCGAGAGAAGTATATAAGACCTCAAATATTTGTTGTTGCTAGATGTACCATTGAATCGTGGGGTGGAGGTGGAGGATAGGAAGTAAGGGGTGAGGGAATTGAGAACCGGGGAAAACTTACAAGCACTAAAACCACCGCGCAAAAGAACACAATCGATTTGGCAAACAGCATAATCACGCAGCCAAACACACAGCCAGTCTTGCATTTCCATCTCTCTTTCATCTTCTGCACCCATGGGGCCTGGCGAACTGTAACCTTCTCATCCTAAAATTCTCTCTTGTTTACTGTTTGCATCCGTCCGTGAAATCGACTGTCTTTGGAAGCGGACGTTAACCTTATATTAATCAGTGCTAAAGAAATTAATCTGCTATTAAAATACAACAGCCATACAACATACAAAAATGTGCGCGTGCACACACACACACACACACACACACACACACACACACACACACACACACACACACACACACACACACACACACACACACACTCGAAACCAAATAAATAAACAGCACAATATATAAATTTTAATAAAGCAAAAGCTAATAGTATCCCTAGATCTAATGGCGCAGACGTACTGATTTTTAAATTGTCGTCAGAGAAAGGCTTTTGCGCCTTTAATGCTGCGAAGATGTAACAGCTAATGTTTTCACTACAAAACTTATCAAATCGATCATCACTTTACACACGCAACCGTCGTAAGGTGCTTCCCGCTGGTCAAGGTCACGTGAGAGAAAGCAAATCTCAGGGCATGAAAATATGCGTGAGCCCTAATGGGTAGACAAGAGCGCATAGTCAAAGTTTGTATCCCCCTCTCAACCCATCCACTTTCTCCCCCCACCCCTTCAACCCATATCCTTCTCCACTTTCTCTTCTCTCTTTCTTCCTCTCCCCAAAGTTCGCATCGTGTTACGCCGGCAGTCTGGGTCCGTGCTAGTTGGCACAGTGGCTCTAAATCTGATTGCAGTCACAGCTTATCTAGGGAAGGGCAGGATGGTGAGAGTAAAAAACCTGATGGTTTTCCCTGAGTGCTAACTCTGTGAGTGTAACTATAACAAGTGCGACCTGCTCTATCTCTTTTCGCTGTTTGATCCAGCATTTCCCCTTGCGAAGCCAGGGTATCAATCCGACCCTCCCTCCGCCCACACTATTACCCGAACACCATCCGTCCCCACTCAAAAAACTGCGGCACCAGAGGGAAGTTAATCGACCAAAGCCAGCGACCAAGAGGACAGGTCGAGACCCGCAAGCGGTAGTAGGCTTTGGATCTGCGGTGGCCAACTTGTATCTGGACAGAGCGCTGCGGTGTTGATTAATTTGAATCTGGACATTAAGCTCTACGGTTTTGACTACTTTGAATCTGGACATTAAGTTCTACGGTTTTGACTACTTTGAATCTGGAAATTAAGCTCTACGGTTTTGACTACTTTGAATCTGGACATTAAGTTCTACGGTTTTGACTACTTTGAATCTGGAAATTAAGCTCTACGGTTTTGACTACTTTGAATCTGGAAATTAAGCTCTACGGTTTTGACTACTTTGAATCTGGAAATTAAGCTCTACGGTTTTGACTAATTTGAATCTGGACATTAAGCTCTACGGTTTTGACTGATTTATAAGTGGACATTCAGCCCTGCGGTTTTGACTAATTTGATCTGGACATTTCAGCGCTACAGTTTTGACTAATTTGAATCTTGTTTCGGGTAATTAGTATCTGGACACACAGAAGGCTTGACATCATCGTAGCTACTTTGTGTCTGGACACACAGTAGCCTTTGACGTAACTGTGGCTAGTTTGTATCTGGACACATAGAAGGCTTTGACGTAACTGTGGCTGCTTTGTATCTGGACACACAGAAGGCTTTGTTTTCATTGTGGCTACTTTGTAACTGGACACCCAGAAGGCTTTGACGTCACTGTGGCTAGTTTGTATCTGGATACACAGAGGGCTTTGACATCACTGTGGCTACTTTGTATCTGGACACCCAGAAGACTTTGACATCACTGTGGTTACTTTGTATCTGGACACACAGAAGGCTTTGACGTCACTGTGGCTACTTTGTATCTGGACACACAGAGGGCTTTGACGTCACTGTGGCTACTTTGTATCTGGACTCACAGAAGGTTTTGACGTCACTGTAGTTACTTTGTATCTGGACACACAGAAGGTTTTGACGTCACTGTAGTTACTTTGTATCTGGACACACAGAGGGCTTTGACGTCACTGTGGCTACTTTGCATCTGGGCACACAGAGGGCTTTGACGTCACTGTGGCTACTTTGCATCTGGACACACAGCGCTAGGGAGTGAATCACGACTGAATTTGATCACATGCTGTGAAAGGGAAGACCGGAAAAGAAAGAACGTTTGGACTGGTTGCATAGGTAAGTACTAATGTGGAATAAATTCTCACCTTTTAATTGGTTATCAGTGTTCACGCCAGTCTTTTACTCATGTTACCATTTCAGTCTGAGCCGACTTGTCGACCTCTGTTGCTCCAATGCAAAATGTATAATTATATTTTTAATAGAACAAGCAAGGGAACTAATTCGATCAGCTCAGCGTGTTTCTGCAGAGTAGCCTAATCCTGACCGAGGATGAAACTAGTTTGCTGCTGGGCGGTCCATTTTTTAAAAACATCAAGGGAAAGCGCCAACACCTCTCACTGGAGATACGACTGATTCCCTCCCAGCAACACCTCCGTCCCATATTATAGACTTGAGTCAGTGCAATGTGCTTTACTTGACAATACGAGATATCTGTGTATTTTATACAGTTCTTGCTCTAAGTAACATCACTGGTGTACTTCCTACAGAGGTCTGTTGATTCATGACTGAAGTGCATTCAAACTATTGTCAGCCCACCGAGTTACTATGAGTTTGCAAGAGCAGTGTCAGCAGTCTGCTGTCACTCACTGACTAAAGAGGTACAATACTGAAGGCATTATTTTAACAAGCATGCAAGCTAACCAGTGCTCCTTTAAAAAAAAATGAAGTAAAAACTAAATTACTTTTAAGTAAGACTAATAATATTACTAGTATGTTTGAATAAATACCTACAAGGATTTTTAAAAAGATAAATCTACCATTATTTTAATAAAGAATACAGACATAAATAAATCTGTTTTAAGAAAGATGAAAAGTGAAAGAAGCTTTATGTTCATAGAGACTTAAATGTAAAACTTGCGCTATTTTTACGAAGATTAAAGGTGAAAGTAGAACTACTTTTACAAGATTAAAGGTAAAAGTAATCCCCCCACCTTTTTACAAAGGTTAACGGTGAAAGTAGCATTACTTTAATAAAGATTAAAGGTGAAAATTCCAGATCTATTTTAAGATTAAAGGTGATGGTAGCACTATTTTAACAAAGATTGAAGGCTATACTATTACTATTTTCAGTTTTAACCAAAATTAACGGTTAAACTAGCACTATTTTCAGTTTTTAACAAAGTTTAATGTTGACAGTTGCAATATTTTAACAAGGATGAAAAGTGAAATTAGTACTATTATAACAATGATTAAAGGTAAAACTACCACCATTTTAGCAAAGATTAATGTTGAAAAAGCAATAAAACAATATTTTAACAAAGTCGAAGGTGAAACTAAAACTATTATCACAAAGATAAATAGTTAATAATAGATAAATGACACTCTAAATAGATAAATAACACTCTATTTTAACAAAGGTTAAAGATGAAATTAGCTCTGTTGTAACAAAGAATAAAGGTGACAAAGATTATTTGAAATTAGCAGTATTTTCGCTTAAAACTTAACCTACATCTAATAATATTTTAAACAAAGAATAAAGGTGACATTAGTACAATTTTAACAGAGATTATTTGAAATTAGCAGTATTTTCGCTTAAAACCTAACCTACATCTAATAATATTTTAAACAAAGATTATTTGAAATTAGCAGTATTTTCGCTTAAAACCTAACCTACATCTAATAATATTTTAAACAAAGATTAAATGTGAAACGAGTACTAATTGAACAAAGATTAATATTGACCACTAGTAATATGTTAAAGAATGTTTTAAGGTGAAATTAAACGTTACATGTTAACGAAGATTAATATTGACCACTAGTAATATGTTAAAGAATGTTTTAAGGTGAAATTAAACGTTACATGTTAACGAAGATTAATATTGACCACTAGTAATATGTTAACGAATGTTTTAAGGTGAAATTAAACGTTACATGTTAAAGAAGATTAAAGGTGTTACTAATGTTTTAACTAAGACTGGTGAAAGTTAAAACAAGCTGTGCAATACAGTGCGAATGAAATGAAGTAAGTTGTAAAAAGCTTTTGTCCCCTCAAAGACACGTCTCGTTTTAAATATATTCTTGAAATGTATGAAACCACATTTTTCTTCTTAATTATTATCGTCATTATTAAATTTCATCTTAATAATCAATAACTCATTAATCGATTACAAAAATATTCAATTATTCAAACTCAAATGGCGAATTGTAATAAAATTAATTATATTCTACTTAGATAACTATCGCTCATCTAATCTAATTCCTCTTGGAGGATCTTTTTAAACGGGTACTAAGTAATAATCTTTCTTACCCAAGAAACCTACTCACAAGTTTTACAACAGGAATGATTTTGATCCATCTGATTTAAATTGCAATCCCCACCCCTTCCCCCACCAGACCGTCTAATTATTTTTTTTTTTTTATCATACTAAATAAATATGCAAAAGAATATGAGAATGAATATGTAAATGACAACGACAATATTTACTAAACGCTGAGTGGTGTAGAACAGTGTGATACGATTAACAGCTGAGAGTGACAAAACATATTATTCGCCAAAACATTATCATTCACAAATGAAGGTTAATTATAGCATTCTATCAGATTCTTTGTATCCTTGTCATAGAAGTTAGCTAGAGGAGGAGAAAACGTCAGTATTCCTGTTCCAAAAATAAGATAGAGGAGGAGAAAACGCAAGTATTCCTGTCACAGAAGTCAGTAAGAGCAGGACAAAACGTGAATGATTATGTTACAGAAGTCAGTAAGAGCAGGAGAAAACGTGAATGGTTATGTTACAGAAGTCATGTACAGCAGGAGAAAAGGTCAGTATTCCATTCTTGTCAGAGAATTCAGAGAGGGCAGGAGAAAACACAAATATTTCTGTCATAGAAATCCGATAGAGCAGGAGAAAACGTCAATGATATTCTTAGTATCACCAATTGTTTTCATTCAATTTTCTGTCTTATTCTGCTTAAAAAAAAATTATGATGTTTTATTCTGATGCCAAACCTTTTCCAGCTGTATCCTGAAGAGTAGTATTCACTCTGTCTTATCCTGTCTAGTTGATTTCCGACTTGTCTTATCCTGTCCTCTCATTTCCTGTTCTCTGTTTTTTCTTTTTTTTTGCCGTATTGCCAACGTATATCCTGACTACTCATATTCTGTCCTGTCATTCTGACCAGAAGCATTCGTTATGTTTTATCTTGTCGGGTCGAATTCTGACAAGTTGTCGTATTCTGTCCAGTCTTATCCTTGTTCGCTCATTTTCCGTTATTATTATGTCCAGTCATATTCTGCCCAGCTGTATCCTGGCCGGCAGTATTCTTTTAGGTTTAACTTGTTCAATTGTATTTTAACGTGTTTTATCCTTCACGTTTTTATCCTGTCCTCTCATTCTTTTGACCGGTCATATTATGGATACTCGTAGTATGTCAATTCATATCTTGTTCTGCTTTATCCTGTCATATTCTGCTTTATCCCGTCTTATTCTGCTTTATCCTGTCTTATTCTGCTTTATCCTGTCTTATTCTGCTGTTCTGTCGTAATTTAACCTGAGGAAATTAGAGGAAAAAAATTCCCTACAGGACACTAATCCGATCATTTTGAAATCAATACCTCAATTTTTCTTTATTTTTTGTTGTTGAAAAAACTTCGAAAAGTCGCTTGTCACAACCGATGACGGTTAAGTGTCAGGTGATTAATTTTGTCAGGTGTCGTGCCCGCTTGTAGAAAAGAGCCATATCGAGTTCGATGACGTCTGAAGAGGTCATAAACCCAAATCAGTGCCGTGTGCAGCGCATCCAATGCCACCATCAATCTCACTCGTTAAGGGGACGCGAGTCGACCGATTTCTAACACCCTGGAATTGATTTCCGAAATCTCTGTGACACTTTAATTGACAATTAGCGGAACTTTGAAATGTGTCCTTAGACTTACCAAAGGGCACTTACAAAATTGCCATGAGCTGTACTTCAGTGACCTAAGTCTCTGGAATTAAGGCCATCGAACAATTGGAGTGGTTGGCTATTTTGAAAAGAATAAATAAATAATTGAACAAAGATTTAAATGTACAAAGAAATAAACGAGCGAACAACGTGTCAATGGAATATTAAAGGACATAAATGAAGAAATTTATAACTATACAAATGAAGAGAGAAAAGAATTAATTGAGCAAATTAATAAATGGACAAAGTATTAAATGAGCAAATTAATAAATGGACAAGTATTAAATGAGCAAATTAATACATGAGTGCGTAAATAAATTAACAAATAAATAAAGAGGACATAAACGAGTAAACAAAAATATCAGTTACTAAATGAACCAATAAATGAAGAGAACATAAATGATACATCAACCAATTAGTTTCTAAATGAGCATTAATAAATACAAGAATATCTGAATAAATTATTAAATAAATTAAGAAAACATAAATGAGTAAATCAATCAATCACTTACTACATGATCAAATAAATACATGCAAAAATAAATAAAAGAGTAAATAGCTTAGACAAGTAAATTAACAAATAAAGAAATTAATAAATGCCCCCAAAATATAAATGAGCAAATATATTCGAACGAGCAATTAGTAAGGAAGTAAAATGAATAAAGGGGCAAATAAATACAAATAGCAGAATGAGAAGTCTAAATTTTAAAGATTGACAGATGTGACGACAAAACAGTTTTGACCGGATGCTTAGCAAGCTCAGTACGTGGTTACGGGCCTTTCCTTCAGTCGGCAAAATGGCTGATAGGAAGAAACTGGCACGTTTTGAATGAAAAGAACTGCTCACATCTGATGTGCGTTATCTTTGACATCGTCGCACTTCGATGGCGTTTCCTTGCGGCAAGCTAGCTTTAGTGGAATTCCATCTGGCGACCGTCTTTGCTTGACGAAATCGCAATCTATCTATCTATCTATCTATCTATCTATCTATCTATCTATCTATCTATCTATCTATCTATCTATCTATCTATCTATCTATCTATCTATCTATCTATCTATCTATCTATCTATCTATCTATCTATCTATCTATCTATCTGTCTATCTATCTGTCTGTCTATCTGTCTGTCTGTCTGTCTGTCTGTCTATCTATCTATCTGTCTGTCTATCTATCTAGTATCTGTCTGTCTGTCTGTCTATCTATCTATCTATCTATCTGTCTGTCTGTCTATCTATCTATCTATCTATCTATCTATCTATTTATTTAATCTATCATTTTCAGGTGATCTTTTTCTGTACACTTACCACTTTTTTTTTGCGCGCGGCTGGCCTTTAAGCACTGTTAGACTAATTGAGACTGAAGGCACTTTAAGCACTGTTAGAATATTTAAGACAGAGACTAAGTAATTGGTCATACCTACCCACTTTAAATAGTTCACACCAACACTTTTGGAAAGCTATTTTAAAACTGCACGTGCAGTTTTCAGCTTCTGAAAATGTAATTTGATACAGGTGCTTTTTCGGTATAATCTGGTTTAATATCTATCTATCTATCTATCTATTGCATCAAGACAGGCGGAAACTCAAAGCAGGCCAATGGAATTTACGTGCTTTACCACCTCACCTCCACCCCCGTTCTGTCTGTAAACAATAAGACAGTTATTAATGCTAAGATTGGGAAAAATTCATGTAGCAATTTGAGCTTGACAGAACTCCCACGATCTGGCTACTCACACCCTTGTTTGCGTTTGTTCTATTACTTCTGCTGACGTTTAGATAATTTGACATGCAAGGGCCACAATCACGTTTCCGCAAGCGTTTATGCTTCTGAGAACTACGCTGTGTTAAATACGTCACTATCTCTTGACGGTAAGCTAATGACAAGTTCCTTGGTACAGTTAGCAATCAAATCATTAAAAATTTCTGTAATGTACGCCATGCGAACCCAGCGCTTATTTTTATTTTTTTTTAAAAGCACGAAACAACTCGTGTCTGTTTCCTTCATATGGGGGTATCATGCAGCGAACGGCAGGCAAAGCTTCGGCTGTTTGTATGCACCTCTGGAGGGACGCATTTTCCAAAGCGGCATTACTCTTGTTGTCTCTGTATGTTCGAGCTGAACCATATTAATTAAACCTGATTTATACGCTTGCTGTTAGTTTGGATTCTGGTTATTCTTATAAAACAATAGGATTACTTTAAGCTCTAATGTTTGAATTTCTTGCTTCTGAGTTAATTTTCTCTGTTCGTTCTCTCTAATCTCTCTAAACTGTCTGCTCAAGTCGTTATTTAGCTTCGTCTTCACTAAGCTCGCAAGGAAGCAAAACCTGTCTGGTATGTTTTTCACTACACCGAGTTTAAACTTTTAGTTGGCCTTTAATTCATCTTCTTTAAGCTTTACACTAGTATGTAGCTAATCTTTAGGCTTTACATTTACTATTCATCTTCTGTAAATTGTACGCTAGCCTTTTAGTTCATCTTTAAGCTTTACACTAGCTTTTAATTAATCTTCTTTAAACTTGACACTAACCTTTAGCTGATCTTCTTTAAACTTTACACTTGTTTGTAGCTTTAAGCTTTACACTAGCCTTAAGCACATCTTCTTTAAGCTTTACACTCACCTTTAGTTCATCTTTAAGCTTTACACTCACCTTTAGTTCATCTTTTGTAACTTTTTTCACGTGTCTGTAGCTCATCTTTTGTAAGTTTTACGCTAGCTCTTAGCTCGTCTTCTGTAAATTTTACATTAGCCTTTAGCCCATCTTCTTTAAGCTTTATACTACCCTTTAGCTCATATTTATGTTATACACTAGCCCCCTTTTTTAAAGCACTATCTTCTTTAAGCTGTACACTTGCCTTTAGCTCATCTTTATACTCTAGGTCATATGCTGCATTATTTACGTCTTGTAAAGCAACTTTCGTTTGTACCAAATAATTTTTCCTTCTTTCCTTTCCTTCCGCATTAATCTTTCACAATACATATATATGTAATATGATATACAGCAATCATTCACACAACAATATTATAAATATCTAGTTAATTATGATAGTTAAACTTTAAAACAATAAAACAGTTGAGTGTGTCCATGGGGATTATGATGCGTATTCTGTATATTTTTTTCTTATCCATATAAAATGATTAGATTGTCTTTTCCTCATAATGATGCGTATTCTCTATATTTTTTTCTTATCCATATAAAATGATTAGATTGTCTTTTCCTCATAATGATGCGTATTCTGTATATTTTTTTTTATATACATTTAAACTGATTAGATTCTTTTCCTCGTGAAACGTGTGTACAAGTAAGGTTTCAAAACACCAGTGTATATGCACACACTTCTATATATTCTATGTACATTCAAGTACACACTTGTGCATCGTGTGAAAACTATGCACCAACTGTGCAACACTATCCAGCAATGCAAAACTATGCAACAAGTGTGCACACAATGCAACAATGCAATAACGCGCAACCTTGCAAAAGTATACAGAACTTTGGAAAGCCATGGCTCTCTGTCTGCTTAAATAAAAAGACAGGCCACCATTAAAGCATATAGCTTTCCAGCGTAAATGATCGCATCGCAGAAGAGGCCTCCAGTGTCAGGTTGCTTTTTTCCCCGTCTGCAATCAAAATATTCTCTATTAACACGTGCAACGGAGGCAGAAGTTATTTAACAGACACAATGTCTAGATTTAAATATATACATCATTATTAAGTTGTATGTAGATTGATAAATTTTCCTTTCCCTGTGAACAGACAATCTCATATCTAGATGTTCAATCAAATGTACAAAATAATATCCACAAACTATTAAGCAACATTGAAATTAATTAAATAATTCACCACAACTGTTTGTCATAATTCGACTATCCAAAAGAATTTATCATAATTCGACTTTCCAAATAGAATTATTTTAATTTCGTCAAACAAAATTATAATCTATTACCATTTAGGCATTACATATTTACATATACAGAGAGAGAGAGAGAGAGAGAGAGAGAGAGAGAGAGAGAGAGAGAGAGAGAGAAAGAGAGAGAGAGATGGAGTCTTTAAAATGCAGCATCATTGTTTTGGCTAATAAATACTCTCAAATGATTACATTAAAAAAGTCAGAAAATAAAACATATTAGGTTCCTTGTAGTTTCTCTACAAATTAAATTCCTAAAGAAACTAAAAGCGATATAATAAAAACCAAAATGAATTATATGCAAAATGAAAATATAATAAATATATAAATAAATTCCCTAAAGATAAAGCCAAAAATATTTGATAGACCTACACCTCATTCCCCATTTAAGGGTGGGGTGGAGCTTCGATATTAATTGGTCCATTTGGAGTGTTCATTTCCCTAGAATCTAATGAGGGAGCGAAGTCAATCCATAAATAATGACGTATATTAATGAAAAGTTTAAGCCTTGGAAGTGAATCAACTTTAGCGTGACCACCACCAAAAACCACAACCACCAGTTATGAGAAACCTAAATAAAATGAATTTATAAATAAGATATCAAACAATAGTATTTGCCAAAGATACTCAAAAATGAATTTACAGTTATAGCAGACGAGAGACATTGTAGATTTTGATGATGAGAAAGATGTCTCGATGGCAATCTTGACAATGGCCATAGTACCTGAGTATCTCCAGCAAAGTCCAGGTGAGCACAAGAAAGTTTGTTTCAAAGACGACGAAACTGCATGCCTCCACTTTATGGAGATGTACCTATCTGGAGAGTGTTCAGGTAACTTTCGGATAACACCAGAGACAGAGAACGCCTAAATTAGCAGCCATTAAACTGCACATTCACCCAGAAATTTCCGCGGTTATAAATGCTCTGTTGTTGCTTAGTGACGCTCTGAGGTGTTCTGAAAAAGAAAATTCCAGATGGACACATGAGTTAAGTAGAGTGCTTCTCTCACCTATAAATATAGATATTTTAAAAGACATTTTTTGTGTTGGTCTTTACATTAAAACCCAATTATATCAGTAATATTGCCAGACGCGCTAATCAGCTTGAAAAGGAGATTTCACTGAATTGTAATCGGATTTGCGCAGATGTTATCAAATGTTCTTTAAAACTAAAAAATTGGTGCAGGAAATAATGTGGAAAAGAAATAATGGAGAAAAAAATTCTTAAAATATTGAAAGTGCAGGTAAGGAAACCTATTCAGGTGCTTTTAACTGATTACTTTCGATCAGTGTTTAATGCTTTCCCGCGTTTGTGGTTGTTGCTTTTGCTGATGTCTGCGAAAACGAAAATAGAATGACTCACCATAAAAAAATAATTAAGTGGCTGCCAGAAGGATTATAAAACTTGTAGTATTTTAAAAAATATTTTAAGAAACAAGCAAAATAAGTGTAACTTTTATGTTTCCTTGACAGATTTAAGCACCACTACGGAAGGAAACAAAAAATGTCTCCGGACTGCATATAGCGCATATTGCAGTGCAAATTAGCATTTATTAGAGCATTTGGTCTTTGTAGCTTTGTCGGGTAAATTAGTATTTAGTACAAACATTAATGCAAAGCTTAGTGCAATTTAGCACTTAGTCGTGCAAATTAGCATTTCTTTTAGTATTGTCGGGCAAATTAGCATTTAGTCTTTAGCATTGTCGGGCAAATTAGCATTTAGTACAAAACGTGCAAAATTTAGTGCAGTTTAGCATTTACTCATGAAATTAGCATTTATTCGTGCAAATTAGCACTTAGTCCTATTAGCTTTGTTGGGGAAATTAGCATTTAGTCTTTTTAGCAGTCTTGCAAATTAGCATTTAGTCTTTTTAGCATTGTCTTGCAAATTAGCATTTAGTCCTTTAGCATTGTCGGGCCAATTAGCATTTAGTCTTTTATAATATTGTCTTGCAAATTAGCATTCAGTCTTTTTAACATTGTTGAGCAAATTAGCATTTAGTCTTTGTGACATTGTCGGGCAAATAAGCATTTAGTATTTTTAGCATTTTCAGGCAAATTAGTATTCAGTCTTTTTAAAATTGTTGAGCAAATTAGCATTTAGTCTTTTTTGACATTGTCGAGCAAATTAACATTTAGTATTTTTAGCATTTTCAGGTAAATTAGCATTTAGTACAAAACATTTATGCAAAATTTAGTGCAATTTAGCATTTAGTCGTGGAAATTAACATTTAGTTGATACTTAGCAACTTTACCTCGCCATTCCTAGATGCTTGTTATGGTGCAGTCTGTTGTTTTTCTAAGTCTGTTTGGCAGTGAGTGAGCTGGGTCTGTTGTTTTTCTAAGTCTGTTTGGCAGTGAGTGAGCTGGGTCGAGTGTGGGTAGGAATTATTTGAAAGAAGATGAGTATATCTGCGAACTTGTGTAACCTTTACGCAAAATCACACGATATTTCGGCATACGTGAACAACGAAAGAAAAAAACTAAAAGTAATGTATGAACAACTAAAAACACGTGCCTGAAAAGCCACCAGTTGACCTTTTATAGCCATCTTATGTTTAACAAAAGTCTTTACATGCAGAAAACGCTCACAAAAAGTTGTGGCTTATAGGTCGAAAAAGGCCTAGACATTTTTCTGATTACAAAATTTCTCAGCAAGTAGAAATGCTATGCGTTATGGTTCATCCACATTTCGATAGAAACCAAAAAATACCTGACAAAAGTTATTGCAATGCTTGACATAAATTTCACAAAGCAAAAGCAACTCCCCACCCCAACAACACAGACACACTGCCATTATATTATGAATCATTGCTGAATAACAACTTTCACATGCCCGACAACAATTTTCACCTGCACGACACCCACCATCACCTCCCAACAACAACCATCAAGACTCCTCAGCTGCATAAGAAAAGTTATTGCATTCTAATAATAACGGTTACACGCAGATCGTAGCGTTTTGATCGTTATACTATTGCTGTCATACAACTTGTCCAAGGTTTTCACACGTCAACATAACTGAAAAAATACTACGACACGTTGGCAAACGCTTCTGACATATGGAGAAAACTGCGGAACCAGATAAAGGTAATTCATTGTATGTCGACTTGCAGGTCATCCTATGCAGTCAGAACTGTCACATTAAATGGTATAGTACATAAAATATCACTGCATAGACAGTACTGTCATCATCATAAGATATGCAATTGAAGACGTACAGTAGGTCAACAAAAGTCATCGTGAGCTTATCCGGAGTAGTCATGACGTCATTGTGGAACTGCCACAATGAACAGTTTTTCAAACGAACTGAGCTTGCAAGTATTTAATTAAATCTGAATTAGATCAAGACCTTGGAAATATTTTGTCTTAGAATGCATCATCTCCAATGAAATTATGTTCGTCTCGACAAGCGTTTTCGAGAAATAACAAAATGGTGGGTAAAAAAGATTGAAAGCATACCAAAGTACTCTCATACGTCAGTCTAAACTCTAAAGCTTGCCTTGTTTTTCTTTCAAATCGTAAACACTGCGCCCCAGTATTAGTGTGCGTTTGTGTATGCGCGCGCGTTTATATAGTTTGTGTGGTTTTCAAGATTTCGAGCATCTACTTTGTGTGCACATGTATGTGTGTGTGTGTGTGTGTGTGTGTGTGTGTGTGCATATTACGTATATTCACTTGCATTTGGTATGTTTGTGTGTGAGTTTATGTATATATGTATGTGCATGTATATATATATATATATATGTGTGTGTGTGTGTATGTGTGTGTGTGTGTGTGTGTGTGTGTGTGTGTGTGTTTGTGTATGTCTAAAAGCATGTGTGAGTGTACATGCTTGTGTATGTGTATATGTATATGTAGCCTACGTGTATGAGTGAGTGTATGTATATATTTGTTTGTATGTGTATATGTATATGCATTTTCCACAAAATTAATAATAAAGATTCTGTCGAATATTTTATTTATAATTCTTTACATTCTAATTGTTTTTCTTTGAATGGAATATAATTTTAGGAAGCAAAGACGTTTACAGTTTCAAAACAAAACGAAAGAAAAATTTATAAAACTCTAAATATTGCTTTCTGATTACTTTCACTGCTTTTTAATGGCAGCCTTGAGGAGGCGATTTTGCGAAGATGTTATCCCCCTTTTCAAAACCTAAAGAAAGATTAGAAATGTTATAAATTAAACGTCTTAACACTAAACAACATTACCCATGGGGCTGCATAATTAGTCTGAATGAATGTAATGGCATTTAGAGAAAAATTAGTAACTCTTTTTTCTTCTTCTTATGTTCCTTGCACAAATGTTAGAGAGAATTAGAAATAGCCTGTATGCAGCACCGACGACCCGTGTTGTAAACATAACAAATCTAGTTTGACTTATTTTATGTATAAACCAAATGAAATTTGTACTAAACAGATCTAATTTGGCTTACCGTTGTATACACTAAATTTAATTTGACTTAGATTTGCTATGTAGATCTACTATGACTTGCCGTTTGGTACACTAAATGACTTTACATTTGCTATGTAGATCTAATTTAACTTGCATTTGCATATACAATTACTAAATGTAAATTGAGTTTAGACTATCAATGCAAAATCTACGTTTACACAGGAAAGAACATCCAACAGTTAAGTTTGAATCCATTCTTATACTGCATATCTACCCGAGATTACTTGTTTACTACCCGAGATTACTTGTTTACTACCCGAGATTACTTGTTTACAATAGGAGTTGATAGAAAATGTATTAAGTATACGATCGACAGGTACTAGATTTATTTTAATTCAATTCTTGTTCGCAATAAGTCTGCACTAAGAGTATAAGACACAATTTAATAAAGAAATAACAGAACTAATCATTTACTATTAAATCGGCGAGTACTGGATTTATTATGTAAAACATAATAATAATAATAATAATAATAATAATAATTATTACAATGTGCATGCATGAGACATTATTTAATAAGATGACAGAAACATAATAATAATAATTATTATTATTACAATGTGCATGCATGAGACATTATTTAATAAGATGACAGAAACATAATAATAATAATTATTATTATTACAATGTGCATGCATGAGACATTATTTAATAAGATGACAGAAACATAATAATAATAATTCAGAATTGTAACAAGGTTTAATCTGGTAAAAATCTAATCTCGTTACATAATTACACATAAAAAAATCACACGAGGTCTTTATATAAACTACTCATATTTTCCATATATAAGTATAAATATATATATATATGTGTGTATTTTTAAAATATAAATACAATGTAATAAAACTAAATGAATCCATACGTGAAAATAACAATAATAAAAACACAACCGTGTATACAAAACAGAAACATTAATAAAATGAATTTTCAAATTTACAGTTTGAACATTGGCACAGAAGAGACAGTACTATTCTTGCTGATGAAAGAGGTCTGACTTAAAATAAAATAGACATTGTGTCGTAGCTCTTAAAGAAAATGGCCACTGTGTCTTTGTGCCTCAGCTCTTAATTGTGTATTAAATTTTGTGTTTCAACTCTTAAGAAAATGGCCACTGTGTCTTTGTGTCTCAGCTCAAGTTGTAGCAGAAAAGTAAACTAACTTTGACTTTGCGTGCAAAATGTTGAAAATACGTTTGTCTAATAAGGAGCACAAGCTTCTAGCAGGAGTATTTACATGTGTGAGATGAGACAAGAACCAGGCAGTGAAGCGAAGGAAGGAATAAAGATGTTTTATTGTATTCCGGGTGATCAGGTAACCAGTGAAGCCTGTAAGGAAGTGGAGTGAAGCGTGACCAAACGGCAGAAATGATAAGTAGGCATTAGGTCAGTGAGTCTAAGGCATTTTTTCTTCTTCTAGTAGTAATACCTACAAACCTATTATGGTAAGGCGAACAGCAAAAATATACTTATTATGTACGTTGGTCATTAACTTTGTAAACTGAACCATCCTGGCTCTAGTTTTGTGTAATTACTTGTGTAACTGTGTAATTATTTTGCGCTAGTTGACCTAAAGTTTCTCTTCTCGAAGTAGAATATTATAGTGAAACTTTCGAGACCATTTGCTGGCAGAAATTTGGTCGAGCGTGTCCGCATGGTTTTGACCAGACAGCAACTGTACAATTTTGGTTGAGCGTGTCTGCATGGTTTGACCAGTCAGCAAGTGTGCAATTGAAAGATGCAGTCTCAACGAATATTCCTTTACAAACTTGAAACGTCGAATAATGAAAGCATAGATAGTGACTCTGTTCAAGGTCAAACCATTCGCCTGCTGTACTAAGAGGATCCTATTATTGCCTCTTGCATTATTTATAAGGGAGTCAAGGTCAAATTCATACTCAAATAACATATATTATAAGCCATAGTGGTGGTTGCAGTAGTTTTAGTATTGCGCCTCTGTGTTAGTGCATTTATTTTCCATATTTATGTCTTAAATGTCTTCTACATTTGAATTAGAATCACAACTAATTGTACTATTTGGATACGGAGAGACCCACAGTCTTTAAATTAATATTGGTCCTAAAAGAAACCTCTCACTCCTTCCACCCCACCTCTTAGGGCTTAGGGAAATGAAGGCCGGCGTCCATGTCTCTGCATGGGCAGACACTGTATTTACGGTTCTTGCGTGCACATAGTCGCCTCCCTTTTCGTGACGCGGACATATGATTTTGAAGCTTTAATAACGTTGGAACCACTCAGGGACCGCTAGATGATGGTTCCTTGCCTAGCCCGTCAAGATTATTTCCTCATGTCTGATTGCGTGTCATCTTGTTTCCCATCATGCTGTGCACTGACACAGTAATTCATTTTCAACCTTCCTCTACCATCTCCGTCTGAGACGCGAAGCCGACAGTGATACGCGGACGAGCAATGAATAGTGTGCGTAAATGCTGTTCGCTAACGGAGGATTGGCTGATCTGTTTGCATGCTAAAATTAGGCATTGGCAGGCTTCCAGCCAAACTACAAATCTGTGCATATAATAACGTCTAATTAGTCTGGATTTTACGAACTTTTCTAAATCTAATACTATTGCCAAAACACGCAAGGCGGGCCAGTATCGGATACAGGTGTCTCCATCTTTGACAGAAACCATATTTACTGGGAGTGTTTTTGTTTGGTATGTTTGTGGTGTTCAATATGCTCGTACAAGATTATGTCATATTTCAATGGGACTCACTTTGGTTATAGTAATTAGTTTGCCTTTGTTTATGAGATTACTCACTTTGGTCGTAGTAATTAGTTTGCCTTTGGTTGCTAGATTACCCACTGAGTTAACAGCAATTAGTTTGCTGTTGGTTGCTAGATTACCCACTGTGATAACAGTAATTAGTTTGCCTTTGGTTGCTAGATTACCCACTGTGATAACAGTAATTAGTTTGCCTTTGGTTGCAAGATTACCCACTGTGATAACAGCAATTAGTTTGCTGTTGGTTGCTAGATTACCCACTGTGATAACAGCAATTAGTTTGCTGTTGGTTGCTAGATTACCCACTGTGATAACAGCAATTAGTTTGCTGTTGGTTGCTAGATTACCCACTGTGATAACAGCAATTAGTTTGCTGTTAGTTGCTAGAATACTCACTTTGATAATAACAATTAGTTGCTGTTGACTCCTAGATTACCCACTTTGATAATAGTAATTAGTTGCTGTTGACTCCTAGATTACCCACTTTGATAATAGTAATTAGTTGCTGTTGACTGCTAGATTACCCAATTTGATAAAAGCAATTAGTTGCTGTTGACTCCTAGATTACCCACTTTGATAATAGTAATTAGTTGCTGTTGACTGCTAGATTACCCAATTTGATAAAAGCAATTAGTTGCTGTTGACTCCTAGATTACCCACTTTGATAATAGTAATTAGTTGCTGTTGACTGCTAGATTACCCATTTTGATAATAGTAATTAGTTGCTGTTGGCTTATAGATTACCAATTTTGATAATAGTAATTAGTTGCTAGATTACCCACTTTAATAATAGCAATTAGTTGCTGTTGACTGCTAGATTACCAATTTTAATAATAGCAATTAGTTGCAGTTAGTTGTTAGAATACCCACTTTGATAATAGTAATTATTTGCTAGATTACACACTTTGATAACAGCTATTAGTTTGCTGTTGGCTGCTAGATTATCCATTTTGACAATAGCATTTAATTTCTGTTGGTTATTAGATATTCATTTAGATGATCGCAGTTAGTTTGTTGTTGGTTATTAGATATTCATTTAGATGATCGCAGTTAGTTTGTTGTTGGTTATTAGATATTCATTTAGATGATCGCAGTTAGTTTGTTGTTGGTTATTAGATATTCATTTAGATGATCGCAGTTAGTTTGTTGTTGGTTATTAGATATTCATTTAGATGATCGCAGTTAGTTTGTTGTTGGTTATTACTCACTGTGATAATAGTAACTAGTTACCTATGATTATTAGATTATGAATTGTAATTATTTTACTGATGATAATGACGATAATGACAGTCATTATTATAATTTGCTGCATATGGCTTCCATAATGGTTTACAGTTTTACTCTTACTATCTATCCAACCCGTAAAATATTTAATACCAAAGGTTGAAATCCGAGCTTCGGTTACGAAAGCTGCAAAACGGCCCTTTTGACAAAATAGACCCTCCACAAACAAAACAAATAAAACCCCATTGAAAAACTTTTTTCCCCATGTGCAATATGCCAATCTTTTCAACATAAGTGGTGAATTAACCTGTTTTTTTTCTTTTTATTTCCCTTTCAAGACCTTCATTGTTCTCGCAAATGTGAGGCGCGAAAAGCATTTTTATTTTATTAAATCGACCAAACGACTTTCGTGTACCAAACGTGTGCAGGACAGTTTACAGACCGCTATTTTATCTCACCGTACTTACGTGTAAAGCGAAGCCATTCAGTCAGTACTGATACAAGTTACAAACTTCTATTTTATATCACCCTACTTACACACGTCAAGCTGTAATTTAGTCACTGGATACAGACCGCTATTTTATCTCACCGTAATTACACACGTCAAGTTAAACTGAAAAACTGAACGCTTTGAAGGTTGACAACCTGTTCCTTTCTGTAGGAGTAAATGTTACTTCAATGCAATTTAATAGAAAGGATGATAGAAAAAGGTCTAATTTAATAGTGGAGCCATAGAAAAAGGTCTAACTTAATAGTGGGGGCGATAGAAAAAGGTCACAACCAGAGGACATTACTGATTTTCACATTGTTCGTTATTTTATTCTCTTCTTCTATTTCAATTTCAATCACTAGCCCTTTTGTGCCCTCATTCCATTTCACTTTCATTCACTAGCCCTACTATAGGTGTCAGAATATTGACTAATATCAGTAGATGGACTGAGAGGATTTTTTAATAAAAATGAGCCTGGTGGAAATCACCATCTATGATCAGTTTGTGTAACATGTGTATTTCGGATAAGTTTAAAAAATAAAGGGTAATATCGCCTTAAATTCTTCAGTTACTTTCAGAAATATTTATTAAAGTTTATTTATATTTATTTATTTATTACATGAATGAGAGCAATTAGACTTACCTTTAGTCAAGCGTAACAAAAAAACATGTGGCATAGGAAGATGTTTAAAAAGACTTAAAACCCAAATGTGACCAACCACACGCCCACTCACACTTCAGTAATGTCAGGTGTTACAAAGTATTTGATAACTGAAGGATCATAAAATATGGCCACGATACCTCCAATCTGTACCTGACATAAAGACGATGACAACAAGGAAAACACAAATACTTATAAATACTGAGGGATAGCTGAACACTTTATAGAAATGGAGCAATGGTGGCAGAAAGAATTATAAAATGAGAATGACTCAAGTGCGTTGTGACAAGTAGAGATTTTGAATAGTTTCATTATATAATAGAGCAAGAGGGATTTTTTTTGTATATTTTATTTTTTTTTAGACTTGCCGGGATGTTGATTGCCGTGGTGAGTCGGTTTACGTGTTGGCCTGGTCAGCAGACATGTAGCGCAGGCCTTGGGCTTTTCATCTGTTTGTGTTTGTCAAGGAACTCAGCTGGCCTTAGCCTGATCTGTTCTGTCACTCAGATGCAAAGATGGGCAGGTACTGGTGCATCAGTAGAGTGCAGTAGGGTGCATCAATAGAGTGCAGTAGGGTGCATCAATAGAGTGCCAGCAGGGTGCATCAATAGAGTGCCAATAAGTGCATCAATAGAGTGCCAATAGGGTAGATAGAATAGATAGAGTGCTAATTGTAAAACATAACAATATTATTTCCTAAATTTTTGGTGGACATTACGATGATGACTGGCCCAATCGATACACACACACACACACACACACACACACACACACACACACACACACACACACACACACACACACACACACACACATACACATACACACACACACACACATACACACTCACGCACATGCACGCACACGCATATTCACGCGCACTCACACACATAAATGAACAGTTCCAGTTAGAACCGACTAGTTAAGGGGCGAGGAATAACTAGTATCAATGAAATATTTCCTTCATTAATTAAACGTGTGAGTTAATTAAAGAAAAATGAATGGAGCGCAGGAGCTATGCTTAAAATGTCTGCTTAAGACAAGAAATATTATTTGTTGTGGAAATAATATTTTTGTTGGCAAATTTTTGTGAAACACATCATTTGCAAAGGATTTTAATAAATTATTTGTTATTCACGTTTGATATTAGGGAGTGCTTGCCGCAACGCTTGGCGTTTGGGATGAAATAAATAGAGCAATAATCAGGTCAACGACAAAAATAGAAAGATATAAATAGAGCAATAATCAGGTCAACGACAAAAATAGAAAGATATAAATAGAGCAATAATCAGGTCAACGACAAAAATAGAAAGATATAAACATAGCAATAATCACGCCAACGACAAAAATAGAAAGATGACCCTAAGTGCGGTATAACTAATTGTAACCCTCAGGAGTTTTACCATTGATCATTGATATCGTTAATTTAGCAGGTCTTGCGCACGAAATTGGCCGACCTGAATTAGCTTAGCGTAAAGTAACCGGATATAACCCCGTGCGTGAGTTATACACATAAACGAACGTTTTTACAAATTTGCATAAAACACATAAAGAGACGTTTTTACAAACTTCAAAATTGCACTCGATGAACAGACATATACCCAGACAACAATGCATAAAAGGTGCGATAACTCTCTTCTCTCGAATTATTGGTCTTACTTCATAACATCTCTACTCCCCTTCCTCCATAAAATAAAATAAAATAAAATTTTGAACAAAATATTTTCACTAGCACCGGAATTTCAGACAGCGAAATCTGATGAAATGTGCTTTCACAAAGTTAGGGGATCGTATGGAGGGCGTAATTTCCTTTTACACGTGACTTTCTTTCAGTTAAGTAATTGTTGTTCTATACTTCACTTTATTCTGGACAGTTTGACGCTGTTTTGATATTTAGCCTGCATGATAAAGTTATAGGCGTAAAATGTGTCCCTGTTTCTCTTTTCGCTGGCACTGGAAAATCTCAGCACTAAATTCTCACGAGATTGCTCTCTCGTCTCGGCACGTATCCCTTTGCTGGCTAGTCGAGCCAAGGAAAGAGTGATCTTTGTCACAGACAGGACGTCAAGTCTATCATTCACAAAGCGAGCTGCGGAGGATTAAACCATGACGAGGGAAATTGTGTCGAAGTTACCACTGGAGTTACTGACTAGCTCCATAAAGACGAGCGCCCTTCGTTTTCTTTAAAAAAAAAATTATCCCTTTACAACTCTGCGGTTATTGCCACTGAAGGATTTTAAAATCACCATCATCTTTTGTTCTCTTCCCTTGCCGGTTCCAGTCAGAAAAAAACATTATTATTTCTCCAACAGCTGACATATTCAGATCGTGCCACTCAGTCATCTGATAACGACCCCCCTCCCCTCTCCCAGAAGACTGTTTCCGAAGTTTGTTTGGTCGGTCAGATCTGATGGGTAGAGGCTTAAGACTACTTGGAGTGGAATGGGGGTGGGGGAGATATCGGTTGATTACTCGCCATCCCTGTTAAGTCTGAATTAAGACAGATCGAGACCTCTCCTGACTAGGGCAGATTTTCTGATTATCTGGCAAAGCTGCAAGGCTGAATTAAGACAATGACTCTCTTATGAGTGGAGGGTGTATTGGGGAAGGGGGAAGAGAGGGTGCAGACTCGCTGATTATATGGCGCACCAGTATTTGAATTAGGTCACAGAAGTGGGTGCAACATGATTGATTATCTGTTAAGATAATTGCTGTCCCTCGACTATGGTGAGATTGGTGGATTATCTTGCAAATCTAGCTGTGAGTCTCATTCAGACAATGGCGGTCTCATTGCTGGGGGTGGTGTGGGGTGGTGGAGGAGGGGCAATGGGCAAATTGTTGTTTGTCTATCCAGCAACGCTAGCTGTATTGTCACATGCCGGGTTTTATTTAATGATCCTGTCGCAGTATCAGACTAAAAATTATTATCGCTAAGTGTATTATATTAGAGCTAAAACTGACAACAGCCCAGGCAGCCTAATCAATCCTTCAGTCTCTATTCCAGACCCGTTCTTTGGAACCTTTATTTGCTAACATAGCGACAGACAAATAGCTGACCTGCCTTGAGATGGCAACGTTATCATTGTCACAAGTCTGATAAAAATGTCCGACCTGATGACCCACATTGCCTTGTTTACTTCAAATTCGAATATTTGAAACCCTTGGCCCTTTGTTCAAAGCTTCCTTTTTCTAGGTGCTTCTAGAACAGGTCAAGATGTTATGTAACTTTAGGACCATTGTCCAGTTCTCGAACCAACCACATGCCTTGCGAACAGTCACGTGATACGCAATATACCTTTCTATATATGTACCTACACGCTTCCGCTCCCTCACTTCGAGCACATTTTAGCTAATTCCATCAGCTTACTCGGGTCGTGAGAGGCAGCCGGCGCCATAGAGAATCAAGGTACCCTTCGACTTCTCTCAAAGGTATCATTTTATTTAATAGTATTTGCCTATGTATTGTTTAAGTATGTATTTGTGCTATGTATTATATGATTTCCATATACACTTGAGCATGGTTCAGAGAAATAGCTGAAAACCTGTAAGTTACGGAATATAAATTTATTGTAACCATTTTTCCATTTCTGTACTTTAATTTATATTGTTTAATTCACTAAGAGCCAGAATGCTGCGCTCGATATGAATTCTTCATGTAATTCAATTATTGCGTGTGATTTTAATTGTAAATTGTGAAGCGCTCTGTCGGTTTGAATTACCTCTTTGTATGAACATTAATTTAACGTTGTATCTATTTTATTGCTTCATACGTCATGACTGTTAAATGGAACACATGTGAGACGATTATATTTTTCTAAAATTTAATTGTAAGCGACGCGAGGTCGAAACTCTTTGTTCAGCGCATTTAATTGAGCCATGCCTAAGTAGGGCCTGTTAGGTTGAGAATTATATCCAAACACGTTGCATCCACAGGTCGGCTCATGGTTCATGTTTCACCATGCCTCACCTGCACTAGCTTATTGGTATAAGCGTGTCGAAATCCACTCCGAGGGCCATGCTGCAAAAATTCCAGTTCCTAGCCACTAACAAAGGGACATCATTCCTTATGCACCACGTGTGTCGTTAAAGGGGGACTGAGGGAACGAACCGGCATGACTGAGTGTTGAGACCAAGGATACAAGAATAGAGCTAAGTGCAAAATCAAGTGTACAGATCTCAAAGGAACACTTTTCTGGCAATTTAGATTGACAAAAATCAGGCATAGGCGCGTAAAGACAGAGTGAAGACTATTCGCGTTGCATTCGATTTATTGTTAATTTGTTAAACTTTATTAAATCTTATTTTCTTGTTAATACCTCTTAGTAGTTGATTTCTATGCACAATAGACCAATTAGATTAATTCTTAGATTTGAATGGGGGCGGATGAGCAGAAAGATTGATGACGAGTGCATATTAATTTAGAGGGATTTAACTGTTTTCAAATCTAGCTAAAAGTTCGCAGTTTATTAGTCTGTAAATTTGTCGCCTGAACTACAAGACGCACTTTTAATTAGTCAGATAATAAATTGAGCAACCAGTCTGCGTAGAATATGAGAGGAAGAATTAATTATATTTAAAGTCTTTTAATTATTCTAAGCAGGGTCTTTAAATAAATACTGGAAACGTAACAAGTGGGGGCTCGTCCGGGATTGATATGTATTAAATTGTAAATTATAACATTTTTCATACATAGGGCGTATCATAACCTAGAAACGAACGAACGAACAGAATTGCCAATTGTTCTTTTGATTTTTGTATCACTGATTTCTTTGCTTTTGTTGTGACATGTGCATGTATTCTTTTGCAGAGTAGCGTGCATGTTAGTTAATGTTGATATGTTTAAGCGTAGTTAAATATGTCATGTTAGCTATTGAATGATTTATTTAGTATTGTGTTACTGAGTACTTCATTGTGAGGAGTCGAAGGTTATACCGCCAGCTAGGAGAGTTATCGGTAGTAACAGACTTCGGACTATTATATTTAGGGTGCTAGATATAATGTGTAATGTTGTATGGTAGGAGCCGTGACATTACGAAAGTCTTGGAACAGCGGACACTGTGACAAGCAGGTGAAACGTGTAAAGAGTTAACGCGTAATTTATTTCGGAAGGTGTTCTGAGTAAATTAAATAATTTTTGTAAGGTTGTAGCCTAAAAGTTATTTTCGGGATAAGCGGAGTTATCGCCGACGGTTAAAACACACAATTCACGAGAGACATTTCATTGTAGCCAGCGCGCTAAGACAGTAAAATGGATCGCAAACAGGTTCTCGAAGACCTGAAAGAAACCGGTATCATGCTAGGATATCAGGGTGACGAACTGACTAGCTACATTAAAACTGAGCTAGAGAAAGCGGAAAAGGAGAGGCAAGAGATAGAAAGGGAAGAACGTATAGCTAATCGCGAAGCCAAAAAATTAGAGGCTGAAAGACTAGCCGACATCGAAACAAAACGTATCGCAGCGGATACAGAAGCCAAACGCATCGCGGCAGACGCGGAAATAAAACGGTTAGAATGGGAAGTAAAGAAACTAGAAGTTACTAATCCAAACCGTGACCGCAGAAGCAGTGGTGATTCGCGTTCTAGCGATGGAAATAATCACAGTAGAATTGAAAACATCATTCCAAAAATAAATATGGTCCCATTTGATGAGAACAAAGATCAAATAGACGCGTATTTAAAAACGTTTGAAAAGTTAGCCAGAGCAACAAACATTCCAGCGGAACATTGGGCGATAAATTTATCGGGATTATTGCAGGGCAGTGCGAAAAACGAGTTCAATAAGCTTAGCGATTCTGAGTCAGATAATTACGACACAGTCAAGGCCGCATTATTGAAACGTTACAAACTCACAGCCGACACATACCGACGTAAGTTTAAACAGGCCACGAAAGCCAGTTCAGAGACGCACGCACAGTACATACGACGTGTAACTGACTTGTTCCAAAGATGGATAGATCTAGCCGAAACTCCACAGACGTACGCAGGTCTTAGGGATGAAATGATAAAAGACCACATTCTCGGGTCATACAAATCAGATCTACTGATTCACTTAGCAATAAGGGAAAAATCTACGCTAGAGGAGATAGGCAACGCCGCCGATCGCTTTGATGACGCACATTCTCAATTCTCGAACGCACACGCGAACAACAAGTCTCGACCGAACGAACCGCAGACTCGAAAGGATAAGAAAAATGACGGGAAGGCACATAGTGAGCGTGATGATAAAACATCTAAACCCGACACTAAAAACAAGTCCGACAAACAGAAAGATAAAAAGAATCTTGCATGTTACACTTGTGGTGATAGTGGCCATTTTTCACGAACATGTCCTGAAAAGAAAACAGCTAAGGTTTACGCAGTAGAAAGTCATACACCTAAAACAGAAAAGTCGAATCGAACACCAGTACAGGCAAACGGTCACGATACAATCGCTTTGCTTGATACAGGGTGTGAGCTAGACGCTATTGTAAATGCATCATTAGTTAACCGTACCGACTACACAGGGGAGACAATCTCTGTCACCTTTGCAAACGGCGAACAAGACATTTTACCAGTAGCTGAAGTCTCGATTGTTTCAGACTTTGTAGAAGGAACAGTCAAAGCGGCAGTTATGGAAAACTCACCGCATGACGTGATCCTTGGTTGCAAGTATGTTTTGCCGTGCAAAAAACAAACTTCAATCGAACCACCACTGGTTAACGCTGTAACCAGAGCAGCGAGTAGTAAAGACAAATCTGTAACTGCACCGATGTCTGCCGCACCAGCCGTAGATAAAGCAACAGTTAGCGAGATTAAAATATTACAAGCTGAGGACGAAACACTAGACAAGTTACGCAGACAAGCTGTACCTGTTAGTGACGTCAACACTGACGATACGAATAAGAAAGCGTGCATTATTCTGAAAAAGGGTTTATTGTACCGCTATTCGAAAGTGGGAGACGAATTTCGGAAACAATTAGTCGTTCCACAAACCAAACGAAATGACGTATTACGATTAGGTCATGAGAGTCTTTTTGGTGCACACATGGGTGTACAAAAAACAACTAGTCGTATTACAAGTGAGTTTTATTGGCCGGACATCACTGCCGATATCCGTAGATTCGTGTTAAGTTGCGACACATGCCAGAGAACACAGTCTAAAAATTCAATCAGACCCGCACCGTTAGGAGAGCCTGAACTGATCAGTGAACCCTACAAGCGCGTAGCATTGGATTTGATTGGGCCTATAATACCCACATCAACGAGAGGTAATCGATACGTGCTGACCACTATTGATTACGCAACAAGATTCGCCGACGCAGTACCATTGAAAAATATTGATACTGAAACTGTCGCCGAAGCCCTTTTCGGTCTTTGGAGTCGTGTTGGAATTCCTACGGAAATTTTGACAGATCAGGGGAGTCAATTCATAGGCAACGTAATGAAGGAAGTAAATCGTTTACTTTCCATCAAACATCTTACTTGCACACCATACCACCCCCAGGCAAATGGTCTGATTGAAAAATACAATGGGACATTAAAAACAGCACTTAAAAAGCTCGCCACAGATAAACCGAAAGACTGGGACAGATACATCCCTGCCCTACTATTTGCATATAGGGAGGTGCCACAATCTTCCACCGGGTTTTCACCATTTGAGCTACTTTACGGACGTACTGTACGCGGACCGATGATGATTTTGAAGGCACTTTGGACTGATGAAAAGACAGATGACGAAGTTAAGACAACTTATACATACGTCACTGACTTAAGAAACCGTCTTGAAACTATAGGCAAGATAGCACGGGAAAACCTGACGATAGCTCAGTCTAGACAGGCAGAATATTACAATAAGCACACCAAACCTAGAGAATTTGAAGTTAATGACAAAGTGTTACTGTTGCTTCCTGAAGCACATAACAAACTTCAGATGAAATGGAAGGGGCCCTTTGTAGTTACCGCCAAGCTAGGGGGACTGAACTATAAGGTGCAGACAGGAAAGAGAGAGAAAATCTTTCATGTTAACCTACTCAAAAAGTACATAAGCCGTGAGGATCAAACCACTCAAGCTGATTTTGTCGTAGCGACGATAGTTACAGAAGACGAGGGGGAGACTGATTGCGTCACTGGTACTTTACCAAACTGTCCTCTACAGACGGACGAAACTGTCAAAGACGTTAGGGTAAATGAAGCCTTGACAGAGAGACAGAAAAAAGAAGTGAATGAATTGCTTAATGAGTTCTCATCTACTCTGACAGACAAACCAGGGTTGACAGACTTAATAGAATTTTCACTGAAGCTGACTGACAACAAACCGATACGTTTGAAGCCGTATCCGTTGCCACACGCTAAGATAGATGACGTTAGACGTGAGATTAAGACTATGTTAGATCTAGGGGTCATAGAGAAGACTGACAGTGCCTACGGATCACCCATCGTGTTGATTAAAAAACGTGATAACTCGTTCCGTTTTTGCGTAGACTACCGCAAACTCAATCAAGTGACAGAGTTTTGTGCCGAACCTCTTCCTGATCCGGATCTCATCTTCACTAAGCTAGCTAACGCTCATTACTATACCAAAATAGATTTGTCACGCGGTTTTTGGCAAATCAAGGTCAAGGACACTGATTGACACATACTAGCTTTCACTACACCAGTAGGAAACTACACATGGAAAGTTATGCCTTTCGGAGTTTCAAACGCTCCAAGCATTTTTTCTAAAATGATGCAGTCATTGTTAGAACCACTGTACGGACGTGGAGTTGAGAACTTCATGGATGATTTAATTCTAGGCACCCAGACATGGGAGGAGCACTTAACACTCTTACGAGATGTGCTAGCCAGATTAAAGCAAGCCAACCTCACTGCCCGCCCTACGAAGTGTGAAATAGCACAATTCTCCTTAGACTTCTTGGGACACAAGTTGAGTCATGGAACTATGTCGCCAAGTGAAGCTAAGATAGCACAACTTAAGGACACTTCACAACCGCTAACAAAAACACAAGTTAGAAGTTTCCTTGGTCTTGCTAACTACTACAGAAAATTCGTACCAGATTTTAGTGCCATTGCATGTCCTCTGACTGACTTGACACGTAAGAATATGCCTACAAAAGTAGTGTGGACTGATGCATGCCAAAACGCTTTTGACACACTGAAATCTAGACTGACTTCAGATTTAGTTGTTAAACTGCCAGATTTGACAAAACCATTCTTGTTAAGGACTGATGCTAGCAACACAGGATTAGGAGCAGTGTTATTACAAGAACACAATGACACCAAACACCCAGTTGCATATGCAAGCCGTAAACTCACAACTACTGAACAGAAATATTCCACCAGTGAAAAGGAATGTCTTGCAATAGTTTGGGCCATAAAAAAGTTCGAAAACTATTTGTACGGAAAAACCTTTGTCATTGAGTGCGATCACCAGCCGTTAGCCTTTCTCGGACAGGCGCAATTTACGAACAGCCGTTTAATGCGTTGGTCTTTGTTTCTGACACAGTATGACGCAAATATTCATTACATCAAGGGGTCTTTGAATGTTGGCGCAGATTACATGAGTCGTGCTTGATGCCATCAAGTGCCGGTACTGATAGAATGTTGTTTAATCAATTAACTGAACCCTACGGATTCCTTCCTGTAAATATGAAATATAGTTGCACACTTTATTTCTAGGAATGTCGAAATTTTTTTTGTGTAAATTTTTCTTCATTGTGGACTTCTACATTTTATCATACATAATTTGTAGGAGGCATTTTATCTTTGGTAAGATAAACGCCTCAAAAGCAAGGGGGTGTCACAAGTCTGATAAAAATGTCCGACCTGATGACCCACATTGCCTTGTTTACTTCAAATTCGAATATTTGAAACCCTTGGCCCTTTGTTCAAAGCTTCCTTTTTCTAGGTGCTTCTAGAACAGGTCAAGATGTTATGTAACTTTAGGACCATTGTCCAGTTCTCGAACCAACCACATGCCTTGCGAACAGTCACGTGATACGCAATATACCTTTCTATATATGTACCTACACGCTTCCGCTCCCTCACTTCGAGCACATTTTAGCTAATTCCATCAGCTTACTCGGGTCGTGAGAGGCAGCCGGCGCCATAGAGAATCAAGGTACCCTTCGACTTCTCTCAAAGGTATCATTTTATTTAATAGTATTTGCCTATGTATTGTTTAAGTATGTATTTGTGCTATGTATTATATGATTTCCATATACACTTGAGCATGGTTCAGAGAAATAGCTGAAAACCTGTAAGTTACGGAATATAAATTTATTGTAACCATTTTTCCATTTCTGTACTTTAATTTATATTGTTTAATTCACTAAGAGCCAGAATGCTGCGCTCGATATGAATTCTTCATGTAATTCAATTATTGCGTGTGATTTTAATTGTAAATTGTGAAGCGCTCTGTCGGTTTGAATTACCTCTTTGTATGAACATTAATTTAACGTTGTATCTATTTTATTGCTTCATACGTCATGACTGTTAAATGGAACACATGTGAGACGATTATATTTTTCTAAAATTTAATTGTAAGCGACGCGAGGTCGAAACTCTTTGTTCAGCGCATTTAATTGAGCCATGCCTAAGTAGGGCCTGTTAGGTTGAGAATTATATCCAAACACGTTGCATCCACAGGTCGGCTCATGGTTCATGTTTCACCATGCCTCACCTGCACTAGCTTATTGGTATAAGCGTGTCGAAATCCACTCCGAGGGCCATGCTGCAAAAATTCCAGTTCCTAGCCACTAACAAAGGGACATCATTCCTTATGCACCACGTGTGTCGTTAAAGGGGGACTGAGGGAACGAACCGGCATGACTGAGTGTTGAGACCAAGGATACAAGAATAGAGCTAAGTGCAAAATCAAGTGTACAGATCTCAAAGGAACACTTTTCTGGCAATTTAGATTGACAAAAATCAGGCATAGGCGCGTAAAGACAGAGTGAAGACTATTCGCGTTGCATTCGATTTATTGTTAATTTGTTAAACTTTATTAAATCTTATTTTCTTGTTAATACCTCTTAGTAGTTGATTTCTATGCACAATAGACCAATTAGATTAATTCTTAGATTTGAATGGGGGCGGATGAGCAGAAAGATTGATGACGAGTGCATATTAATTTAGAGGGATTTAACTGTTTTCAAATCTAGCTAAAAGTTCGCAGTTTATTAGTCTGTAAATTTGTCGCCTGAACTACAAGACGCACTTTTAATTAGTCAGATAATAAATTGAGCAACCAGTCTGCGTAGAATATGAGAGGAAGAATTAATTATATTTAAAGTCTTTTAATTATTCTAAGCAGGGTCTTTAAATAAATACTGGAAACGTAACAATCATTCCCTTTGATTAATTATATTTTGACTTATATAACATCCACATATTTCCAGCTCAGAACACCCTCAGTCACACTAACAAATTAACCAAAATGTGGGTTTGAGATAACAAGAAAAAAGAAGATTCAATAATAACAATATAAAGAAACACTAGTATTCAATTTCCGGAAACACAGGTCAACTGAAACCGTCTATTTACTGTTCCAATTTTAGCAATTGTTTATCTGATTATTGTCCCTCTGGTCAATCACAGAGTGCATGATGCAGAACAACTTAACTCTGTGTCATCGATAGAGATGAACGTCATCGATGACGTTAGTTACTCGCACAGTGTCTCCTGTTGACGATGTCTCCCAATCACGTGGCAATCATCAATCTACAGCAAGAGTCAGGTGTGCATTTACATGAGGATCAGTTTGGCAGAAAACCATGACGATAAGGAAGAAAGGCCAGTGCAATAGACAGTCGTATATCTCTGTAGCCACAGATAAATACAAGTCAACATTAAGGCTTTATGGCAACAACAATTACAATTTTATGTCAGTAAACTTTAGCTACATGTTAACTTATAATTTACAAAATTCTCATCATGGAGAAATATTTAGAAATGTGCCAATAATATTTCCAAATTTACATGAATATCAATGAATACGAACAACCATAAGCAATGAATGGTTTACATTAAATTCACAATGAATGATTATCTCAGTCTCCCATTTAACTTTCCTTGCTACAAATGGTTTTACAATGAATAAAGCCTAGCACATAACACGTGTTTATCTCAATTTCGTCATCTACACATATGGCATGAATTATCACTAGCGCCACACAATCTTCTCTGAAAGAGATATGTGATAGTTTTACACAACACATTAGTAAAAATATATGAACATTGTACACAACATTCTAATCAATAATATACAACAATAATTTCTGAGAAGTTAATGTATTGACCACTTTCGAAAACATGCAAAACCTTCTTCTCATCTATGCAGATTTAAACTCTTCATGAATGGTGTGGGAACAGTGCGGGGTTTATCAGCAACATATATATGAATGACGCTGGGTCAAACTGCAAGGTATCTTTCTTCATTGATCAGAATGCAAATGTCCATATAAGGGCATCGCATATCCTGTCAACATTTACCCATCCTTACTTCACCTCTCCCCTCCCCTTCTAGACATCTCCACTGCCCACACTGATCAATGAACTTGACCTCACTGCATGTAGCTAGATGGGTAGGGCAGATGACATAATCGACCATTTGGAGGTTAGCCATGGCTAACAACTATCAATTACTGATTATTAATATACACAAGGAAATAACAGAAAACAAGAAACATAATTTGCCCATTGTCCCACTGTCATACACCCCAGCTTAAGCATTTTACTCTGGAGTAAATTCTCACAAATTATGCGGGTGTCAGAATCAAGTTACAATCAGTAATATCACAACCTGATACACCATTACATAAATATATATTTGGTTAACAACTTCCACAGTACCAAAGTCAAGATAGCCAAAGCAAACCACAAAAGACTTAAACATCCAGATTCCCATACAACAGAATATTAAAATTGTAATAATAAATTTCAACAACTCAAATCAAACATTATTCTGCAGTGAAACATCCCTATCAAAATATACAGGTCACGTGAAAAGTTCCAAACTTTCACTTTCTCGGTATCCACTGAATATTAGAGTTGAAGTACCAACAACAACTCAAACCAACTTGAATCAGAGTTACAATGAACCATCACTCTATCAAAATTGCCGGTCAAATAATACTAGAGTTGTAGCACCTACAACAACCCAAATCGACTGGAATCAGAGTTACACTGAACCATCACACTATCAAAATTGCATATCAAGTATTCAACACAAATACATCCAGTCTGAACGTGCATTCACATTTCTCAGTTTCCTTGCCCTTCTGTGCTTTTTGACAGTCCGTGTGGTCATGCCCCCTTTTCAGATTCACCATACCAGTTGTCTCCCATTAACTGTAAGTCAGATATGTGAGTAAAAATGGGTGTGGTTTGGCCACACGTGTTCCTAATTGGTTCTTCACTCCGCAACTGTTTCTTTCTGTTAGGACAATGGCAGTTTCAGTGATGCCGTTTAGTGGTGGTGGTGGGAGGGACAGGACGTATTAGTTCTGATTTTCCGACAATACTGTAAGTACATGGCACGTCGTTTGTTCTGTTTGCATTTTTCTATCCCTTGATTATATGAAGAGTTCTGGTATGAGATGACGCAATGACTAAGTTTGGCTACATAGGCTTAGTGTTGCATAGACTTAGTGCTGAGGAGGAAAAAAAGGTCGTTCTTTTCACCAGTGAAAGTAAATGAATTGATTAATGCACTTTAATCTGATAACGTCTTGAATAAGAGATGAAAATGAGAGAGAGAGAGAGAGAGAGAGAGAGAGAGAGAGAGAGAGAGAGAGAGAGAGAGAGAGAGAGAGGACACAATGACGAACTAGCGAAAAAGTATTTTCTATCAGTAATATGCAAGACTTTGGTCTATTTACAAAATGCAGTTACCTTAGCCTGCACAATATCAAGAATGGTAATACTACTACTACATTTACCAATAACAATGATGAAGATAATAAGAATAATGAAAGAAGAAGAAGAAGAAAGACAACATGTTTCAAGAAATGTTAAGACTAACAGCATGATTACCACAGTGAGTGCTTTACATTTTCATGGAATGACAATAAATAAAACGAACACATACATACATTCATATATTTCATGGGCATTTTCTCATTTTAATAAGCAGGCAATAATGACGTAATTTAAACACGGCAGAAGACACACACACACACACACACACACACACACACACACACACACACACACACATACACACACACACAAATGACCACGTGGGCCATCTCAGACTTTCAAAGTTTACGAAATACTGACGTCATGAAATGCGGACTCAGGAAACCCGCTCCATTTTCGAGGGAAAATTCCGTTAGGACAGGCCTTTAAATCTCAAACTGGCTTTGAAAATATTTATATTTACATTTGCTTTTTGAAAATAAATACGCCCTCGATAAGTGTGTATTCTGTAAGAATACCAGCCATTCTTCAACGCAAAAGAGATCTTAAGTAGAGTGGTGCTGTGTGGTGACTACTTGGTGAATGACAAGTGTTTGATTGGATACAGTTTTCAAAGGGTGGAGTTTGTAGAGATGAAAAGAGTTCACTGGTCTTTCTTTCTTTCTTTCTTTCTTTTTTCTTTCTTTCTTTCTTTCTTTCTTTCTTTCTTTCTTTCTTTCTTTCTTTCTTTCTTTCTTTCTTTCTTTCTTTCTTTCTTTCTTTCTTTCTTTCTTTCTTTCTTTCCACAGGTAGATTTTTAGCATCATATAAATTTAATATATGAGTAATAAAAATGATTCTTATTAAGCGAGAGTGAGAAAGAGATAAAAGGGAGAGAGAGAGAGAGAGAGAGAGAGAGAGAGAGAGAGAGAGAGAGAGAGAGAGAGAGAGAGAGAGACCTAGAATCGAGAAAGGGCAAACGAGAGATAAAAATACAGTTAGGGTGAAAGACAGAAAAAGAGAAAGATATGGAAAGAGATAAAAAGAAAGTGTTAAATAGACTAAATACTTAGAATTAATAGAAGTGAAAGTCTTTTTTCTTTTAAATGAAGATATATCTTCTTAAACTTAAAAAAAAATATAATCTCCCTCTATATAATACCACCGTAATGTGGTCAGAGTTTAAATGGTTAAGGAAATGCAAAGACCAAATAATTCTGAACAAATCCCCTCACCCAGCAATTGTTGACATCTTCGATACCTTTGGTCCAAGTCTTACGTCTGACTTCTTTGTATCAGTAAACTGTCTCACCTCTGACTTCCTTGTATCAGAAAACACATTCTTGCGTCTGACTTCTTTGTATCAGTAAACAGTCTTACGTCTGACTTCTTTGTATCAGTAAACAGTCTTACGTCTGACTTCTTTGTATCAGTAAACAGTCTTACGTCTGACTTCTTTGTATCAGTAAACTGTCTCACCTCTGACTTCCTTGTATCAGTAAACACAGTCTTGCATGGTCGAGATGTCTCCCAATTTATAACAAGGAAGTGCGAAATGTAAGAATTAACAAGAATTGAATTATAAACAGAAATAATTAAAGAAACTCCTCTTTAAAACAATACGCATTCAGTGGACTGATTAAAACTAACATATGATCAAATGCACAAGCAAATGCAATACAATACAATATAATTTTTTTAATGAAATTTAAATATATATAGTTTCTAGGAAGATAATTATAACAGCTAGTTAAAGTCAGTCTGCCACAAACTCTTTTGCAAACTTCCTAACTGTTCATTCTAAGAGTCAACAGGCTTATAATAAAATGATTGCCAGTTAAAGTCAATCTGCACAAACTCTTCTGCGAACTTCTAATTGCTCTTTCTAAGAGTGAGAGTCAACAGGCTTATAATAAAACAACTAACACAGTTGCCTCTTTTTCATTTCTTTCCCATTAAACATTTGAGAGTTTCTGCTGCATACACTTTCATGTGTAATAATGCAATTTCTGCTCACTAGAAGGTAGTCGTCTCTGTAAATTAATATTTATACAGAGAATACAGCCACGATGGAGAGTTACATCAGAGAAATAAAGAGGAAAGCAAGCTAGTCGAATAAAATTACAAGACCATGCCCAGCGGTTGTCTTCTCTTGCCTCATGCGGTCAGCAAATAATCGTAGCTTCAAGCCATTTCGTCAGTGAAATCAAGAGGAAACGATCGCGCTGAGGGGAAAGAACTCCCGAGCTGGAAATAAGGAACGCAATCGTCGCGTTTAAAAAATATAATTACACTTGTGATTTACATATACGTTCAAATAGGGATTGTTTCTCTAGCTTCCATCTGTGTTGCTAGTCAGATGTACTTGATGCAGAATGGCTGGCAAACTCTGCTCTTTATTAAACAACATTTTCCAGTTTTCACACTGTCATTGCGATTGGTTAGTACTGGTTGTTGTTAATGTGGGGAACGCTTCCGGCTTCCGCCGCTTTCGCGTTTGGAGAGGGGGGGAGAGGGAGGGGGTTTTAGTACTGGTTCTTAGTGTTTGGTTGATTTATAGACCTTGCCTAATCAGTCAGCCGCCAATAAGCTCTGGCCATCATGTTTTGAAAGGCATTGCGAGAATTGCCCTCGTCTGGTTCTACTTTACACGTGTTAATCATAGCTGAATGCTTAAGCCTTAAACCATCACCGTTTTAGTCGCAATAAATTGGTCTACGAGAAATCAGCTTCTAGGCGTGGCACAAACCTTTATATGACTTACATAACACTTACAATTTGAGCATTAGTAAGAATGGCCCTCATACACCCTTACACATTGATTATTAGTAAGACAGACCCCCACACACCCTTACATAATTATCATTAGTAAGACAGAACAATCTCAAACAAATCATTTATTTAAAACGTATTGTTCTGTAAAATATTTGTCACTGATAGAGATGGAGAGAGAGAATATAGGAACCAGACAAAATTTTTTTTAAAGAGAGAGGTGGAGAGAGACAAAGAGAGAAAAAGGAAGATAGAGAGATAACGAGAAAGGGCGAGAGAGAGAAGCATTTAGAAAGAGTCAGATTGAGAAAAGAATTGAAAAATATAAAGTAGAGAGATGGAGAAAGAGAAAGTGAGGACAGACCCCAGAGAGAGAGAGAGAGAGAGAGAGAGAGAGAGAGAGAGAGAGAGAGAGAGAGAGAGAGAGCAAGAGTAAAAAATGGAAAGAGAGAGGGAGAGGCAGATATAGAAAGAGAAAGAGATGGTAAGCAGGCGGTAGGTAGAAAGAAAAATGGAAAAAATGCATAGACACTTAAATTCTAAATAATATAGATAATTAGTATTTAGATGAGCTCATTTCTTACTTGTACTAATGCACACAGCACTATTTAATGACCCGATCAACAAGCGTATGTTCATAGAACACTGATGAAACTTCGTGTACACGCATCATATTTTGTGGTCAGCATGCAAATATTAATACTGAGGAGGGTACATTTAATGTCATCAGGAGAAGATGGAATATTTTAATGTCATGAGCATGCAGCTATTAATACTGAGGAGGGTACATTTAATGTCATCAGGAGAAGATGGAATATTTTAATGTCATCAGCAAGCAGCTATTAATACTGAGGGTGGTATATAGTTTTGATGAATTGGCCTGTGACAGTAAATTTGCCTATCCCTATTTCTAAACTTAATTGTTATATAAATGGTTAAATGTCAAAATGACCCGACCTTGGGCATTGCTTGTGCTGATATTTTTAAGTGTCAAAGTTGGAAGCAAACAATTCAGCTAAAGAATGTGCTAGACCTGCTGGTGTAATCTAAATCGGTTTTAGGTGGATGAGTAGTTTTATTATCCAATGATTAAGATTTACAAGAACGAGACCAGCCAATGGGCTGAGATCAAAAGTTTACAGTCTGTAAAGATTTTTATTGTCTAATCACTTTGAATTTGGTTTGGCAAGAAATCTGGTCATGAAAGACAGCAATTAGTTTAATGGTGAGTTAAAGACTGATTGAGAGAGAATGGACTCAGTATCTCATTAATCTCAGTATTTCATTATCTTAAGCGTTCTCCATCATTCTGAAATAATATATTCATAGATGATTCAGGTTTTTCTTAATTTTCTTTTTGGACTGAAGTAAGAATGTCTATTAAAGAGATTTCGAAAAAAATAGAAGAGAAAACCTGTTTAGCACGCGCGATGGCTCTTTGTATCGACTGGACATATGCTTCCTGTTTCACACCCTGATAAAATCTTTAAATTGGATTGCGGAGCATGTTGCATTTTGTGCCCGGGAAGGGAGGCAACTCTAACGATTAGATAGGAGTGGAATCACGAGAACTTTCAACATTTCTTTATTTCACTTTGACCGGGAAGTACATTGCCAAATAAATCTAACCTTATATCATGTGCGTGTTGGCTTGCGAGTAAACATCCACTCGGAATGTTCCTCATTAGTGATTAGTCAGCGTAGAAAAAAAAGGGGAAATAATTTAAAATGAAACGGTATTCCAAAAAAGTTTATTTCCCTTTATTAACTGGTCCGAGGGTGATGTATTATAATTTACATGGACTACTGTTCACGGTTAAAGACCCCGTGAAGTGGAATCTAGGTCAAGCCACAGATATGAATAAATCCGTATGAAATGAGTAATTCCCATTCTTAGAATCAAGACTGCAAAATTTAAACTTTCAGATATTTATATAAATGCATTTATGTTTGTATTGACAGTCCATATTTTTGAAAGAAATCAGAGCTCTCGTTCATTTGCGAGACTGACTTCTCACCATAGCAACATAACATTTGACGTCACGACGTGGAATTACAATCCGCATGCGCTGTCCAATATATAGATTTGCGTTAGATGCGTGGTTTGAATAAATTAAAACATGGTTAAATATTGCAGTGAGTATTTTAATCACCCTAATGCAGACATGATTCAACTGCTGCTCGACCAAAAGGCACCAGCAATATTAATAAGAAATGCTTATATTTAAGCTTTACAAGACTATTCAACTGTTAAATTAATATAACATTAATCATTAATTGTTAAATTTAAAAGCTTTTGATTTACAATACTAAATAAATAAAAAAGTACACACACACACACATACACACAAAATAAACACACATAACACTTATATAGACATTTGTGCACAAACATGCAAATATATATAGATAAATATAAAAGAAACTACTCAACTAGATGGTAAAGTAATTAAAATTTATATATATTTATAATACGGATAATAAATATAATCACTCATTTAAAACCAAGAGACTATATTGCTCTTCTCTATATTGTTCATCGTTTGTAAATAAAGTAATTAAAACTTATATACAGAATGATAATCACTTATTTAAAACAGAACTTTACTGCTATTTTCTGAATGTTAGTACTGATCGTTAATACTATTACGAATAGTAATGAATATCAGTCGGAAATGTAATATATATATATATACATATAACGATAATTACAAAACTACTTTAAAAGTTTTTGTCATTCATATAAAAATCATACATAACTCATTTTAATAATAGTTAGAAATATGTCTATGAGCATAACGATGACTACAAACGTATGGCATGTAGTACCGTTACTTTATATTATCAGAAAAATAACTTACCAGACAGTGTCATCATCAGTCATCAATTCCTTGGTGTCTCCAACATCATTAGAAATGGTATGCGAACTATTATTAGATGAACTTTTACTGTCATCAGTCATTGTTTCCTTGGTGTCTCCAACATCATTAGAAATGGTATGCGAACTATTATCAGATGAACTTTCACTGTCATCAGCACAAATTGGATCAAAGTCGTACCGTGTATCAGAGAAAATTACAATGGCGGCCATTTGACATCTTGCCTGATATCATTTTTGCTTGCTTTTACCACAAAGGCTTGGAGATTGTGTGTCTTATTAACAGGGCAAATCTCGTGTTGTTTAAAACTGAAGTCTGTCCTCCATCTACTCCTAATGATTGTATTTGTTTGACCTTCGTTGGGGCAGGTCATACAGATGGCATGGGGTTTTGTGTGTGTGTGTGCAGACCACCTAAGTTCTTGTGGATTGATTCCTGCCAGTAATTCAATTTACCAATGATCTCGCTACGGAAGTTGGTGCATGCATTGTAGATCATTGCAGGTCACCAGAAATGAATGTGCACTGTAGATCATTGCAGGTCACCAGAAATGAATGTGAGTGTGAGCACAGGCACGTACACAAACAAATCAGGCACAAGACACACGCCTCCCACATTCCACCTAGACACATACGAGCAGGCTCGCTTACTCTCTCTTACCCCCCCCCCCAACAACTCTAAGCCGTACATACAGTTTCTAGTTTTTGAACACAAGGGCGAACACATAAGCCTGCTAGACTATAACGTATTATCTATGTACCTACTGTAATACATATACAATCATGAATGCTAGCACACCTGCAATTGAAACACATATACATTCGCTTACAGTAGTAGTGGTTTAGGCTGAAGCATGATTTCCAGAGGAAACTTCCTAATCTCTCTCCAGACAGATTAAGTCGGAGATAAGCGCTGTTAATGGCAACATGTAATATTCATTGGTCGTGCCTGCCACCTTTCCAGGATCCACTAGGGAACAACCTGACCGGGAAAACCCTGATCAAACCCAGCGGAAACACGCACGCACGCACGCACACACACACACTTTCTCTTCTCTGATTTTTGGCTGTCAAGGTGTAATTCAGCCAAAATGATTCACGGTGAGTGTAGACTAGTTAAGACCCCCTTCCAGTATAATAAAACATTTAACAGTGAGAACACCGCTATTCTGTCCAATGTCTCTCTTAGCCGTTAATGAACTATTCTGTCCAATGTCTCTCTTAGCCGTTAAAGAACTATTCTGTCCAATGTCTCTCTTAGCCGTTAAAGAACTATTCTGTCCAATGTCTCTCTTAGCCGTTAATGAACTATTCTGTCCAATGTCTCTCTTAGCCGTTAAAGAACTATTCTGTCCAATGTCTCTTTTAGCCGTTAAAGAACTATTCTGTCCAATGTCTCTTTTAGCCGTTAAAGAACTATTCTGTCCAATGTCTCTCTTAGCCGTTAATGAACTATTCTGTCCAATGTCTCTCGTAGTCGTTAAAGAACTATTCTGTCCAATGTCTCTCATAGCCGTTAAAGAACTATTCTGTCCAATGTCTCTCTTAGCCGTTAAAGAACTATTCTGTCCAATGTCTCTCGTAGCCGTTAAAGAACTATTCTGTCCAATGTCTCTCATAGCCGTTAAAGAACTATTCTGTCCAATGTCTCTCTTAGCCGTTAAAGAACTATTCTGTCCAATGTCTCTCTTAGCCGTTAAAGAACTACTCTGTCCAATGTCTCTCTTAGCCGTTAAAGAACTATTCTGTCCAATGTCTCTCGTAGCCGTTGCTTCCATAAAGCCAACTTGGGTTGATAATGGTCACCTTGAGGACCTTTATCGAATGCAGGACGTGATTGCAGGACGGTGTCATCAGTGATTGTGTTGTAAACATCCAACAGGACGTGCAGTTCATTTTGTTACAGTTGTATAGATGATGCATAGCGTGTGAGGACATGTTTTGTTTTTTTACCATTCTCTACCAGGTTTCAGCTGCATGGATGTTGTGGTGAGCGGTTGTTTGACCTTTACACTACCCATTGGTGGACTAGCTGTCGTCGGCAGGACTGAAATGGAAGACTGGTTGGCTTTCTAACTGCCTATCTTGCTTCTCAACTGCAGTTTTGCCTCATCTCAATGTTCGCCTTTAACTAAAGCCTATTTGAGGCTTGCAACGGACTTCCATGTCAATTCTCTCTGTTCTTCGAGAGCGAGCACCGTAGATGGGTCTGCAAATATTTGATTATTCTTGTCGATCTTTTAAAAAAAAAAGCCGTTAAACCTTTAGATCTTCCTTCTCCCAATTTATTCCAGGTGAAAATCGCAAATTTTCTTCGTGCTTGAAAGAGATTCTCTTCCATTCGCCTAATACAGGCGTCATCCCTTGGGGTATGTCTTACTTTAAAGATATTTTCTCTGGCCATAAGTAGGGACCAAACTGCGTATCATCAAAGTGCACCCGAACACACGGGACTGTGCAAATTAATTTTGTCTGAATGCCCAATCCACGAGCTACAGCACCAACGAAATAATCACAACTTGCAGAGAGGTGTGTGACTGATTTATTTCCCCTCGGTATCCATCATGAGATGACGTGGGAATGAAAAGAAAAACACGATCGAAAAATGTTTTTAAAAAGCCGACCTACGCAACATGTACGGATTGACCTGTTCGGCTAACAACATCAGTTATGTGAGATAACAATGAGAGGCCTATGTAGGGGTCGTTCGTGGCAAAAGCGTTGGCACGTGACTGAGGCAAGAGCATGTTGGTAGTGACGTATCTAATCGCTCATTTCCGTGGAATTCCAAGGGAAGCGATCTTCCTCACCATTCTTGTCTTATCTTTGCTTGGCCACGTATTGGAGGGAGTTATCCCTCTTTTTTGATTACTGGATATTCTACTACAGTGCGACTGAACAGTGAAATAGAAAACGAAAGATAAGTAGAACAAAACAACATTTAAAAAGAGATCCCCCCCCCCATCAAATTCAAATGTACATAAATAAAAGTAAATCAAATTTGGCCAAGCCTGGTGCAGAAAACTGAAGTAATTTGTGAGCTTGATGAGAAAGAGATTGTAATTTGTGAGCTTGGTGAAAAAGAGATGGTAATTTGTGAGCTTGGTGAAAAAGAGATGGTAATTTGTGAGCTTGGTGAAAAAGAGATGGTAATTTGTGAGTTTGGTGAAAAAGAGATGGTAATTTGTGAGCTTGATGAGAAAGAGATGGTAATTTGTGAGCTTGGTGAAAAAGAGATGGTAATTATAACTTATAAAAATATTATAACTTCTAAGCTCGGCCATGTAAACTATTGTAATTTTGTTTACCTCGGCCATGCAAACTATTGTAATTTTGTTTACCTCGGCCATGCAAACTATTGTAATTTTGTTTACCTCGGCCATGCAAACTATTGTAGTTTTGTTTACCTCGGCCATGCAAACTATTGTAATTTTGTTTACCTCGGCCATGCAAACTATTATAGTTTTGTTTACCTCGGCCATGCAAACTATTGTAATTTTGTTTACCTCTGCCAGAAAAAATGTCGCAACATTTGAGACTGGCCAGGAAAAGGGCAATAACGTTTGAACTCATCCAGGGAAAAGATCAAAACTAATTTTGAGCTCAACCAGAAATAAGAATCGACACTTCTGAGTTCAGTCTCATTTTCTCATTTACCAAAGTTACATTGAAATTATCTAGTTTGGTCGTACAGTGTTACATTATGGCTTTGATGGTCTGACAATACTTTCACCCATTTCTCTTAATCTATCAGTTTCACATTCTGCCGACCACTCTCTCTGCATATCGTCCAGTCTCCCTGTACATACCCTGAACTCTCCCACCGCAACAAGGGACGGTACTCTCCCTGAACACCCGGAACTTTCCCACTGCCACAAGGGACTGCACGCTCCCTGCATATCGTCCAGTCTCCCTGAACACCCTGAACTCTCCCACTGCCACAAGGGACGGTACTCTCCCTGAACACCCGGAACTTTCCCACTGCCACAAGGGACTGCACGCTCCCTGCATATCGTCCAGTCTCCCTGAACACCCTGAACTCTCCCACTGCCACAAGGGACGGTACTCTCCCTGAACACCCTGAACTCTCCCACTGCCACAAGGGACGGTACTCTCCCTGAACACCCTGAACTCTCCCACTGCCACAAGGGATGTCGTTTGATTGGAACATAGCTGTTGGACCATTTCCCTTCGAAGTCGTAAAGGTCTGCAAACATGTGTGGGCATACACTTGCAGACTTCCTGAAAAAACTGACAGGAATGAAGAGCTGGTAGCGATGCAAAGGGAATGAACTCCTTTATCTACGACCACTCGTCTTTGCTTTCAATTCTATCAGAGCGCACCAACGGAATATTTGATTTTTAAAATTATTTTTCTAGAAAGAAATTATTTTCTGGCAGGTGAATTAGGTTTTTTTTTTTTTATCATTATATCTACACATATTTATTAAAAACAAATGACCATCCTTCTAAATGATTGCTCTCGGCTCATGGTTCCAGAAATAATGATAATTCATGCGGTGTGATTGTTTGGTCCAGTGAACAGCTTGCAAATTACAATCGTTAATTGATTTCGCGGCTGGTGTGACCCACTGCCACAGTCTCTGGAGGTACCCTCTCCTTCTTTCTTTATTCCAAAGAATCTTCATCACCCTTTAAAATAACAATGGTTTAGAGCCATTATTTTGTGAAATTTTAGCCATTATTTCCATCATTTTAATCTTTTTCAAGTTTTTTTCAGCAGATGGTGTTGCTATTATAGTTTATATACCGTTACACTCGAATGATTGCGCAATATGGATCATTCCTTTGTTTAAAGGAATCTGTCATGGTCTAACACCAGTGGGATTAAATTCTGTACAGGTTGAATGGAGTCTACAGAAAAATGGAAATAGGAAGATATTCAGGAAGATAGAGAGATAAAGCTACAAATAGTTAACCAGTATCTATCTATCTATCTATCTATCTATCTATCTATCTATCTATCTATCTATCTATCTATCTATCTATCTATCTATCTATCTATCTATCTATCTGTCTGTCTGTCTGTCTGTCTGTCTATTCTATTTTTCTGCCCGTTGCTTGTCAAATCGTCCGTCCATCCAACCGTCCATGAGTGTTTATTTATCTATCTCCTTATGTATCTGATATATACTGAAGTATATAAATACACTAATACATTTGGACATAAATGCATAATTAGGTATGACAACATCATCTTCAAAAGTCTTAAATAAATAAACGCGAATTGCCTGAAACCGAAGAAATCGTAAACACAATTAAAATAGCTGAAGCAAGAATATTTTTAGAAAGTCAAAGAGTAAAGAAAGAAGAAAGAGAGAGAGAGAGAGAGAGAGAGAGAGAGAGAGAGAGAGAGAGAGAGAGAGAGAGAGATTGATTACCTGAACTTTATAACCCGGTAAGGGATCTCTGCACACAGACTGCTTCAATTTGTCTGCAGCAGAGGCTTTCAGGGTGAATATTTTATGCACTTAACACATATATCCATTCAAACACAACCGCGCATACATACACATACACACACACACAAACTCACTAGCAAACTAATGGTAGGACAAGTACTCTAATTTAATTGGAATGTCTCCAGTTAGTAAGAACAGGAAAAGAAAATGCAAATGAAATATAAGTTCATTACCATAATTCGTACCAAGATATTTCCTTAAATTATTGGTACCTGCAGGCCTTTATTTATTCAATCCTTGCTCATATCGTGTACACATACTCTAGCAAACCTTTTAGTTAATCAAGACGGGTGATAGCAATAAATAACGAAACAATTATTACAAAATATAATCTGCTGCATCAATCCCTTCTAATTCACTTGTCAATAGTAACCAGTTTTCGAGCTCACTATAGTCACTTTCTTTGAGTCAACAAGCAATCATTTCTATGACGCCAGAATACACACAAATAAGAACTATTTCTCTTTCGGCACGATATCGTTAGCATTTGGCTAAATTAAGTCATTATCTTATGTCCCTATCACTAACTTTATCATTGACTTATGCTACTATCACTAACTTATGTCATTGAATTATGCCACTATCACAATCATTGACTTATGCCACTATCACTAACTCATGTCACTGATTTATGCCACTATCACTAACTTATATCATTGACTTAATGCCACTATCACTAACTTATGTCAGTGACTTATGCTACTATCACTAACTTATGTCAGTGACTTATGCTACTATCACTAACTTATATCATTGACTTATGCTACTATCACTAACTTATGTCATTGACTTATGCCACTATCACTAACTTATATCATTGACTTATGCTACTATCACTAACTTATATCAATGACCATTGTCATTATCACTAACTTATGTCACTGACTTATTTCATTACCACTCACGCACATTCTTCCACGTCACCTCATTAACATATATGACGCATTGTTCTTAATGTACTTAGTACATTACAAAAAATTGCTTCATACAGTAGAAACGCTATTCCCTTTTATTACACCACAATCAACACATCGTCAATTCAACACATTATCCAATAAAACATTATACTTATTTTATCATACAAATGACATGCCCTTAACATACACTCTTTCACATGACAGTCATTACATATGATAAAATAATCAGTCTATTCCTCTCTCAGATATCGTAGTAAACAAATTTTAAATTCAGCTTCACGGAATCAACACGCGGCTTTCGTCATCTCAAAGATCAAACGTTGTTCATCTTCACAACATAGCAACATCTGCAGATAATTAAGTGCGCATGCATCGTAACATCACGGCCAGTGAATAAACGCCTATGTTCATTTACCACTTTAAAACAATTTGCTTAACTTTTTAATTAAATAATTGATAATGGTCTTATTATCAATGCTTAAAGCTGTATTATTTTAGTGTATTTCTTTCTAATTCCTAATGAGAACATCAGTACGCGTTTCTTTTTGTCATAGATTACTAAAATGTGTTTATCCATGTTTGCCTTCAAGTGATGGGTAACTAGAAAGATACCCAAGAAAATATTCTGGTTTAGTACCTGGTGAATGCATAAATCTATCAAGAGAACTAATTCAACACACACACACACACACACACACACACACACACACACACACACACACACACACACACACACACACACACACACACGGAATAAATTATTCAACTAAAAGATTTCAATAATTTAATGCAGATGAAGTTTTAAAGAGTAACAGGGAATGAATAGCTATCATTTATATGTATTTATAGCATAAGAGAAAAAATATTGACTGGACTTTACGAGATTGTCATGGCACTCATGGTACTCCTATTGTCTCCAGTACTCCTATTGTCGATATCTCATGGCACTGTCCTTGTCTCACGGTACTCTCGAATCAACTGAATCGCCCAGTCAGTTATGCATACACACTCACCCGATACGTGGCACATCCGCCACTGCAAAAAGAACTGACCTTTTCAACAGTGATCTCCCCTGCATCAAAAGTCTCGTTTCGTGTTGAGGGACAATCGCACTCTGACTCGCGAACACACCCACAAACAGATGAGTAGATTTTCAGCAGCCGACAGTTTCTCTCTTTACTTAGGAGCCCTGTCTCGTAGTCAGGGACAACGGCACTCTGTGCGATGAATATGACCGCAAACAGGCGCACACGCTCTTGATGGCAGACACCGATCCCATAGTCTGGCCCCATATTCTGCCCCTCCCCCCCCCAAAAAAAAAAAAGAAATTATTTGCAGCAACTTCGTAGGAAATTCTTTCCCAAATATTCCTGGTAGCACGTGGACCTCTTGGGATATTTTTTTCCCCTAGAATTTCAGGAACAACTTGCCGCAAATAAAATGCATTGATACTCGCAGAAATCTGGTGAAGGCCTACATATATATTCTTTCACTGGGGCATCTATCGAATCTGTACAGTACGCAAACAACAAAAATATCCCCTTCCCTATAAAACGTTAAAATCTTTGTTAAGAGGTAAATAACATCGCCTTACTTCATCTACAATTAATTTCCTGTATATGAGCCCAAGTGGAGCCTTACATATGCAGACACACATGAATAATTAACAACCGGAAATCACGGAGCGTGTGAACTCTGATTTCAAACATTTCAGGAACAATCATTTTCCATTCAGGCACCTGGTGGGGTGAATGATATATAGATTCTCATCCTCACCTAAGACCCGCACCTACTGAATACCAAACTCAGTCAGGCCACTAGTTTTAATATAACATTAGTGGAAGATTAACAAACAACAGAAACAATGTAACACTGCTATTAAACAACTAAAACATTGCCCACATTGCAGAGTGGAAAATACACCAGAACACCTCCAACCGAGCACCCTTTACACAGAAGAATGGTTAAAAACATACTTTCTATTCTTCAGCTCCTATCCACGCAAAATTCCTTACTCTACCCCAGGAACTACATGAACAAATCATTCACAATGCACTCATAGCATTCTTCCAACGAACCATTACCCCCGACCAGTTATAAAGCAACGGCAAAAAAAGAGAAAACAGAAACACACAGGAAAATCCCTCCCCCCCCAAACAACCCACAATAAGATGAATGAATGACGAGAGCGGCCGAGACGAACGAACATCGCAGCACCACCGCACCACCTCCCTGAAAACAAGAGAAGGTGGAGACAAGTCTCTTGGATTCCAAACGAGTCTAAGAACGCCAGAGGAAAAGTTCCTTGCAGGAATTCGGCTAGAAAAGAAATCAAACGGAACCACTCTCAACATGCTCCCTCTACAGACGTATCCACCCGCCAGCAAGCCTCACCCCAAGTTCAAAACAGGCTGCATTTATTCATCCGCCTTTCTTGGACGGTCAGCGTCCCACAACAGCCTACTTGTGTCATACCTTTGGGCCTTTTGCAATTTTTTTCACTAATGAAGTGGCAGTTAATGAGAATGAGTAATAAAATAGAAGTTGCTGCTGTCGCTATTTCGTCTTCAGAGTCTACAAAAAAATCTGCGACCTCGCTGCTGCAGGGAAAGATCGCCTCTTTAGTTCAGAAAACACTTGATGATCGAGCTGGTTGAGTGATTTCTGCGGAGTGACTACCTTCAATGTTTGTTGATTTCGCACACGTGCAGCACCCAGTTGGCGTGGCTTAAGGTTCTAGACTGAAATGTGGCCCTGATACTTTTGTCGTTGTTTGAGGAGGGGAGGGGGAATTTAAATACTCAACATTGGTGTACGTAGCGTTATGTCAAAAGTATTTTTTTTGTTTGTTTTAGTCTCCTGTATTTTTGGGAGTTGTGTAAAATGTATTCTTTGTGTCTGCCAAGTGCGTTTTTGTGTTTACCACTTATACTTGTGAGAGTTGTGTCAAAAGTATTTTTTGTATTTGCCGAATTTTTTGGGTTTGTTTCTCAAATATATTCTTTGTGTTGTGTCAAATGTATTCTGTGCTTTAGTCAAATGTATTTTGCTATATATATTTTTGTGTTTTGTCAAATGTGATTTTGTGTTTTGTCAAATGTATTTTTGTGTTTTATCAAATGTATTTTTGTGTTTTGTCAAATGAATTTTTGTTTAGTTTTAGGAAATATATTTTTTTATGTTTTATCAAATCTACTTCTTGTGTTTTGTCAAATGAATTTCTTGTATATTAATCAAATGTATTTCTTGTGTTTTGTCAACATTAATGTATTGTTTTTGTTTCATCAAATATATGTTTGGGGTGTTTTATCAAATGTATATTTTGTGTTTTGTCAAATGGATATTTTGTGTTTTAATCAAATATATATTTTCTGTTTAATCAAATGTATTTTTTTTTACTTTGAGATTTTCTTTCGAGTGTCAAATAACACATATGTCATGTACAAGAGAGCCGGCATATGGAACGACATTCAGAGACCATATTATCTTCTCCTACTTAAAAAAAAAATAAAGCTTGTAGGATTGTAATAATTGCTAATATGGAAAATATCGTTTACACACACACACACACACACACACACACACACACACACACACACACACACACACACACACACACACACACACACACACACACACACATTCGCGCGCGCACTATATTAATCGTTGAATTATTGTATATATTGAGACTTGTGACCTTGAAACTTGCTACACTAAATCATAGCCCACGATACTGATAATGTAGTTCACGTCCACTATTGATCAAGATTTTGCTCACTTGATACTGAAGTAGAAAGAACAAGAAAATGAAAACGAAATACCATTTAATTACTGCTTGACATTTTAAAATAGAGATTTAAGCAATTGTAATACTAATCGGCAAATACATAGCACGACCCGACAAAAACGTAAAAGAAACATTACATTTTATTCCACTCAGAAAAATAAAACCAAGCAAGCAAGACACCCTACAACAAACCATAATGTCTACTTCGAGCGACTACTGCAGTTTGCTACTTTAGCCACCGCCACTAACATTCCACTATTACTAACACCATTCCATTACTAAAACCATTCCAACACTACTAACATCATTCCACCACTACTAACATCATCCCACCACTACTAACACCATTCCACCACTACTAACACCATTCCACCACTACTAACACCATTCTACCACTAACATCATTCCACCACCACTAACACCATTCCACCACTAACATCATTCCACCACTACTAACACAATCCCACCACTATTAACACCATTCCACCAGTACTATTACATATACTACTATAATTTTATTTTGGTTTTTTACTATTGCTAATACTACCAATAGTACAATATTTGCTGCTACTACTTAATTAGTACTACTATTACTCTTATTTCTATTACTACGTTTTCTTTACTACTGCTAGTACTACTACTCCTACTAACTTACTATTACTATTATTTCTACTACAACTAATACTGCTATTGAATTTACTACTTACTACCTGATTGTATTTTTACTGCAACACTAATATTTCTTTACCATATTCGCAATGACACTTTCTAGGGAAGAAAATATTACACAAATATTTATCAGATAAATCAAAGCGGAAGACGAAGTACCCAGTCAGAGCAAAATTTGTTTTCCTAGTCCCGAGTAGCCCGCCAGCTCGCACGAACACAACACCTAGGGGGTTTTGGTGGGGTGGGTGGGTAACTAACTAGTAGGGAAAGAGGAGACCGAAATGCCGAGACCAGGCGCGCGCATTTGTATTTGCATATTGTAGTGCTCTGACAACACCGAGTAATTCAAATTTCAGTACTTTAGTTGCTGTTTCTTGCATGCAGCGGTGGTGGCCACCAACAACGACAACATTGAGAGCCCAGACGTGTATGTGGTCTTGTTGATGTGCTGAGTGACTTTGGAGATACGGCTTCATAACAATTTTATAAATACCAAACAACACTGCAGGATGTGGCATGGCGCCCTTACGCTGTATCTTCACTAGCCAATGGGTATTGTCTGAACTCACATGACGTCATTGATTCCATCAGGTGGATTGGTCAAGTGTGAACTGTGCTTTAGAGTGAAATATTGAAAATCAACGACACTATTTTTTTTTTAAAAACCCAAACCCCACAAACAGTGGCAACTAACGACAAAGAGGTTTCAGAATTGAGTGGAGGCTGAGGGTCTTGGCTGAAGGTAAGGGAAGTTAAAATGAAAATAAATCAATGTTTGGTTTTTTTTTTGTTTTTTTTTTTTTGTAAACAGGGTTTTATTTTTGGATAGAGAACATCTTGCTTTGAGATGCAGCATGCTTGTTAATGTTAATGCAGTAATTACCATTACATTGCTGCAGAAAGTATTTTCCATTCCCCATCCCCACCCACCCACCCCACACACATTATTTTAAATTTGAATGGAAATGTAACAGTACAGTTTGAATATTCTTGGGGCGTGCACGCTTAATGCAGGATGGCTTAGCGATAGGCTGATACAGAAACTTATGACTGTCTTTTCAATGACTTCTTAAACTTTTTGATGACTTCTTAATGAATCGTTAATGACTTTTGACTGACTCATTTTGACTGACTCATTTTGACTGGCTTCTTAAAGGGTTTTGATGACTTATTGATGCATCATTATTTTGATTTTTCTACAGGTGTTTTAGTGGTCTTTCAATTGATTTATTGAGTGAATGCTATCTTCACTCATTTAGTGAGGGCTATCTCCACTCATGTAGTGAGGGCTATCTCTACTGCTTAAGTGAGTAACTCATTCAGTGATTTACTGAATGATTTCGCATTGCTTTATTGAATGGCTGTTTACTGAGCGATTAGTCCACTGTTTCACTATTTTCCCACTTTATTGATTGATTTCTCCACTGCTTTACTGAGTGATTTCTCCAGTGATTTACTGAGTGATTTCTCCAGTGATTTACTGAGTGATATCTCCAGTGATTTACTGAGTGATATCTCCAGTGATTTACTGAGTGATTTCTCCAGTGATTTACTGAGTGATATCTCCAGTGATTTACTGAGTGATATCTCCAGTGATTTACTGAGTGATTTCTCCAGTGATTTACTGAGTGATTTCTCGAGTGATTTCTCCAGTGATTTACTGAGTGATTTCTCCAGTGATTTCTCGAGTGATATCTCCAGTGATTTACTGAGTGATTTCTCCAGTGATTTACTGAGTGATATCTCCAGTGATTTACTGAGTGATATCTTCAGTGATTTACTGAGTGATTTCTCTGTATTAACAGCACATCGAATTCTACACTAACAGTATTGCCTGTTTATTTATTCTCTGACTCATTTAGCATTTTCTGCTACTCGGTAAAATAACTGACCGTGGATTGTGCAAATTCTGGATTTATCAGCTTAATGACTGATTTACCGATGACGTGAAAAAAACATATATTGGCCGATCGATAAAGCGATGTGTATTGTAAATAAATATAAACAAATAAATAAACATTTGTGCAAAAAGAACATGTTTACGGTCTTTTAGTTTGTTACTTTGGTTTTTTTGTTCTTGCAGTAGATTACAAATAATCTTTTTCTAGATTCTCAAAACAAATTAAAAATGATTACATTTTCATTTAATTTATTGATTAAGCACAAATTTTCCTTCATCATTCCTTCATGTTAGCCTTTGTTCGGTAAATTGTTTTCGTTTTTTCATTCTTCCTGGTATTTGAATCAGTTCACACAAAGAAATTTGTGAATGTAAAGAGAGATAACTCCTGCATTTTTGCCTGGGGTAAAAGAAATATCTTTTCTCTTCACCTGTTGGCTCCCTTCTATTTCGCATTAGTCTTTCCCTTTCTATTTTAGCAGTGCGATGTATCCCCCCCCCCTCCGTCTCAGTATTGTGTGGTGTCTTTTCCCCATCTTAGTATTGTGTGGTGTCTTTTTTCCCATCTTAGTATTGTGTGGTGTCTTTTTTCCCGTCTTAGTATTGTGTGGTGTCTTTTTTCCCGTCTTAGTATTGTGTGGTGTCTTTTCCCCATCTTAGTATTGTGTGGTGTCTTTTTTCCCGTCTTAGTATTGTGTGTGTGGTGTCTTTTCCCCGTTTTAATATATTGTGTGGTGTCTTTTTCCCGTCTTAATATTGTGTGGTGTCTTTTCCCCATCGTAGCATTGTGTATGTGCTTTTCCACATTAGCATTGTGTGGCGAAGGTTACTGTCCGTTAATTGCTTAATTATTAATTTATGATATTATATTCATAATTAATACATAAACAATAATTCTTCCACGCAATCAACACACCCGACGGGGTCTTTGTCATTGCGGTCATGAGAGCGACTAGGTAATTCCCTGGATAGTCTGTTAACTGATTAACTCTTTGTCCAAGTGTTACCTGTCTGGAATAACAGACCTTAATTGAACTATCTCGTCAATCTTGTCTTTAATCCAGCCCCCTCCCCCCACACATATCTCTCTATCGATTACGAGAACTATCCTAAAACTTGCACTTGACCGTCTTTCTAATGTCGTTACGTCATATGGCAACCCCCACCCATCATCTGCGCCAAGTACCTCTCTACCATAGCAACGAGAGTGGATAGTTAAAAGTTCAACAATTTATTAAGAAAAATAACGATAACAATTAAACAGTTTTACAATAAATGTCATCAAAATCTCACACAAGGCAATTTCTCAGAGATCCCAAATCTCTTTACAGCTTGTCTCAAATCAAGCTCAATAATTAGAAGAAAAATGTTTCACACAAATTCCTTAGAACAATTACTAGGAAGTCTAACAATAGATTGAAGCTCTGTGTATGTAAAAGATGAAGGCAAGGTTAAGAGGCCACCCCTTTTACCATAGCAATATATACTGCTATATATATCTCTGAGAGAGAGAGAGAGAGAGAGAGAGAGAGAGAGAGAGAGAGAGAGAGAGAGAGAGAGAGAGAGAGAGAGAGAGAGAGAGATTTGAATCATCCAGCTATCACAATTTTATTGAAGATAGTGAATGCTTCAGCTGTTATAAGCCTGAACAGGAAATTAGTGCCTGTTGAAGTAAAATGAAATACTAAACATTTTTCTCTTCTTATATAGTTTAATTATTTCTAAAGTAAAGAGAGAGAGAGAGAGAGAGAGAGAGAGAGAGAGAGAGAGAGAGAGAGAGAGAGAGAGAACATTTCTTTTACTAAACTTTATGAAAAGTGCATTAACCATTTTATTCTTCATATTATTTTAATGTATGATGCTGAATCGAAGTATGTATCTTATTTTATCCACTGCTGCTTCTTGCCGAGGCATTATTTGAGTGATTTTATAGAGGTTTCAAGTTGTCTTAACTAATGTTATAAGACATTTGCATAAAGATTATGCTTGAAGTCATTATAGCCCTGATTACACAGCATGCTTGCATGTTTTAGAAGTATTATGTCATTATAGTCTGATTATATAGTGTAGCAAATTAATACAGCAATTAAAGGACTAACACTTAATATGAGACTGTAAATGCTTTTGAACTTGTAAACTTTCTGCTATACTTAACTCAAATGTATCAAATGTATGTGGAATTTGGCTCCTGCTGGGCTCAATTCAGATAAAGGCTACCTGCTACATTCATGACCTGTGCTACTATTTTGGATATAAGTCTACTGTGTCCTAGGCACAGCTGTTAGCCACTCATCCTCAGTCAGCAAACCGGTCTGGGAAATATTCATGTATTTGGCTACAGTGAGCTTAGATGTATCTTCCTAAGGGAAGATAACATACTGCAGAATCATCATTCCCAATGGAGAGAAAAAACTGCAAGTTATATTTGGAGAGTGTAAAATTATTGGCTTTCAGCACCTTGTGTTCACCTAATAGAGTGAATTTTCAAATACTATTAGAAGTAAATCTACTATTTGCATAGGCTTTGCATTTCTGTTGTGCCAGGGTAACGTTGTTTTGTATTTGCTAGAAGTCAGTGGTTTCATTACAATCTTTCGTTTTATAATAAATGTCACGAATTCATTCAACAGAATCAGTTGTTTATTTCACCAACTGTCTACACCTGTCCAGGCTGACTGGGCGTGACTGGGGGCGAGCCAGTACCTGTCTTGCAATCGGTCTGGTGAGTGGCCAATAACGTCGCTATATGATCGTACCTGTGCCATCTGCGGGTATGAGTGGAGTGAAACCAGCATCTACAGTTGCATCTACCCACCCATATCCACCCACCTATACAAACACACCAACAAATGCACACACAATAAAACAAAATTAAAACAAAACCACACACAAACACACGAAATAAAGCCAAAAATGAACAAAACCATACACGCACACAAGAAAACAAAAGTAAAACACAACCTGCACACACGCATGCACAAATATACAAAGGTAGTAAATTAAAATCCAACCATATTACCCCTTTCAACCCGAACTAACTTACCTGGTTAGCAGCAGCAGTCGATAAATAAACACGAAAAAGTAAAAGCAAAACTGGTATCGCCCTTAAACTATAAATAATTTGCTATCCAATTATCAGCATGTTTGGAACAAGTTTAAAAAGGAAAAAAACGAGACGGAGAAAATTCGGTCAGTGCCACTTTAAAATGCACTTCTATTACCAATTAAAACAGTTTAATTTATTAACAAACTCTTAAAAATTACTTTTTAGGAATTGGGTATAGAGGTGGCCAACTAAAAGGGGAGGGGCAGGCACAAAGCGCTTTTATTAATGCTGATAGACATTGTAAACACAATTTATCAAAGGCTTGATTCCTGGCGATATAAGCACAATGCTGCTTTCATGCAACACGGGCGGTTCGTTTCGCATACTGTCTGGAACCATCTTTGGCAATTCTTATCTAAACCTGGAAAAAATATACGTAGAGTTAAAAAGCCTGACATAATCCAAGATATGTTGGATGCAAAACTGTTAGCCAACGGGATTTCGATAAAGTATTATTTTAAATAGTCAATGCACGCACGCACGCACTCATTCATACACAAGAACAAACAACCGTGCAAGCACTTCTGTCTCTATGGAAATACCATCTATGAAATAGGTCAAGATTTATTCTAGGTCAACTGAAATGACCTGTTTCCTCTGATTAAAAAATTGCTTTTGTTTCTTCTTACTTTCGATTTATTCAATTTAAAAAATAGATTGTAGACCTGACAAATAAAATATTTCGGCCTTCGATCAATGAATGTTATTGCTCGATGGCGATTTGCAAGTTCTGTGAAGTAGACTCATCTGAAATCACACTCGTGTTTATCTTTGTGTTCGCCTGTCTGCATATCCTTTCCCTCCGTATGTCTCCGTTGCCTTTGAATCTTTCTCTTTCGAATTTCTTATCTGATTGTTTATCGGGCGGAGAATAATTATGTCTCTCTTTATTTGTCTGTCTCTGCCTAGGTGCTTTCCTTGTGTCTGTCTCGCATTTTCTCTCTGTTTCTTTCTTCGTCTGTCATGTGAGTCTGCCTGTTTCTGTCTCTTTTTGACTTCTCTTTAAAAACGCATTTGCTGCTGTGATGTGTGGTATTTTGATGCATCACAGTCAAGTATTATTCCGTCGCCAACCCCCCTCCCCCTCACCCTTTACCCCGAAACTAAAACAAAACAACCACAAGAAGCAAAATTTGTTAGTGGAGTTAAAACTTTTCTAATCCACTGAGTGAAACCGATGACGCGTGTGTAGTCCCCCCACACCCTCTCCTGTCTAATATAACAACATAGTGCAAGGACAAACAGGTCTATACGACCGAGATAATGTCAGCATTGTTGTTGGGATTTCAATGTAGTTCAGAAAATCAATAAAAGGGTAGTATTCATTAGGCAAGTGCTGTTTTGTTGCACATTGGTAGGAGATGACCTTAGCGGATTTGCGTTAGACCAGGGGTTTTATATCTTATCTCGGAGGCTGAAATTTGTACCGAACTGCGACCTAAACAAAGACCATTGGTATAATGTGTAATCTGACGATCGCATTAATGATAACAGAAAGGGAACAAATCCTGAGGTAGTTGTCATCGACTCCGTGGGGCAAAATGTGAATGGTGATTGTGCTATAGAATGTACAGACTTTTTTTTTTGAAAGTGACATTCACCTAGCAGTGACCCACCCACCGTCTCACCTTCTCATCGTCAACAAACCCTGCATTTCCAATATAACTCCCTCCCCTCCAACACACACACACACACACACACACACACACACACACACACACACACACACACACACACACGCGCGCACACACACACACACACACACACACACACACACACACACACACACACACACACACACTGTTACTATAAAAAGAACTATAAAAATAAAGTGCTGAAATGTGTTTGGCCTTGGACAGGGCAGTGCCTCCTGAAACCTGCAAACAGCTTTGGACTGAGGCCACCCTTTGGGACATGCCTCATGAAACTAACAGCAGATTAGTTCGTGTATTGTCCACGGAGTTAGTGCCGTGCACAGGCAAAGCCATCGTATTTGAAAGCTATTATGTTGCGGCAAAGAACACAAGAAAGGAGCGATTCAAAAGTAAATGAGATGTGTGTGCAGCATAAAGGGAGTCCAAGAGTGAAATCTGAAGAGATCTGTTGGTCGTTTCGTGACATTTATGATGCACGTGTAAAGAATGAATAATCAGATAATTTGTGTCAAGTTTACTATTTTCTTCTTATTGCTTGTGTGCGTACTTACATAATTAAATGAAGGTACATTTTGGGGCATGAAATGCAGGTTCATGGTTATGCATTGTACTTTTTATCTCTTTAATCTATCTATCTATCTGTGACAGGGTAAATTTGCCTCTCCCTATAAAATTTAATTTTATATAAACTGCTAAACTGTCAGAGTGACCTTATGGTGTTATTTTGAAAGTGTCTGAGTTTGAAGTAAACAACCTAAGGCAAGAATATTCTAGATTTGCTGACCTAATGGAAATTGAGTGAACAAAATGCAATCAATCGCTAATGCCATTTATCTTCTGTGAGAAAAATATGTTAGTCACATAATCATTTAACAATTACATAAATATTTTACATAGTATTCTATAAATAAGAAATATGATAATTTAGAGAAGACAATTATAATTACCACTTTCACCATATTCATCCACGGTCAATATGGACGCAGTAGTCTTGGTCATGGGTGCAGCGAAATGTGCATCTAAGGAATTTAATTCATTGATGAGTATATCTGAATGGACTCTGGGTCAGCTAGTGGATTAACACTATGTCATGATACAGAATGCAAATATCTGGTTAGCAATTTTCCGATGCCTGTCTTTCACTCTGGTGCTCCTTCGCTGTACCAGCTCTCTCAAGCAGAACAACAATTGTAACAATTTCCAGCAACTTTCATGTACCCTAAATTGCTCAATGTTGTCGCATACCTTACCATAATACATCAACAGAATGCAGTGTATTCCTTACACTTACATACTACAGTAGATACTATTCCTTACACTTACATACTACAGTAGATACTTTTTGCATCCACCATGGTTGTAGTGGTTTATAATCAATAAACCAGGATATTCAGATAAACCAGGAATGGTTACATTTCCCCTGTAAAAACAAATCAGGGAACAAATGCTAAGTTTCCAGTTTATTCCTTTTTAACTCCATTCTTTCTTACATTCAAGTCTTAACTTACAGTTTCCTGCAACAGTATTTATTAGCCCGATACAAAGCATGCAGCATAAAAAACCACAGTGCAATAGTTTTATGAGCAGGTTCACTTGCAACAATATCAAGTGTTTAGCAAACTACACATAAGCATCATAGTTCACAATTTGTACAAATAATAGTCTATTCACATAATACATCTCTATGTCAAACACAAGTATAACATATTATCAATAGCAAAAGTGCATGAACTATTTTTTTCTCTCTCAATCAATCAATTAACTCACCATTAAGCTAATGCCCATCTTTCATGACTGGACTTCTTGCCACACTAAATTCAAGTGATTAGACAATAGAATTCTCTACAGCATGTAAACATTTGATCTAAACCCATTGGCTGGTCATGTTCTCGTAAATCTTAACCATTGGATAATAAAAACTACTCATCCATTTGGAACTGGCTTGCATTGCATCAGCAATTTCTAGCATATTCTCAATGAATTATTTACCTCAATTGTGACACAAAAGTACATTCATAAAGAGTGCCCAAGGTCGGGTCACTTCAACAATTTATATAACAATTAATTCTAGAAATAGGGATAGGCAAATTTACTCTGCCGCACATACATCAATCATCCTCGTCACGCGTTTGTCGGAAATCCTAATTATGATATCGGCTGATGCTGTGAGTGGACCGTGCGAAGCCATTAATGCGAGAAAACCGCATCGCTTCCGGAAATTGCTGATTTCTTTTCTTGGAGTCGGCGCGTGCTCAAACGCCCAAGTCTGCATAACGAGCTCCCTACAAAACTCTGGTATGCTTGTGCTCGGGTACACTTGACGTCACTGCATGTGTCACGTGACAAATTAACATTGGTGTAATTGTGCACATGCTTTCCCTCTTGCACAGACACACACATGACGCGTGCATAAATAAAATATATTGTGAGTGAGCTTTTGAATTCACGTAAATTGCTAGAAAAGTAGTGATAAAATAAATTAAAGATCATATTTATGTGTGTGTATGAGAGTGAATGAAATGCCAGCATGACTCAGTTCAAAATCTAACTCTGACATCAGATCAAAACAATTTTACTTAGAGAGTTACTCCACTTGAATATCGACCACGCTCAGTAGAGGCCTGTCAAATTTGTCTTAACTTATTTTCACAACGGGAGCCCGAGTATTAAGATCACGGAGAATATTTTTTTTTGAATATTTTTTTTTAACCAAATATTTTTATTTATCTGAGTTAGACTTATTCTTAAGAGAAATAAGAATTCTTAGCAAAGACTTACGAAAGGTCAGATTAGATCGATCTTTGCATTTTAGCAAAACGAAACTTTCCTTTTTGTGGATTCGCAATTTTCATGACCGTGTGGAAATCATTGGAGACAAACTTGCTGACGGCTTAACTAACACACACATCACACACACGCACGCACGCATGCACCCCTCTGACCCTGTAAATGTAACAGGATCGTCCGATATATTTTATTTCTGCCACCTGAATCTGAACAAGTGTGAATATCTCTTAAAGAATACTACCGGTTCAATTTTATCACATTTGACTATTATGACTATTATGACACATGACTATTATTAGCGAGAGTTGCTATGACAATAGGAGCAGAGCATTGTTACTTTTAGCAGATTGCATCTGAACAGGAGGGCATAACTAACCTACAAAGTATGTACTATGAATTCTCAATTTCAGCCTATTTTAAAATTATTTATCTATTAAAATTCAGTGCTTGATTATGATATATAAAAAATAATAATTATTTCGTATGTGGCTGCTTTGGCTTCCACCGTGCCCATTTTGCAGTTTAGATAGTTCAAATGATTTTATTAACGTAGAAGTCGTAAAGAGTTCAAGTGAAAGTAGAAGTCGTAAAGAGTTCAAGTGATTTATTAACGTAGAAGTCGTAAAGAGTTCAAGTGATTTATTAACGTAGAAGTCGTAAAGAGTTCAAGTGATTTATTAACGTAGAAGTCGTAAAGAGTTCAAGTGATTTATTAACGTAGAAGTCGTAAAGAGTTCAAGTGATTTATTAACGTAGAATTCGCTAACAGTTTAAGTGATTTATTAATGAAGAATTTGCTAAGTGTTCAAATGATTTTTACTAAAGTAGAATTCATTAAGAGTTCAAGTGATTTATTAAACTAGAATTCGCTAAGACTTCAGATGATTTATCAAAACAGAATTCGCTAAGAGTTCAAATTGATTTATTAAAGTAGAATTGGCGAAGCGTTCAAGTGATTTATCAAAGTATAAAAGCAATAGAGGACATATAAAATTCCATACGAGTTTAAATATTACTCTAGTTTTGCTTAATAAATTAAAAAAATATCTTAGCAGAACAAATTAGTTTTTAAATGTAAACAACAGTGATACTGCGCTGTAGTTTGTCAAAAGTTGGCAAACCTCACATAAACTCTCAGATATATTTTTAGTTTTATTGTTTCAAATTTATGTCTCGCAGAAAGTATGCAGTTTGAGGCTTCCTGAATGTGAATAGCATGTCCCTTGTTTTCTATGTTGTCCGCATAGGTTCATCAGAATATAAAATGATAACTTTACTGCATACTGTATTTGGGCCATCATGTCATATTGCTGCCTTATAAATATTAGCAATGGTTCGTAGACATAAAACACATAAATGGCATTTTATAATTTTATTTCCTCTTTCATGCTAAGCACTGTATTCATGTTAAGAATCCTTATTTTTCTCTTCATTTTGAGTGTTGGAAATAAAAATATCTGAACAAATTATTCTCCATTTACCGGTTGATGGAAATGCTAAGTCCATGCACTTTAGTCAATGCTGCTGTGCCATTAAAACCACCAGTCTCAATAGTTAATGCGAAATCACGTGATTATTCAGATTTGAATAATGACTGTAAACATTACTGATTCTAACAATTCTAAAGTGCCCACGGGCTTTCTATTGTGTGAAAAATCACGGAACAACCGAGATCTCACGAGAATTCATGGATGGTTCGAAAATAGGAACACACCTGCAGACTGAATAGTTTATGGATGGTGACTGCAGACTGAATGGTTTATGCATGGTGACTGCAGACTGAATGGTTTATGGATGGTGACTGCAGACTGAATGGTTTATGCATGGTGACTGCAGACAAGTAAAGATACTGTTTGTTTTCGGGCATTATGAGCATGTCAGGAATACAGACCAATTTTTGATGGCGAGTCAGGTCTCAGACCCACAAGGAGACAAGATCTAGGCAAAGGCCAACACCCAGCCCCACAGTTGGTCCACACTGTATTACAGTGTTATTTACAAAGACTAAAATCTGACTACTTTGTGCCTGTGGCAAGCATCGCTGTGTTCTTTTGTCTTTAATCAGAGTAGCCCAGTGATCTTATCTGCTCTTTTAATTTTTATCGAAATCAGTTCATTAATCAAACTCTTCATTCTACATACTCTCTACATTCTACCTACTCTCTATAGTCTACCTATTCTCTACTCTACATTCTACCTACTCTCTACTCCAGTCTAGGCATGACTGAATAGAAATGGGGCAAACCATTGACCTTTCTTCCCGTGTGTCTGATGTGCGACAGGTCACTACGATTGTGGCTTAGTTCTTCCTGCTTTTAACTGTGGAGTGCGAGGGAGGAGAAGGAAAATGGGGTGTGGCACACGACACATTTACCATCATGTACAGTCGCATTCACCCACCAGCAGACAAGCACAAAACTGGGATAATATCATACGAAAACTCATTTATTACAACTTGTTTTACCCATCAATGTTAAATCAATAATTTACAAAAAAAAAAACAAAAAAAAAAAACAGACCAAAACAAAGAAGCAAAAAGAACCAAAATAATTAGGACTACGATCTTGGCGCAAATGAATCAAAACTTATTGTTACGGCGGACTCAAGTGGAATGAGATTCGTCTCTTCCTGTGAAGAACTGCTGTTCGACTGTGGTACATCGCACGTCTCTCACTTTCTGGACTCGAGCGTAAAACCACGGTACAACCTCTCAAACAGCGAATGCCGGCTATTTTTAGATACCGAGCTATTAAGTAGCTACGCATATCAATTGATCTCATCGTCGCATCACTTGCACAAAATCAGTCTGCCACCAAAATGCGTCATTCATACGTCACACACGCACTGTAACATTGTAGTCACGACATTAGCACAAATTACATTACAGTAAGGTCTTCCTCCTCCTTATAAGTGATAACTTTTACTTTCTTCTATTCTTTTAATGAAGCGCAGAAGCCGAAGGACACAGAAAATCGATTACTCCATAATAAGATTTATGTGCATTGATTCCTATTTGACTTTTATCGCTGATGAAGGTCCAGCGCGATAGAGTTACCCAGGCAAGTGTCGGGGACTTGTCTTGGCGAACTGTTTACGGCTTGGCGAAATAAAAGAAACAACCCAAAGACGAGATTTCGGTCAAAGTTCAGAAGAAATATTGTTTTGTTTCTGAATAGAAAAAGAAAAAAAGAGAAATTTTAAAAATGGATAAGTTGGCTTTTAGGTGATATCGATCTGTGAAAATAGTGACTGGTGGGGGAAAAAAACGGATTGGTACGTCACACGTTTCTTCGGCATATCACGTGCTTTCTCGGCCGGGGTGGTGGGGTATATCACGTGCTTTCTCGGCTGCTTGCGAGACCTGGTCTGACTTTGGGCGCGTAACTGTCCTTTTCTGATCACCAGTGACTTAGAGACTCTGGGTGTAAAAAAGAGTTAATTCTTTGGACAACAGGAAACTTTCCACACAAGGTAAGGCGTAATTTGATTTGTACTTTTAGTTTTTCTTTTCCGAATCATATTTTAATATATTCCTTTCCAGCACGATTGCCCCCAAACAAAACTTAATATTGTGTGTTGTAAAGGTACGCCCTCTGTGTGTTTTACATATACGCGTAATGTTTTGTGCAAACACCCGCTATGTGCGTGTGTTGTAAAGGTACGTCCTCTGTGTGTTTTACATATACGCGTAATGTTTTGTGCAAACACCCGCTATGTGCTGTGTTGTATAGGTACGCACTTTTTGTGTTGTATAGGTACGCTCTGTGTTTTAAGGTATGCGCTGTGGGAGTGTGATGCACAGATATGCGCTGAGTGTGTTGTACAGATTACGAGCTGTGTGTATATATATATATGTGTGTGTGTGTGTTGCACTTGAGTGAGTTGGCTATATTGGATCAGTTGTAATCGTCATTTATGACTTTTCACAATTTGATACGTGTAGAGTTTATTATTTAAAAAAAAAATACACACACATTTACGGTTTGAATTTTATGAACATCAAGCGATATGCTGGGTGCATACATTACACCTAAAAAAAAAAAAAAAAAAATGTAAAATTTGATGTTAAGCGTGTTTTGACTGTTTTTCAACTTATTGCCTATCACAGAGTGAGAGTTAAGAAGTCCCACTTAAACAAACCCGTAATTATTAAGACAATTACGATCTTAATAAAGGGTTGAATATCCATTGATGGAAGCTGTCTGAATTAGGTTAGATATCTTTATTTATTGTGACACTATGCGAATTAAGTTAGACCTCCACTATTGCTTACTGAGACATTGGATAAATTTTAGAGGTAGAGTTAGATTTCCATTATCATTTGTTGTGACATCGTATGAATGTTACAACCAGGGTTAAATAGTTGAAAGCATTATGGCATTATATTTGTTGGCGTAGGTTTTTTTCCCTTTCTATTAGTGATGCTGGATAACCGCACTCTTAACAGGCTTCTTTCCCCTTTCTATTACAGTATTAGTGATGCTGGATAACTGTATTCTAAACAGGCTTCTTTTCCCTTTCTATTAGTGATGCTGGATAACCGTATTCTTAACAGGCTTCTTTTCCCTTTCTATTAGTGATGCTGGATAACCGTACTCTTTACAGGCTTCTTATGAGAAACGGAATAAATCGCGGCACAAGTCTTGAAAATACACTTGTGTGATTTGTCAGTATAAATAATTATGTGTGAATTTGATGTGAAAGTGGCTGATTCCTTCAGACATACTGACAGTAATAAATATAATGCATAAACTTTAGTTTGGCAACACAACACTTGTAATTATGTGTCTGACTATTTTAAAGACTACTACTTTTAGTAATTTAAGGTGAATATGACTGTAAGAGTGTTTACATGTGTAAACAGTTGTTATTAATAACAAAGCTGGATGGCTGAAACGTCAGTGTAATTCTTTAGAGCACACATTAAAAAATTAATTTAGTGGCAATTCGAATGAACAACACGTCACTTTGTCAAAAGTTGCTCTTCTAGTTAAGACGATTTCCAAACCATCGTGTTGAGCAAGTTATAAGCACCACAATTATAGTGATCATTTAATGCAAATAGTAAAACATTTACCATTTTAAAAAGTGTCTTTACTAAAAAAGTAAAAAAAATGTCATTACTAAAATAATAAAAAGTATCATTATTAAAATTTTAAAAAGTGTCATTACTAAAATAAATTAAAGTGTCATTACTAAAATAAATTAAATTGTCATTACTAAAATAAAAATGTGTCATTAATAAAATAATAAATACGTGTCATTACTAAAATAAAACGGTGTCATTACTAAAATAATAAAAAATGTCATTACTAAAGTAATAAAAAGTGTCCTTACTAAAATAATGAAACGTCTTTACTAAAATAATAAAAAATCATTACTATAATAATAAAAAGTGTCATTACTAAAATATTAAAAGTGACATTCTAAAATAATACAAAATAGCATTAATAAAATAATGAAAAATGTGTCATTGCTAAAGTAATAAAAAGTGTCATTACTAAAATAATATAAATTGTCATTACTAAAATAATAAAAAGTGTCCTAACTAAAATAATAAAAATGTCATTACTAAATTATTAAATGTGTCTAAAATAATAAAAAGTGTCATTACTATAATAATAAAAAATATCATTACCAAAATAATGAAAAATATCATTACTAAAATAATAAAAAGTGTCATTACTAAAGTAATATGCGAGTGAAGTCTGTCTGCTGAAATATCATGTCCGCTGACACTGCAAATTTATGTTGAAGAATTACGTGACAGTGTACTCCCATGAAATTATTAAAATTTGTGATGATTTCAGTACTTTATGAAAATTAAGAAATATACATTGCTTAGATAATGAAAGAAGGATTGTAAACTAGTTTCAGAACTTCATGGAAATTAATGATTATTGTATATTTGTTTTACCACTTCAGGGAAATTAACGAATATTTGCTGGTTTCAGCACTTCAGGGGAATTAAGTAATGTCTGTTGGTTTTACAACTTCAGGGACGTTAAGGAATGTATGATAGTTTTAGCGCTTCAGAGACATTAAGGAATGTATGATAGTTTTAGCGCTTCAGAGACATTAAGGAATGTATGATAGTTTTAGCACTTCAGGGATATTAAGGAATGTATGTTAGTTTTAGCGCTTCAGGGATATTAAGGAATGTATGATAGTTTTAGCACTTCAGGGATATTAAGGAATGTATGATAGTTTTAGCACTTCAGGGATATTAAGGAATGTATGATAGTTTTAGCACTTCAGGGATATTAAGGAATGTATGATAGTTTTAGCACTTCAGGGATATTAAGGAATGTATGATAGTTTTATCACTTCAGGGATATTAAGGAATGTATGATAGTTTTAGCGCTTCAGAGACATTAAGGAATGTATGATAGTTTTAGCACTTCAGGGATATTAAGGAATGTATGATAGTTTAACCACTTCAGGGACGTTAAGGAATGTATGATAGTATTACTACTTCAGGGGCATTAAGGAGTGGTGATTTCAGTTCTTGCTGAAAATTAAGTAATGTTTATTGATTTCAGTACTTCAGGAACATTATGGAATGTATATTGATTTGAGTACTTCAGGAACATTATGGAATGTATATTGATTTGAGTACTTCAGGAACATTATGGAATGTATATTGATTTCAGTACTTCAGGGAAATTAAGTAATGTTTATTGATTTCAGTACTTCAGGGAAATTAAGTAATGTTTATTGATTTCAGTACTTCAGGGAAATTAAGTAATGTAACCGTGTTTGAATACCTCAGGGAAATTAATGAAAAGTTTATGCTGGTTTGAGCACTTCCGAGAAATTAAGAAATAATGGACGTTAGAATAATTTAGTGAAATTAGTAGCAAACGAGAGTTGGTGTATTTCAGTAAAATTACACAGAAAGAGCACATGTTGTAGAAATGCTTGTTTTTCTCAAAATGCAAAGTTGATATATTTGCAGCAAGCATTGTACAGAAACGCGTGTTGATGTATTTGCAGCAAGCATTGTACAGAAACGCGTGTTGATGTATTTGCAGCAAGCATTGTACAGAAACGCGTGTTGATATATTTGCAGCAAGCATTGTACAGAAACGCGTGTTGGTGTATTGCAGCAAGCATTGTACAGAAACGCGTGTTGATGTATTGCAGCAAGCATTGTACAGAAACGCGTGTTGATATACTTCAGTAAAATTGTGGATTAAAGCGAATTGGCCTATTCAGCAATAATTACGATAAAAATCTATGCTGGTCCAGTACTTGTGGCGCTCATGAGGATAAATTATAGAGAAATGCGTGTTATTATAGAGAAATGCGTGTTATTATAGAGAAATGCGTGTTATTATAGAGAAATGCGTGTTATTATAGAAATTTGTATTAGTGTAGAAATACAGTTAGGTTTTCAGCAGTACACCTGTTGGCATTCCGTGGAGACAAGCAGACATTACACGGATCAAAATGGCGTTCGAACGTCAGTTCTCTTCGCAAAAAGGAAATTTTATACGAAATATTTTACTGCAAGCTATTTAAACGTGTCAGTATAAATTTAGAAGAGGGTGTTGTTGTTTTTTTTAAAAAAAAATTGTTTATTCCTTAATTAAGAAAATATCTGTTGAACTGCATGCATTGCTGACGTCGTTGGGGACTTGTGTTATCTTCTCCGTGATTGGATGTTAGAAGCATGATTGGAAGAGTATGGAAGAAATTGAGCTCAACAATTATTTAGTGCCGTAACCTTAGAGAATGTATAATTTTATTCAACTAAATAAATTTCTTTTTTTTTTCTTTCTTTTTTTCTTTCTTTTTTCTTTTTTTTTTTTTTTCTTTTTTTTTTTAGAGAAATACGAATTAATGTTATTGAAATTTAATTAACTGTCGTATTGGAGTTAATTTCATCTTATTGCGCTAAATAAAAGGATTTAGTCAAATTCGGCATATTTCGCTAAATAAAGCGACATTTGAAATCAATTGTTGAACACACCACCACAGTAATTTAAAGAGCGGTAATTAACTTCCCTGTACAATTTATTTTTTTAATCTCGGGCTAGAATCAAACCTAGGTTACTTGGACAAGACAGTGCCAGAGTCGTACCGTCTGAACAACCACTTGCCCCTAGTAGATCGCGGGTTACTGTGCAGGCACGAATGCACCCAGAAAATCAACCCATACCACTCGCGGAAAAACAAACAAACAAAACCAAAACCTTCACTTATCTCACCCACTATTCTGTGGTTTGTTCGAAGACATGTGAGATGGGATTACAGTGGCTTGACATTGCGAAGGTTGCATTTTGTTTAATTTGCGCCGACAAAAAAACGTGGACAGAGTGTTGACATTGCTCGAAGGTCACCCCTTTCACAGCTTGAAAAGAGAAATATCTGTAGAGATTTCCGATCTCCACAGTGATCAACAACTGCCTAATTATTAGTCACGTGATCTTCAGGCAAAATAACTCTCACATGCGTCCAGGGCGGGGGAGTAAATGTTGCATGTTTTCAAGAGCCATAATGGTTGTTCACTAGATTCATTTGGCGTATCCTTTTGTTTTCCCCTTCATCCCATTTAGTGACGTCTGGATCCCTCTCAAAAGGTGTAGGTCTGTAGGATATCTTGGCCAGAAGAAGGCTGATCCTTCTGCAAAACCGTAGGACCTTCACTTCCGATGAGTTAACCCCTTAAATCATGTACAAACACACGTATTCCTGACAATTAAAAAGAAAAAAAGTATTACTTAAAAATGCGAGAAAAGTAAAAGACTTTTAATATGTGCTTTCCCTGCAGAGAGATATATACTCATACTTATAATAAATTAGATAAAACCCTTTAATTTATTACTAAGAAGGAAAACTACTTTTACATATGAGAAATAAGAGAAATGCTGCTATTCTAAAATAAACGTTGCCATTTAGAAATGAGAGAATATTACTACGTGTGCTGTGACATACAAGAATAATATTCTATTATTGCATGTGATATACTAGAATGAGTAAGAGAATATTACTACGAGTGCTGTGAAATACAAGAATAATATTCTATTATTGCATGTGATATACAAGAATGAGTAAGAGAATATTTTTACATCATAAGCTGTGAAATACAAGAAAGTTTGATTCTCACAAGTAAGAGACAGGATGCTGTAAGAAATATTTATCTTATTTATACGTAGAAAGAATTACTTATGTCATAAGTAATTCTTTCTACGTATAAATAAGAGAAATATTTCCAAGCAAGAGAAATGTAGTTATTTTTGTGTGTATATGAATGAGAGAAATACTGTTATTTGGGTGTGTGAATGAGAGAAATACTGTTATTTTGGTGAATATAGCTATAAATAAAGTAAGAGACCAATTGAACAATGCATTCTTCTCATAGCACTGCATTAAAAAATAGGAAATGGTTTTTAACACTGCATTAAAAAGTAGAAAATGGTTTTTATTACTGCACTAAAAAGTAGAAAATGGTTTTTAGAACTGCACTAATAAGTAGAAAATGGTTTTTAATACTGCACTAAAAAGTAGAAAATGGTTTTTAACACTGCATTAAAAAATAGGAAATGGTTTTTAACACTGCATTAAAAAGTAGAAAATGGTTTTTAACACTGCATTAAAAAGTAGAAAATGGTTTTTAACATTGCACTAAAAAGTAGAAAAATGGTTTTTAACACTATACTTAAAAGTAAGAAAATAGTTTTTAACACTGCACTAAAAAGTAGAAAATGGTTCTTAACACTGCATTAAAAAGTAAGAAACAGTTTGTTTGTTTATTTTTCTTAAACAGCAATTAAAAGTTAAAAACAGATTTATGTATATATAATATGTATGAAGTACTGCACTTTACAGTAGAAAATATATTTTTAAACTGCACTTAAAAAGGAAAAAATATATATTTTTTATAACTGACTTAATCTAAGCTCAATGTTTATTATTAGTGTTGAGACATATTTTCATCTTAATGTATAGTTCTTAAACATATTTTTTTCTACTTGAAATGCAATGTTGAAAATAAAATATTTCGTACATTTTAGTGCACTATTAAAATCTTTTTTCTTTGAGTGTGTGTGTGTGTGTGTTCGTGTATGTCTGAGTGTGTGTGTCTGTGCATTTATGTACACTGTTTCAGCACATGCCCAAAATTGCTTCGACAGCAAGGGAAGTTGTTGGGATATGCTTACCCACTTTTCAGTCATTATCTGTCAATATGAGGGAGGCAATCGGGTTTTTTGTGAGCAAATATACATATAGACTGTTGTTCACCCGCTATCAAAATAAAGGAAGCAACCTCAACCACTTTCCGTATTTCAGTGAGTAATCAGTCTGTACCATGTATTCTTTGGCAATTTCTAGACTGTTATTTTAATTAATTAATTTTTGTTGCAAAAAAAAAAAATATATATAAAGGAAAGCAATCGACAAAAATTTGTTAATATGCTGGGTAGCAATATAATGTATTTCTAACTTAGGTGTTTTATAAGATAGCGTTATTTAGCGCACTTTTACATGTGCGTGTGTGCGCGTGTCTCCGGCAGCAGATGTGACCGATTATCCAACTTGATTTGAAAAGAGGAAATAAAATTTATTTGTAACATTGCACTTAAAAGTAGAAAATATATTTTTAATACTACACTTAAAAGTATAAAAAATATATTTAACACTGTATTTAAATGAGAAAATAATTTTTAACACATGTATTGATGTAATAAACACCTTTGCAGAACTGTGAATGCTGCATGAATAGGAACGATGGTTAAATGTATTTGTAAATTAAATGAATAAGTATTTGACACAAACACGACTGACGTTTATGACACGTTATGTAGTTGAATGGAGTCTCATACTGTTGATGAGTAAACTGTTTGACTCAGTCTGGTTACTAAAGAGGAGATTAATTTAAAGTGTAATGTTAACAGTTATTTTCTATTTGCAGTGTTCTACGTAAGTACACAATGAAAAACTTGTCTTGCCATCTGTTTTATTTTTAACTTTGGTTGTCAATGGTAAGATTTTAAGTATCTTTATCATAACCAAGATATCACTTTGGTTGTCAATGGTAAGATTTTAAGTAACTTTATTATAACCAAGATATCACTTTGGGTGTCAATGGTAAGATTTTAAGTAACTTTATTATAACCAAGATATCACTTTGGTTGTCAATGGTAAGATTTTTGTCATCACACACAAACACTCTGTGGAGGATTTTTCAGCCGCAAGGCAGACAACCGCTGTCTCTTGAGGTCTGGCTCCAATGGCATACGATGAAAAGCTAAAGGTGCATCACACCAACAGTCCCCTAATTTGATCGGAAAATGTTCAAAATAAGATTGATTTAATGCCTCTTTTAATTTTCTCCAGTTATATGTACATCCATGCACTGCACACAGCGTTCCAGTGCTTCTCTTCATGATTTAGAACTTTAAAACAAAAACTATATTAAATGCGAGTGGTTCGTTGTAAGATTATAGAGTGAGTAACGAAAGCTGGAAGTTGACCACTAAAATCTATTTTTACAAGTTATAGTATCTTGCAGGATATTTGACCTATATGTTCAGGAAAATCTTGGATAAGTAAGTAAATGTTGCTAGTTTTAAGAGAAATTTCGCAACTATTCATTAAGAAATATGTTCTTAAAAATTAAAATTTTGGCAAAGTAAGCACACTTTTCTCAGTCTAAAAATCTGTTTAATAGTTTAAAATTTTAAGTTTATATTTTATGATTATAATGAAATTATATTATAATTGTTGCAATTTTCTGTCTAGCTATTTATTATTAATGAGCTTATTATCACCTCTACAGTTCTCATTTGTGCGCATGCACACAGAGGCAAACACACGTATAAACATGCTTAGCCTGCACAATTCCCTTTGTAGTATTTCGCATTTTTGCGCACACAGATGTACACAAACGCATACATACACCCAGGCAAACACTTCTATATCTCTATACTTACATCAAATTCAGTCACACATACTTATCATATCATACAAGCATACATGTCTATATCATAGTGCATGAACCTACATACTGAGAATTATATTATCTCCCAAATATAATACAACACACTTCTTAATGCTGAATGAGTCTATGATAAGACGCCCCACTCCCCCCCCCCCCATTTGCTAATCATCGTATTACAAATAGATACTTCGAGTTAACATTGAACTGATATAACAACCATATATACTCATGATGGAACACCCAAATACAAAGAGTCTCTTTTATATCCGATTTGTTAACGACAATGAAGAAGTAGTGAATGAACAATAGAAGAAAAATAGAAATTTATTTTAACGATATGAATTTACCACACACACTACACAGCACACAACAATGAAATAAATGAAGAATGAAAAATATAGACACACAGGTATGTATAAAAATAAGTCAATCTAACTGGCTACCTTGCTTAGAGAATAGAGTTCAATTGTCACAGCCAAATAACTAAAGTATATATAAACAGTTAAATCATGCTACACCCCTCTCTCGCAAATTACAAATACACACAATAAACAGTTAAATCATGCTACACCCCTCTCTCGCAAATTACAAATACACACAATAAACAGTTAAATCATGCTACACCCCTCTCTCGCAAATTACAAATTCAACAGTAAACAGTTAGAATTAAACAGTGTAATGTCCTTATAAAATTAGATCACTGCATAATCTTACAAAGATTGCAAAATACATCATACAAATAAGTGCATTCACATTCACTCACTTTCTCAACTAGATGAGATTTTTGACTGACACATTGCGCGCAACTTTCGAGGAATTACCCAACCGTGACTCCTGTGCATAGCAGGTAAATAGAAACGCTAATACACGCACTGGTGACTCCTTCATGGACAAGGAACAACTTCCGATCAAACAACAATGCCACTCACATCAAATGTTGTAATTACCATTGTCGTTAAACGTTGGAGCAGTGGATGCAGAGAACTATTTTTGGTACCGCAAGCGGTTAGTTACATTGTCGTAAATGACAAAAATGTATCCGTAACACACTATTCTACGTTTCCGATTCTGTGATTTGTTAGATTTGTTTGTGCTGAGGGAGGGGGGAGGCAGTGATGGTGGTGGGCTTGAAATATGGCAATTAGCAATTCTGCGTCCTACCGGCCAAAGGAACTGGAACGAGTGTATGATGTGAGATTAGTCTCCTAAATACCCCACGTACAATGTCTTCACTAGGGCATAAATATCTCAATTAATTAATTAATTAAAGTTATGCTAGTAAAAACATTTACACTCGCATCACTATCGCTTTCGAAGGCTGATAAATGATAATTCAGACATCTCACATTTATCTCGATTAATTACTTAATGAACATGAACTTGTTTACTGTACTAAAACATAGTCAGGCACGTACCAGCAATAAAAGGAATCCACGAGTGTTTGAAAGCCTGACTACTTACTTCAGTCATTCATATCGCCTCATCTCGTGATTACCAACAGTAGACATTTTGCGGCGCAAACAGTATTTTTCTTTCTTCGGACTCCCTGTCTGGTATGGCGTGCGTTCGACCGACAGAGAGTTAAGGCGGCTTCGTTCGTTCCTGATTTCAATACAGAAAAGCTCTATCAAAGAGAAGTAACTCTAAATCACCCCTAGAACTTTCAACCGGCTCGGTCAGCTCGCGTCAATTAGCGTCGTAAGCTCAGCCCAATTGACAACCGAGCTCTCAGAGTAGTCCGTGCAAGTGAGGTATTTACTACAAGTAGTTAGATTAGGATGGATGGGGGGTGTCGTTAAAGTACAATTTATTTGTACACGGCCTGGTCAGGTGGGCCGACTACAGAAATGTCTTGCATATTGTCACGTAGCACAAGCTATAACTGTCACGCTAAATTTTCCGTTGCCTGAAGTTTCGGAGCGAATTCTTCTGCAAAAGTAATGGCGTCGATCAGCCGTGAAGAAAGCGCGCCGACAGCTGGCGCTGAGTTGACTCCCCGACCTTGGAATGGATGGCTGAGTACGGATCGCACTTTGAACAATCATATTTCTCTCTATTTTTACGCGCGCGAAAATCCGCGTTAACAGGCACTTTCGTGTCTGATCTCGTGACAAGGTGCTGTCGTTGTTTTCGTTGGACTGTAAAAAAAAACATACTACTTAGGACAAAAGATCTTTTTCTAGTTTAGGTTTCATGTTCAATCCATATCACATACACACCCCTTCACCGAATCACGCAAACTGAAATTAATTATTTGAAAATTAAAAAAAAAAGTAGTAATATTTCTTTGCTCATGAGAAAATAACATTAATTAAAACGCACTGACTTTTATTCCAAAAAAACTTTTGCTTTTTGAAATGGTCACCTGTGAAAGGTTATAGTTCCACAGCAAGTATATTAATTTGTTTTGTGGGGTTGCATGAAATCGATAGAAAAACTAGATACTTCGTATATATTTCTTTGAGAGAGGTATTGTGTTAAGTGAATGTGTATTTCTTTGAGAGAGGTATTGTGTGAAGTTAATGTGTATTTCTTTGAGAGAGGTATTGTGTGAAGTTAATGTGTATTTCTTTGAGAGAGGTATTGTGTGAAGTTAATGTGTATTTCTTTGAGAGAGGTATTGTGTGAAGTTAATGTGTATTTCTTACAGAGGTATTGTGTGAAGTTAATGTGTATTTCTTTCAGAGGTATTGTGTGAAGTTAGTGTGTATTTCTTTCAGAGGTATTGTGTGGTTAATGTGTATTTCTTTCAGAGGTATTGTGTGAAGTTAGTGTGTATTTCTTTCAGAGGTATTGTGTGAAGTTAGTGTGTATTTCTTTCAGAGGTATTGTGTGGTTAATGTGTATTTCTTTCAGAGGTATTGTGTGAAGTTAGTGTGTATTTCTTTCAGAGGTATTGTGTGGTTAATGTGTATTTCTTTCAGAGGTATTGTGTGAAGTTAGTGTGTATTTCTTTCAGAGGTATTGTGTGAAGTTAGTGTGTATTTCTTTCAGAGGTATTGTGTGGTTAATGTGTATTTCTTTCAGAGGTATTGTGTGAAGTTAGTGTGTATTTCTTTCAGAGGTATTGTGTGGTTAATGTGTATTTCTTTCAGAGGTATTGTGTGAAGTTAGTGGTGGTTCAGTTGTATACCTGGATGACGAAATTGTAATGAGCACGCGTTCCCATGCGCCATGCTCTTTTTCCATTGTAAAACCGTTTGAAGTGAGTGGACTAAATTATGAAGTGACTTCATTGTTAAATATAAACAGCTGGATGTTAATTACTGAAGTCTATGTTACAATCTGTGAATGTAAATTCATGAAATCTTATCGTCATGTTTTATAAATGATCTTTAATAACAGTAATTGTGTTGAATTGTAAGTTAGCATGTAGCTAACATTTTGGATGATATAATCGATTGCAATAGACATTTCATCGCTGTCACCCTCTGTTACCTTAATGTTAACAGTAACTATGTCGGCTACAAAAGGAATATTATTTGTGCAGCTTGGCCCTTTTTATCCTTTTGCCTATTCCTCCTGTGGTTCTCTTTCACTACTGCCAGCTGCCCGGAACTCAGTATGATCTGATGGGAGAGCTACGTCATCGAAAGGGACTTCATGTGATCAACTATGGAAACACAGTTGGACTGTTCATCTTCGCATGAGGATCAAGCTAGGCTTATCCTTGAGACCACTCGCCATTGATGATCTGTTGTTATAAACTTTGATTAACGGTACGGATAGTGAACGTCCTCATTTGCTTATTGTACCTCGAAATAATTTTATTCTTTATTGTTTTCACTAGCAAATTATTTTGCTATCCCACATTTTAATTAATTATTGGAATGACCGTTAATTGGAATTGTCTGGGGGTGAGCAGTAGAAGTATGAATGTTGTTAATTAATTAAGAGGGAAAGATAACATTGCCAATTCCAGAGGGTATATCAACTAATTAATTTATCACTATAATGAATAATTGTCTGCCCCTTAAGTGCAAGGGGTAGGGACTGTAAGAGTGGATTAGACCATGGGGCCGTTATTAGCATTAAAAAAAATCAATTCATCAAATTCATAATTAATAATTCTCTTAATTAGTGCTAAGACAGGGTGATTAAAATAACCCCACATGTGACAACTGCATCCCACATACTCAAAAGAAACATGCATTGTTTTACTAGACGTATATAGTACACATATATATACACACACATATATATACACATTCACACACACACACACACATACATATATATACACATTCACACAAACACACAAAAACCACACATGCACAAATATAAATACATATGCATACACACACAATTCTTCCGTAATCACACATATTTGTTTGTGTCATTTGAGCTCAATTCTGCTTCCAGCTTTTGCTGATGTCGTATGCAGACGCAAGCGCCAAGTGAGAAATTCCTGTTCTAAATGGAGAAATGCAGTGTCTTTGATTGTGAGAGATGCAGTGTCTTGGGTTGTGAGAATTACAGTTTGAGTGGGTGTTTGTTGGCAGACTTTCTGGGTGCGTTCTCTCGCAACCCGGGCAGCAAGCAACGCCCTACTGTTTCCGATGTTTACCTACCTAGATCTCTAGCGCGCTTGGTCTGTAACACACGCAACCAGAGTTATCGACCCAAACCCACGGACTTGACACTAAGCCCACCATACTTCTGTCCCTTTCTTCTTGTCTTGTGTGCCTCACCCCACAGGTAGTTGGACGATACTAAGTATGAACGCACATGTAAGCGACATTAAACTTGAAATCTCAAACTACAAGTAAATTTATACATTAGCTGCTGACGCCAAGGAAAAGGGAGATTATTTTACAGTAAACTTCTTACTTAACACGTGAAGGCCATGAAACAGTCGTCTAATGGTTCCCCAGCCGCAGTTCAAATCATCTGTAGCGCATACTTGGCACAACCGTGTGCTATAAATAGCGAAACACCACTCGCTTCCGTTTGTCCTCTAACATACTGCTAGCCGAGACGCGATCTCCTTTCAACCAAAAAAAAAAAAAAAAAAAAATCGTTTCAACCAAAGTCGACTTTCACGTCTGAAACCAGCAGCACTCCGCGCTGATGTTACAAACGCTCCGAACGGAGTCAAATTTTCTGACCGCTTCAGGACAAATTAAGTATTTCCTTCGTTTACGTGCGCTTAGGATGAAATTAAATTGGCTCTAGACACGTGACAAACAATTCATCAAACGCCGACGTCCCATGTTTTGGTGACGAATCCCCTGTTCTCTCAAGGAGGAAGTCAGTCGTTTTCATTATTGTAATTTGGCGTGCTCTAATTTAAAAATACCTCTAGTTGTCTCTCTCTAACTCTAACTCTATTATTCTTTCTCTCTCACTTCCAGGCTCCCAGCTTCTCTCCTATATTTGTCTCTTTCTTTCCCTGAGCTCTGCTGCATGATGATAAACTTTACAATGACAAAATTAGAACAAAATTTTAACACTGTGTTAAAAGAAAGAAATCTAATCTTCATACAAGGATCTCTTAGAGTAGATTTTTAATAGCTGTTCTGCCTTGACTCTCCACTCTCCCCGATATTTTTTTATTTTAATTTTGTTGTTGACTTACACGGTTTTTACCCAGTAAGAAAGCTCCGACCGATTTAAAATTAATGCGGTGCTAAAAAAAATGAGAGCTCTGACCGATTTAAAATTACTGCAAACAATGCGGTGCTAAAAAATGAGAGCTCTGACCGATTTAAAATTACTGCAAACAATATGACGTTGAAATAAGAAATCCCTTTAATTACTGATCAGTAGCGCATTTACACATGTATTTCCGTTTTTGCCGACCTGGAATTTTTGCTTTCAGTGTATCCCACTCAATCCATATTTTGTACGGAGAAGAAAAGGAATCTGACATTTTTGCAGCCCTTGGGATAAACTTGACGAGGTACGGTCTCTCTTTACCTCAAGGGCTGTCACGCCGCCGACAAAGTGAAATGAACTAAATCCAAAATAACAAACAAGTGGCGACAGTACTACAACGGCATATTTTTGTTGTTGCTTATAACTTTTGAAATCTTAGAATTAAAAAATTTCTGGAATTCTTGTCGCGCCTCTGTTTGGGAGTATACGGTAAAGCTACAGTTTGCATCTTTTAAGGAGAGGTCAAAATGTTTCGAGTAGACTCATTACGAGCCTCGGATTTTGCGAGACGAGACGAGACGGAAGTCAATATTACCACGTGACTTGCTAAAGTACTGGACAGAGACCGTTCCTCCTAAGAGAGGGAGAGTATGGCTCCAGGGACCAGGAAATTGTTTTTTTTTGTACTCCTGGATGTTAAGAGATTTTTATTTGAAAGTTTAAAACTCACAGAGTTCAAATTTGCTAAGCATGTTAATATTTAAATAAAATTTCCAATGGCTACCTGACTAATAACAAATTCACATAGTGGCTGAATGATTTAACGGTCGATTATGTAAATAAATAAAAGGTAATATTAATATAATGTCTGTCTATCTGTCCACGTCTGTGTCTGTCTACCTGCCTACTTATCTCCTCACTGCCTGCCTATCTACTTATAATTATATCATCCATCCACACCTCCCTCCATTAATCCCTCCCATCCATCCATCCGTTCGTCCGTCCGTCCGTCAGTCTGCCTATCTATCTATCTATCTATCTATCTATCTATCTATCTATCTATCTATCTATCTATCTATCTATCTATCTATCTATCTATCTATCTATCTATCTATCTATCTATTTTCTTTCTTTCTTTCTTTTTCTTTATTCTTTCCCTTTCCCTTTCCCTCCTTTCTTGATGGTTTGTATTTACACGTACATTTATATTGTTTCTGAGAAATATAGTTCACATTTAGTGTTTGTGTAAATTTCGGCAGAAAGGTATCATTTTTGTGTGTGAGCACATTGATAGATTTGGATAATGCTTATGTTTTTGTAAGCGTCTATGTGTGCTTGTATGTTTATGTTTGTGTGTGTTTGTATTTGTATGTTTATGTTAGTGTGTGTGTGTGTGTGTGTGTGTGTGTGTGTGTTTGTGTGTGTTGTGTGTATGTTTGTATTGAAAGATGATATAAACTGTAGTGTGAGAACACGATAATAATTATGAGAAAGAAAAAAAAACAATGTTAGTGATAAGAAGAAGAACAGCATAACCCTCCCCCGAGGCCCTCCTTTCTTTTCTCACCTCCGGAAATAATATTGGTTGTCGGTGCTCCCAGCGGGTAAACCAGAAATAATCTACCCGCCTTTCTCTTTCACAAATTTGTTTCGCTCTGACTACTGCTCATTATCTCCCTTGCTCCAAACCCGCCTTCTGTTTCAATCATCCTATTTATTTCTTAGGGCAGAGTTGTCTCTCTTTTCGCGTCATCGGTGCTTTCCCTTTAGCTACGACAGCTCAGTGTTGGTAAGTCGTTCGCAGCACGAAACTCTTAACAGTTTTACATATGGAAAGTATTTAAAGACTGCTGTAATTTAGTAGAGAAAGTATTTTATGACCCATTCGGCGTTAGACAGATGGAAGTTTTACATAAGAAAAGTATTTAAAGAACGCGATTATAGTAGAGAAAGTATTGTATTACCCACTCTGCGTTAGACAGATGGAAGTTTTACATATGAAAAGTATTTAAAAATTGCGGTTATTTAGTCGAGAAAGTATTTTATGACCCAATCAGCGATAGACAGATGGATAGTGAGACGTTTTAGAGTGATTGCGACAATGAATGTTGGAATCGTGTATGCTCCAGAGGTTCCTCTCGCATTCATGAACATTGGCGCGAGTGCTTGCCATTAATTAAGAGATGTTCACGAGTACATGCCATTAATTAAGAGATGTTCACGAGTACATGCCATTAATTAAGAGATGTTCACGAGTACATGCCATTAATTAAGAGATGTTCACGAGTACATGCCATTAATTAAATGATTTTCACAAGTGTATACCATTTATTAACTGATTTCCATTAGTGTGTGCCATTAATTAAGTGATTGTCACGAGTGCATGGCATTAGTTAATTAATTTCCACGAGTACATGCCATTAATAAATTGATTTCCGCCGAATGCGTGCCATTAAATCAGTGATTATCACGAATGCGTACCATTAATTGATTGTCACGAGCGCGTGCCATTAATTAATCGATTGTCAAGAGCGAGTGTCATTCATTAAGTGATTGTCATGAGATCGTGCCATTAATTGATTGATTACCACGAGCACGTGCCATTAATTGATTGTCACAAGCACGTGCCATTCATTATGTGATTATCACGAGTGCGTGCAATTCATTAATTGATTTCCACGAGTGCGTGCAATTAATTAATTGATTTTTATGTACACAGTCCATTAATTAACTGATTTTCATGATTCCAGGCAATTAAGTAACTGGTTTTCATGAACACAGGCCATTAATGAAGTGATGTTCATGAACACTGACCATTAATTAATTGATGATCACGAACACATGTCATTAATTAAGTGACTCATCGTACACCAGTGGGAGAGACAAAAGAAAGACGGTGTGGCAGAGTAAATTTGCCTATTCCTATTTCTAAACTTAATTACTTTATAAATTCTTAAATTGATTAAGTGATTCTACCTTTGGCACTCCTTATGATGGTAATTTTTGTAAATGTCAGAGTTGGAGTTAACACTGGACTTGAGAATATGCTAGAAATTGCTGATGGAATGCAAACCAGTTCCAACTAGATGAGTAGTTTTTATTATCCAGTGGATAAGATTTATGCAAACGAGACATGCAAATGGTCTGCAATCAAACAAAATATGCTATAAGAAGCTTAATATGACAATACGAAATAATTTTCAGATAGGGGCTCAGGTATAATTTGTCCATGACCCCATACACAACTGAACAATTAACAAGATAATGGCAATACAAAACATTACAGAATGACAATACATGAATATGAAATGATAAGAATTTGATGAGATGATTAAAAATGAAAAATAAGAAACTTTAGAAAACAACAAAATTAAATAAAGAAAAGTGAATTTGGTAGGAAAGGACACAGACCAGATATTAATCTCACAGAAATATCTCATTAAGATATTTTCACTCAAAAAATAAAAAATGTTCTTCAGGTGTCTTATTTCACTTTTCCAAAGCACAAAGTGGTTCTGATTTCATTGAATAATCTTTCATTATAATGAATCCTAGTGGCCAAAACAACATAAACTGATTACAAACTAGGTTCAACTTCCACAGTAGTAGTATTCTTAAAGTTCAAATCACAAGTCTTACTTGAAAGTAGATACACACTATTTATCTGTCTTTCCTTCTTTTCTAAGTCCAAAATTTGCAGAGTTGAACTTTGACACTAAGACTTAACTCTGATTTCTGGTAATGTCCTTCGATTCAGGGTTATCTCCCTTGAGACCCTTGCCCCTTTTCCAGAAAAGCACAATAATATATCATTGCTCGATCAGCTCGGTTACATCAAACCCAGAAACCTTGTGAAAGCTTTTATACAGCTTTAAGTATCTTGTTACATCAAACCCAGAAACCTTGTGAAAGCTTTTATACAGCTTTAAGTATCTTGTTACATAGATGATATTTCATTTGTGAAGTTGGGCTATTCCCATTTTAACAATTTATAAACTATCTTATCCTGCAAAAGAAAATTCATTAATACAAATTTTAAATACCCATTTTGTCTTTTTATTGATAAACTTACACATACCTTCTTTAGCATTTTTACTTTACACACAATTGAAGAAAATTGAATTCTTACCTCTTATCCTTTTTTTACCAATCAGAGCATTTTGACTATCTCTGTGCTGTTATGTAGCTCTATGGACTTCCCTTCCCTGAAAGGTTTACAAGGGGACTGTTCTGTATTTTGGTTTAGACTTGTTTATTTATTCTTTATGCAATCTGGATTCCATTAATCCCACCCACCCACATATAGCTGGATTTTCCATTTCAGATGGGGGCAGTCTGGTTTTAGTCATGGTCTGGTGAATAGTCCATTAAGAAAATGTATTTATTGTTATATTGCAGGGTTTTCTTGACTACAGCTGACAGTTTTCAGACTGACCAACCCTTATTATGTGAGAGCCTTTTCTCTCCCTTCCTTTTTTTCTAACTTTCTTCAGATATGTGGCTGAATGAAATACTGTGCATTGCTTTCTATGGATGCATGACAAGAAACTATCATTCCATTTTTCTCTTCTGCTATGCCCAGCTTATATCTTAACTGGCAGTATTCCATATTGTGTAATTCTTCTCCCTTTGTGGTCATGTTGGTTGCATGGTTGGAGATTAATTAAGTTTAACTAATTAATTAATGAGGAGGATAGCTATCCTTAAAAAAAACTGATTTTAAACCATTGTTTAGCAAGTTGAACTTAGAGACTGGTTTTTTAGGGTCTTCTGCAATGAGAGGCCAAAGGTGGAAAAACAACGTGGTAATCCTAAAAGGGAAGCAGACACATTTTGTGTACATAGTCTTTTCTTAGTGAGGCTGTCTTGTTTTTTCTTAAGAAGTTTGGGTCTGGTTTTTTCTTAGGGAGGCTGAGTCTCGTCTTTTTGCAGTAAGGCCATATAGTTCCTTTTTATTAGGTTGAACATAGTCTTTTCTTAGTGAGGCTGTCTAGTCTTAGGAAGTCTTCTAGTCTTTTTTTAGGAAGGCTCTCTAGTCTTTTTATAAAATGGCTGTCGATACTTGTCTTAGTGAGACTGACTAATCTTTTCTTAGGAAAGGTGCCAATTCTTGTCTTAGTGAGGCTATTTAGTCTTTTCTTAGCAAGGTTGTCTAGTCTTGTCTTAGTGAGGTTGTCCAGTCTTTTCTTAGTGAGGCTGTCTAGTCTTTTCTTAGGAAGGCTGTTTAGTCACGTTAGTAAGGCTGCAAAGTCTTGTCTTGGTGAGGCTGTCTAGTCGTTTGTTAGTGAAGCTGTCTAATCTTTTTTAGTGATGCTGTTTGGTCTTTTCTTAGCGAGACTGTCTAATTTTTTGTTAGTGATGCTGTCTAGTGTTTTCTTAGTGAGGCTGCTTATCTTGTCCTAGGAAGGCTGTCTAGTCTTAAGAAGGCTGTCTAGTTTATTCTTAGGAAGACTGTCTAGTCTTTACTTAAAAATGCTGAGTGTTGTCTGATCTTAGGAAGACTGTCTAGTCTTTACTTAGGAAGTTTGGGTCTAGTATTTTCTTACGAAGGCTACCTTTTCTTTTCTTAGTGAGGCTGCCTAGTCATTTCTTAGGAAGGTGGAGTATATCTTTGGAAGGCTGTCTAGTCTTTTCATAGAAAGGCTTAGTCTTTTCATAAGGAGGCTGAATTTAGTTTTTACTTAAGGAAACTGAGTCTACTCCTTTCTTAGGGAGGCTGAGTCTTTTCTTTGTGAGGCAGATTAGAATCTTTTCATTAGAGTCTTTTCATGGGCGTGAAGATTGGATATTGCATTATGGTATCGGAATGTTGGACAGAAGCTGACTTAGAATATCGCAAGACTGAACAGTTTGTGCCTTATAAATATCAGAATATTGGCTAGAAACTACTTTTTGGTGAAGGAAAATTGAATGGTAGCTGTCAAATCTTCATCCAATTCATGTAATTTGTGGCAGATGATTTCTTTCTTAGCTGGGGTTCACCTTGTGTCTTTTTCTAGAGTGACTTAATGAGTGAGTGAGAGAGAACTGAGTTGAACTGATCATCTTATTAGTTTAGACTATCATCATGTATTGTAAACAGAATTGATTGTAAATGTCAACAACACATTATTATAAACACAAAGTTTCATAAACATAACTGCCAGTTAAAAATAGTAAATAAAGAAATAATAACAGACCACTCCTAACACACTGACTGAAAGAAAGAAAGAGAAAAGATAGAGAGAGGGAAAGAGGTAGAGATAGAATAGAGAGAGGATAGAAAGAAGATGAGAGAGGGACATGGATGAGAGAGAAATGTGAAAGAGAGATGGATGAGAGAGAGAGAGAGATAGGATAATAGAGAGAGACTGGAAGGGAGAATAATGAGAGAGATAAGATCTGAGATAAGAGTGATAGGATAGAGTGAAAGGATTGGAGAAAGAGAGATAGGATGAGAGAGAGACAAAAAGAGAAAAGAGAGATGATGAGAGGGAGAGAGAGGATGTGTGTGTGAGTGAGAGAGAGAGAGAGAGAGAGAGAGAGAGAGAGAGAGAGAGAGAGAGAGAGAGAGAGAGAGAGAGAGAGAGAGAGAGAGAGAGAGAGAGAGAGAGAGAGAACAAAGTTTTAAGTACACACATCCGAGGTAAAGCATACAGGAAATGTTTGCGTTGTAATTCGATTGATTGGTATGTTTCAAGTGGGTGACAAACTTAACTTCACGCACCGGGTAATAAATGGCTCGATTAATCTGGCCCCCAGGCGTTTCTGACATATTTAACATAGGACAATGGATAAATACAACATTACAGAATGACAGACAGACATATGAATAGATCAGAATTTAACAATGAGGTGAGCAAAGAAAACTAAGAATTTTATAAGACAATAACATAATTAAATTAAAGAAAAGTGAAGTTTAAATTTTCGGGATGCAGCACAAACGTGACTACATAGTATCCTCTACTACCACCGCAAGAATGCAGGTTAATGTATTTAGTATCTAGTAGTAGCTCTCTAAAGAATTCTTTCCTAAGATAACTGTCTCAGAAAAGATCCCCTCCTAATTCCTCTCTAAGACAATTTCTCTCAGTGTGGAATCTTTGACCAAGAAACTTAACTTTATCTTGTCAAAGCCTCTTTATTTTACAAGTGGTCTCCCTTTGCCTCTTTGCCAGGTGAACCTCCTCAGTCCATTTCAACACAACCCAAAAGGGTAAAGCAAAACCAAAAGTAAAACCAGAAACCCTCCAATAATTTATATGCAGCTTTAAATATTTTATTATATACATGATAATTCAATTGTGAAGTGGGTATTTCTATGTTCACAATCTTCAGCTAACGTCTCCTGTAAAAAATATTCATTAGTGCAAAATTAAATCTCACTCTCTAAAAAATTAATAACTTGACAACAAAAGGCGGTTGTTTACACACTGTGGTAAAAATTAATAACTTGACAACAAAAGGCGGTTGTTTACACACTGTGGTAAAAATTAATAACTTGACAACAAAAGGCGGTTGTTTACACACTTTGGTAAAAATCAAATCGTTCCACCTATCATTCTTTTCTTAGTCAAGTGTTTTGACGATCTAATGTTATGTGGTTAACGGACTTTCCCTTGCGCATGAAATGGCCGGACTGGAAGTGGAGATTTTAAGCTGTTTCTGTATATTTATATCTTTTTGCATTTGGTTCCCCCCCCCCCCCGACTATGCATCTCCAGCAGACTGATACCTATTATGCAACTCTCGCCTTTTCCATGTCCACTCTCTCAAAACACTTTTCCAGCTAAAGACAAAATTAAATACGGTGCATTCTTTCCAAGGATGCACGACAATAAATAATTTACTTCCAAAACATCATCCTCTACATTCGTGTGAAGGTCAGACTAACAAAGTGTTGGAGTATCCTTGTAAACTGAAGACAGAGTTTCAAATTGTCGACCATGTGAGTGAGCGCTTAGGACGCATTTTTATCTATCAATTCAGACTGCCAGAACAGAAAAAGAAAAAACACTTCAAGGCCTTAGTTACGGATAAAGAGTCAACATTATCCATAATTTGAAATTACTGAGGCGATTCATTATGCACTTTGATTGGCTAATATTTCATGCACGTTTTAAAACTCCGGAACTGGAGAGTGTCATTGTCTTCATTCGCTATATGACTATAAACATTATTTCACCACCTCCTGCTTGCTTGCTTTCCAATAGGAGTTCAGATGAGCGCAACAGAAAGGGATTATCAACACTCTAGAGTCTTTTGTGTTATCGCCCTTTGGTTCATGTGTCAGAACTGACGTGTATCAGCTGGCACTCATCTCCATACAATCAACCACATAATTTAATTATCAATCTAAACTAGTGAAACACGAGATCATTATAATTACAAGGTGGATCTGTTCAATTTCTATGACGGATATCGTTTAAATGATAGACCCCACCCTTCTAACTGATCCATACTTTATAACTCTCGTGGCAAGTTTGGACTCGATCAGACAGGTCGATTGACACGACTGAGGTATGTACACAACAGCGAGTCCCATCCAGTCGCCACTAAGTGTATGTGCGTGCGTTTGTGTGTGTATGTCTCTGTATGTGTTTGTCTGTGTGTTTAATTGTATGTCTCTGTGTGCTAGTGTATGTTTGTGTGTGTGTATGTATGTCTGTAAGCACGGCGAGTGTTCTGCACGCATCAAGAAAAGCGAAATGCTTTCGTTTACTTGCCTATGAGAATTATCCTGCAAAGACGTTAGAGCGGTCTCCCTTTCATTTAGGAGATTTCCTTTAATTTTTTTTTTAGATGATTTAAAACACACAGTGCTGAGTAACGGTGATAGTGCTGAGGTTGAAAGAAAAAAATAAATAAAGAAAAAAGATCGCGGTTTTAGCTCACGAACAATTAACTAGATTTGTCACCTTCACAATTATCTATCTATCTATCTATCTATCTATCTATCTATCTATCTATCTATCTATCTATCTATCTATCTATCTATCTATCTATCTATCTCTGCTCTTATGTAAATGACAGTATAGATTGTCATTTAATGTTTATTTTGAATGGTAAGGAAGAATCCTCTCGCAAGCAGAAAGATTCTATTTGTTAATGTCAAATTTTGCCGGTCGGGCAAAGTTAGATGTATTCACATAATAGTAACCACTCTGTGTGTGCGCCAGAACTAATTTCCCATTCGCGTAGCGTTTCTCGGTAATTTACCTAGCGTGACCTAAAATTTGACTGAACTACACACGTCAATTTACCCAGAGTGACCTAAAAATAGGAATGAACTAACCACATCAAAATAGTAACGTTACCTGAAAACAGTGCAGGAGTACACACGCCGGAGATGCTGCGTGACCTCAAATAGGCTACAGCGTCAAAGTAGCTAACGTGACCTGAAAACAGTACAGGACTACACGCGTCAAAGCAGATTGCGTGACCTGAAAACAGGACTGGACTACACAGGTTAAGGTAGCTATCGTGACCTGAAAACGGGACAGGACTACACACGTCAAAGTACCTAACATGACCTGAAAACAGGAGTGGACCACACACGTCAAAGTACCTAACGTGACCTGAAAACAGGAGTGAACTACACACGTCAAAGTACCTAACGTGACCTGAAAACAGGAGTGGACTACACACGTCAAAGTACCTAACATGACCTGAAAACAGGAGTGGACTACACACGTCAAAGTACCTAACATGACCTGAAAACAAGAGTGGACTACACACGTCAAAGTACCTAACGTGATCTGAAAACAGGAGTGGAGTACATAGACAAGGCGAACTGACATAGACACGGAGACAAGCAATACGAATTTCTTTGACTAGTAAGGTACATAAAGAGAACGACGGCGATGAAATCAATGTACTGGACATTTATTGGACAGCAGTGAGGACAAGTTCTCTATGGAGGAATAGTGGTTTACGTAGAATGGAGGAGTGGACAGAATGTGGAATGGAATAGGAAAAATATATTTTCCTGATCAGGAGTGGACCGAAGTCCAGAAGGAAGACACTAGGACAGATGATGATGGGATAAAGATTTATGTTTGCTTCGAACAATCGCGATTTCGCGGACAGAAAAGCATGATCAGAGAGTGGAGTCATTAGTCGTTAATTTATGATGCACATAGAAGCGATTGGACAAAACACAGTTTCTGCGTCCTAGCAATTATTTCATGTCAAAGACAAAAGCAATTCGACATTGGCACGGGTGGACAACACCGACAGAAATAGTCGTCCAAACAGACAGAAACGATTCGTCGATACAGACAGAAACAATTCGACCACAGAGACAAAAATAGTTTGTCCAAGGAGACAGAAATAGTTCATCCAAACAAACAGAAATAGTTGGTCCAAACAGAAAGAAATATTTCATCCAAGCAGACAGAAATGATTCATGATACAGATAGAAATGATTTCGCCGTCACAAACAAAATCGACTTGATGGTAACGACAAAGATAATTCGACGACAGACGAAAGTGATTCAGTAACAGACAGAATGTACAAAGAAGTTGTGACATAGTCATCCATACAGACTTCAGTTCCGGAAGTAATTTTATTTTTTAAAACAAGGCTTTTGGCGGAATTCCTTTGTTTCATGACCTTTAGACTCTCTTTCCAAAATGTGAGAGATGCAAAGGTACACACACAATTTGCTTTGTCATGAGTGCGTGATATCGTCTTGCTTGCACTATGGTACAGGACTTTGTGGCTTCCAAGAATGCGGGATGTACTTCTTAAATTGACTGTTACCACAAATCCAGTGTGTAAAATAATTCGATGATTGCTAAAGAAAGAGGAAAGAAAAGGGATAGAACTTTAACAAACCGGGCAACGGAGAATATTTTCATTTCAAAGAGACCATAATACACTCTTAAAAATGAAAGGAAAATACAAATTAGAAATAAACAATAACGCAAAACACAACCTTAACACCCCCCCCCCCCCGTGCCATAATAGCAAATATCGTAAACAACATGGCTACTAAAGGGAGCTAATCCAAAGATACTGGTGAGATATTTCCTAGAAGTGTATCCCGAAATTAGAAAGACCAGGTGCAACTAATGCTTGGCATGGTTTCATATTTCTTTGACCTGAACTGTTTACAATAATTCTTTTTATAAATTTCCGACAAAGCAAATAGCATTTGTAGATAAATTACTGAAAGATATATAGATAAGCATACCGACAAACATTCTTAAAAAAACAGATAGAAGAATAGGCATATAGACTAGTAGATATACACATAAATACATTAAGCTGCTTAATCTCGCCTACTTTAGTTTCAATCAAATCCCATCTGTCTCAGAACTTGGAATCGTCACGCAATTAACATTTAATGAGATGGAAAACCAGATTCTGGAATTAGATAAATGCTATGTATCGATGCCTCGCATGTAAACATTTAGGCGTTTATTAGCAGCAAATAAATTACCATGACACGTTTAATTTTTTTTTTTTGTTTATTAGCGCGCGCCTGTTTTAATCAACACGCTTGCTGATAATAAGCCAGCTTGCTTAGAGAACTTCGCCCGGAGTTGTAGTTTTCCCAGTATATAAAATCAATTTGCATCCGAAGTACTTTAGAATTGTATCGCGGACCCAAAGTGTGTAAATGTATACATCAATTTGCAACCGAAGTACTTTAGAATTGTATCGCAGACCTAAAGTGTGTAAATGTATACATCAATTTGCAACCGAAGTAGTTTATCATTGTGTCTTTGAGACAGTGCACAACTGTTATTCGCGGTCTGTAAATGTGCTTTACATTTGTGATATGTGATATACATAAAAAAGATGGCTGAATTGAGATGAATTATGGATAGACAGGCAGAAAGATAAGTATTCAAAAAATTCGATAAGTAAATAAAATCAGAAATACGAAGATACGCATATAAACAAATATATGCGAACAGACGATTGGAGAGATGAATAAATGAACGACTATATAGATATCTAGACAAAGTAGAATTAATGCGAGAAAGAGAAAGTATGAGACTGTGACAGCAGACCATGAAATAATCAACATAGTTTAAGAATCATATCATTGTAGACATATCAAATTAGGTAAAAAATATTGATTAACAACACACCTCTAGGATTAGCAAAACACGTCTAATCTGGCATTAACAAGTTATTTCTTTTATATAAAATTAATTCGGTATTACCAAATATAAAAAAATGCAGCAATATTAACACTAAGACACTTTCAGTTCTTTACCAAAAACACGACTCTTTCAGCATTCTCAAACACTCTTAGCGGAACTTGTAGTGCAATGTCACATAACCCTTCTAGTATTGTATTACCAAAACACATCTAGTGCAGTATTATCTAACCCTTCTAGTATGGCATTACCAAAACACTTCTAGTGCAGTATTATCTAACCCTTCTAGTATTGTATTACCAAAACACTTCTAGTGCAGTATTATCTAACCCTTCTAGTATTGTATTACCAAAACACTTCTAGTGCAGTATTATCTAATCCTTCTAGTGCAGCATTACCAAAACACTTCTAGTGCAGCATTACCAATACACTTCACTTCTAGTGCAGCATTACCAATACACTTCACTTCTAGTGCAACATTACTAATACACTTCACTTCTAGTGCAGCATTACCAATACACTTCACTTCTAGTGCAGCATTACCAATACACTTCACTTCTAGTGCAACATTACCAATACACTTCACTTCTAGTGCAGCATTACCAATACACTTCACTTCTAGTGCAGCATTACCAATACACTTCACTTCTAGTGCAACATTACCAATACACTTCACTTCTAGTGCAGCATTACCAATACACTTCACTTCTAGTGCAGCATTACCAATACACTTCACTTCTAGTGCAACATTACCAATACACTTCACTTCTAGTGCAACATTGCCAATACACTTCACTTCTAGTGCAACATTACCAATACACTTCACTTCTAGTGCAACATTACCAATACACTTCACTTCTAGTGCAACATTACCAATACACTTCACTTCTAGTGCAACATTACCAATACGCTTCACTTCTAGTGCAACATTACCAATACATTTCACATCTAGTGCAGCATTACCAATACACTTATAGTTTACCATTACCAATACTACCAAATATAGGGCATGGTAAGGAAGTACAGGATGACTTTCTGGCCTCATCTGATACAATATCGGAATGTGTTTGAGCTGTTAGCACCAGACACTGAAGTGTCATTAGGAGAATAATTTGTGTCTAATTACACGCACGCACGCACGCGCAAATAACATTTACATATAAAATAAACAACAAAACAACAGGAACACATGCAAAAACAAAACAAAACACAAACGATAGACGTGAGAAGAAAACAAGGCGAAATTGCGTTTCCGTTTAAAGATGTCTTATTACTTTGCTTCATCTTAAATGGAAACGTTTTTATCAATCAGTTCATCAAATGAAAAAGATATTCAGGCAAATTAGTGACCGAGCATTTTAATTTCAATCTCACTGCATTCGGTAATCGACGGTATAATTCCGTCAAAATACTTTGTAATATTTGTCGTGCTTGTATTTGTGTCTTATATTTGTGTGTTTGTATTTGTGTGCTTTTCATTTGAATTATTTTTAAATGGATTATTATTGTTTTACTCATTTGTCGTCCTCTGTTATTTTTATATTTAACATTTTAATTTATAACTTTCATTATTTATTAGTGATTAGCACTAGTCTTGGAGTTTCTGACGACGCGTGGATAAGGCGGTGTTTTAAGGCACATTTTGAATAAGGATATCTAGGCCCTCATGGACCTAGGCCGGGTACTAAGTTAGGCGGTCCCGTGTTCAATATGAATGACTAAACGTCGACTAATATGGCTGCCAGCTTTCCTTAAGTTTCTAAGGCACGCAGAACTTGTAGGTATTACAACGCCACTTATAGTAAAGCTAATAGAGTCGACACAAATTTCTAAGGCAAGGAAAACTTGTAACAAAGCTAATAGAGTCGACACAAATTTCCAAGGCAAGGAAAACTTGTAACAAAGCTAATAGAGCCGACACATATTTCTAAGGCAAGGAAAACTTGTAACAAAGCTAATAGAACCGACACACATTTCTAAGGCAAGGAAAACTTGTAACAAAGCTAATAGAGCCAACACAAATTTCTAAGGCACGCAGACTTGTAGGTATTATAACGTCACTTATACTGTAGTAAAGCTGAAAGAACCGATACACGTTTTGAAGGAATGCAAAACTTGTAAATATTACGTCACTTATAACAAAGCTAACAAGCCAAGACCATCGTCCAAGTTCATCTGGGTCGTTCTTTTTCAATGTCGGGGGTGGGGTGGGGAATAAAACTCCACCCCTCTCCGGTTAAAAGATTTTATTACGACTCATGACACTAAGTGGTCATTCGATATTCCTGTTGTCGAGGTACGTTCCACGACTCAGAAAGGACAGCAAGACAAAAGATAGTAGCCAAATCCCAGACCGGAACGAATTGAAATTTAACTTGTTGACTTACAAGTTCAAGCAAGTCACGTCTTTTCTGTTAGTTCCCAACCGGTTTTCTTTTAACAGCTAACCGGCATTTAGAGCTTACGCGAAAGTCCGCGCGTGGCCAATGGCGTCTGTATCTGTTGACAGTGGGCAGTAGGCAACAAAGGGTAGCAAGCACAGGCCAGAACTCGATCGATCGACAATTGTCTATTGTGGGTAGAACCTCATTAACATAGACCTCGTCCTGCCTGCAAGGAAAGGAAGGAAATCCTACTCTTGTAATTGGCAATTTGAAGTAAATATTACTACCTTGTAGCCATAAAGAATACAAAAACGACATTTAACAGCCAATTAGGCGAGCTTGTTGGCACTTCAGAGCGGTAGGATAGTGTTCAGAGTTCAAGAGGTCAATTTTCAGTAAAGATATTTTTTCCCCTCAGCGGAAATGCTGCAGACTGATAGTGAGCATTTTGTCATAGGGATTTTGTTTCGTTTTGTGATTTGATATTATGATTACTCTAACTTTACTCACTTCAAAGATGAGTGAATACCTTGAAGTACTTTAACGAGTGAAGACGAACACGATGGAAAGAACACAGGAAGCAGCTAGCAGTGACGTCATGCACAAACCAATTCCTCAGCAGCAGCGTCCAAACTCTCCCGTACAAAGCAAATGGCCAGAAGACACGCACCCATTCACGCACGCAGACACACTGGCACGTTCTTGTGCAAATGCAGGTATTTAGAAAATCTCCAACAAATGAAATAACTTTAACACTTATTAAATAATGCAGGTAATTATTGACGTCATTAGAGCGACAGAAAGGCTGGAGGATGTAAGCGAATAATCACTTATTTAATTAACGCTTTCCTTGGGGAAAAACAAAACCCACATAAAAAGCTTCATTTACGAAATACAGAGATGAATTTAGTAGCATTAGTATGTGGATGCACGAGCCCAAAATAATATCATTAGATATTTGAGTTGTTCCCCTTTGAAGTGAATGCATGTCTCCATTAGCCTGCGTGACACATCTTCTTAATGTAGGGGGCGCTTCCGGCTTCCGCCGCTTTCGCGCTTGGGAGGGGGGAAAGGTGGGGGGAGAGGGCGTGACACACTGAACCCTCTCTCTATTTAGCTCAGAGGCGTGACACCGCGTTTACCAGCGTGTTCTAGTAAGCATGTACAAGCAATCACACACATCAAAATGTTTCGGTCCAACTACTTTTTAATGGGTAAAAATGCGTTCACTGAATAATAATAAAAAATAATAATTCAAGATAAAATTTCAAGGCACGAGGGATCGTATTGTAACAAATGCAGTGTGTTTCGTCTTTCAGTGTTGTAAACATAAAGAAATGATTTTAAATTTCAACAATGAACTCTACGTACACTGAAGGCAATTTATCCATAAAGGAATATAATAGTTATTTGTTGTTGTTTGCTCCAGAGTTTTATGTCTGTTTCACGGTTTGCCATTTTCATTGGCGGCAATTTTCAGCTAGAGTGAATTACTGTTTTGAGAATAAGAAATAAGTAGGGACAGCTGACATTTGAAGTCAGTCAACTCAGTTGACTTTCCCAGCAGTGTCCAACGGTCCACGTTCTCAACGCCAATAGGTCGTTAACATGCATTTCCAATAGCACACGGGACCGGCTGTATCGTCCCGACCTGCTTGACACTCTCAGCCCACCACCCTGGAGTATCACCTCGTATGAGTTTTATGATTGACCGAGGTGGACTCGCACGTGAGCAGCCTGAACGGCCAGCTGACTCTCGCACCACCCTGTTCTTCCAGTGTGCTTGGCAATTGCTTCAATAAAGCATCTCAGAGTTCAACCCCCCGCTCTCGCACAAAACGTGTGCAAGAACACGTCCGTGTTCTCTCTAATTCGCTCTGTGTCGATTGGGCGCCTCCACCTACCGCATTTCACAGTCCAAATGCGAGGTTTCGTTAGGTGAAATGAAGTTTGCGTCTGAATATTATCTACTATTATGTTAAGGCTACCGCGCCTTTAATGTTGTTGTTCTTTTGATGATGAAGACACTAGACAATTTCCTTTTATTGTGGTTATCATTATAACCCCTCCCCCTTCCCCCCCCCCGATGAGATTTTATTATGTTACCTGACTTCGTGACTAGCTATGACAGATCTCCATTATGTAAAGGTTATTGTGCCGGTTAATTTTATTCTCCGGATGAGGAAAACAGTAGATAACAGTAGATAGCATTTTTTGTTTAACCACAGGAAACTATTATAATAATTTCATTCAATGCACTCTCTTGTGTATGGGCAAGAGTGTTAGGCTCTGTAATTACATTCGCGTTTCATTTGGTTGTGTAGGGTGTGTGTGTGTGTGTGTGTGTGCATGTGCGTGCATGTGTGTATGAGTGTTTCTGTGTATGTGCGTGCGTCTATTGCGGTGTGTGTTACATCAGGTCACACCTTAACTGAGATGAAAATTACGACTTCCAAATCTCCTTCTATGTTAATTGAAGCTGTTCCTCTCCTAATACCAGCATCTCAGGGGCAGATAAAAAAAAATCGCATTACACACTAGGAAGTTAAATATTTTGCGGGAATTCTCTCCAGGATAAAGCTGATGTGTAAGAAACAGTTGTCATGAGATTCACTCGTTTTGGGATGCTTTTTGTATATACGTGGAAAGTTTTGAAAGTCACGTTTGAAGGAACATGGCGGCAATGGCGGCGCTGGAAACAACAAAGCCATTAACGTCTCTGGGAGTTATTTCACAATAACGTGTGTTTACCTTAAAGCTAAATTGACTCAGAAAGCCGTAATAAAAGAGTGAATGCGGCACTGTGCTTGATGACGACAACCGCCAGGAACACAAGCCAACACGTGATGTTAATTATGAATGAGACACTCAAACACACGCACACTCATACATACCTATAAGTAAAAGACGTTCACACGCTTGTAATCAATGGAATGCTAAATATGTATTAAATTGAAGTGCACAAAATGTATGTTTTTATATGCGTGTGTGTGTGTGTGTGTGTGTGTTTGTGTGTAAATGTTATTTTATTCATTAAATATTTAAATCATTCAAAATAAAAATTTAAATACTTAGTTCTAAATATAAAAAATAATATTGAAAACAATTGGATTTCAGGAAGTTAATTGAAAGCAGTTATCGGTAGAAAAACTTTCATTCCTATGAGGTAGTAATAATTATGAAATAATAACAAACAAAGCACATTAACGATTGAAATAATTATTTCTCATGGAAAGGAAACTCTCTGGTGTTACTAGCAGTGCTCTTATTCCTATTATACACCAGGGTCAGCACTTTCTCCACCGTTCTCTCTCCCTCCCCCCCCCCCAACCTCCCTCTTCCCCTCTGCTTCGTGGTCATGATTGTGCACTACAGACTACTGACGAACTCAATTTAAATAACAAACAAACAAATCTAGCAAACAAACCCCAACAAAACAAATATAAAACCTTGAAGACAGCTAGGTCAATGACTTAATACCGGAGGCAGAAGACAGCTAGGTCAATGACGTAATACTGGAGGCAGAAGACAGCTAGATTTATGACGTAATACCAGAGGCAGAAGACAGCTCGAGAAGTCATTGATTTATTTTGCTCACTCTTTTCAAAGCCGCCATTTTTGCTTTGTCTCAGATCGTCCTGCAGGGAACAAGATGGGACATTTTTTCTTAGACAGAGTGTTTGAGGCGTTGATGTTTACAAGCCGTATTAGTACTGCGTCAGTGTTTTGAGACCTTGATGATAAAAAAAAAGTTTTAGTACTGCGTCAGTGTTTTGAGACCTTGATGATCAAAACAGTTTTAGTACTGCATCAGTGTTTTGAGAACCTTGATGTTAACAAACGGGTGTTAGTTTTGGGTCTGGTGTTTGAGACCTTGATATTAGAAAGCTGTGTTAGTTATGTATCTGGTGTCTGAGATCTTGATGTTAAAACGGTGTTAGTTCTGCGTCTGGTGTTTGAGACCTTGATGTTAAAAAACTGTTAGTTCTGCGTGTGAGGTTTGAGACCTTGATGTTAAGTGTCTGGTGCATGAGACTTTAATATTAAGAAAATGTGCTAGTTCTGCGTCTGTTACTTGAGACCCTGATGTTAAGAAACTGTTAATTCTGCTCCTGGTGCTTGAGACCTTAATTTTAAGAAACTATGTTAGTTCTGCGTCTGGTGCTTGAAACCTTGATTTTAAAAAAATGAGTTAGTTCTGTGTCAATGTCCTCTCATAGCAGACTTCTGTGCAATGAATCCGAATCTTGTATTTTCTTGTGAAGGTTCCTTTGTCTGAACAGGGAAAGGTTTGTTTACTAAATTATAGCTCCTTATTTTCTCATCACGGCTCGATTTTTCAAATTTACTTTTGCAACTTTCATTTTGCATAAGAAGTAGCGACATTTTGTAAGCAAAAGTTTTCTCTTTTCCTAATTAGCAATTTAGAAGTTTATTTTTTATCAGTTCATAATAAGCTTTAATATTTCCTACAAAACAATCCATAACAAGCCAAACCAATTTAATCCAAACCAAACAATCAAATCCAAAAGAACTAAAAAAAAAACCCCCCAAATAAAATAAACAACAATCGTAATAATACCAAGACAAATATCACACGACAAAACCGAATCGTGCACAATACAAACATTCATTAACATAATAAAATAAATAAATAATGACTTAGTATTAGGTGAAACATTTTAAAGAGGAAACAAAGAAAATATTAAAATGCATAATTTGACAATATGCCTGATTTATTTTGTTCGGATTTATTTTATTCAGTTCAATATTTTTTTTTTTGGTTGGGAAATCGATTTACAAGAAGTATGCCATTTAGAAATAATCTAGAGTATTTTATATGCCTATATCCAGAAAACCATTTTCTTTTCAAAAAATAATGGTTGCCTGGCTACAAAGCTTGACATTTTCTTGTTCCTCTACAAGACGTTGAAAAAATTTGAAAGACAATAGGAAACGCCAGAATTTTCCGTTGTTATTTAAAAAAATAACATAAATACCGATTGCTTTCTCTTATCTTGTAATTATTTATTTGGGGTAAATGTATGGAGTTATGAGTACCTAGAACGTGTACTGGATTATGCCTAATGACTGTGTATGGGATTATGCCTGACTGTATATGGGATTTTGCCAAACTGTGTATGGGATTATGCCTGACTGTGTATGGGATTTTGCCAAACTGTGTATGGGATTATGCCTAATGACTGTGTATGGGATTATGCCTAACAGTGTAATGATAAGGTAACTGTGGTGACAGCGACACAATAATCCTATATTTCCTTTGTAGTGGCATATTTCCTATGTTAACATTAATGATAAGGTAATCGTGGTGACAGCGACACAATAATCCTATATTCCCTTTGTAGTGGCATATTTCCTATGTTAACATTAATGATAAGGTAATCGTGGTGACAGCAGCGGAATGCCCCTTACAAATTTTGCGTCATCCAAAATGTTAGCTACTACTAACTTACAGTTCAACAGAATTACTACATGTATTATTATATATTATTTATAAATATGACACTGATAAATTCAAGGGTTTACACGCAAAAATCTGTCAACATAGATTTTGATAGTTGATATCCTCAAATCAATTGTTTGTATATAAAAAATTGCATCACTTTATAATTTGGTCCCACTTAGTTCAAGTAGTTTTACATATATATATCATATATATATGTGTGTGTTTGTGTGTTGTGTGTGTGTGTGTGTGTGTGTGTGTGTGTGTGTGTGTGTGTGTGTGTGTGTGTGTGTGTGTATATTCTCACCAATCCATGGTATCTCGCATGAGATCTTTCCTATCATACACAGTTTCAACCCTTCCATAATGCGGCGTGGTGTGACGTGTGTACAGTGGCATTTAAACAGCGATTTCATATATACCTGAAGTGGACCACAGTTCGCATACGTTATGAGTAGAACTCAAGTATCCACATATGGTTATAGTTAATTTGCTTTACTTTACTCTCTCTACTAATTGGTCTTCCCACCCTTCTTCTCTATATGCATGCAGCTAACCATCCACTCACTACTTAAATTCAACTGGTCATGCGCAATGCGTGGGCGGTCATGGTGACTTCCTCAATAAACCCTTATGAAGATCAATAACAATAATCTCTTTCACTTGGCGGATATGCAGGCGCTGAAAACGTTTTCTCTCTTCCACAACATTAAAGACAAATATCTACTACCACACAATATTTCTTACCAAAGAAGATAAATACATTTTTTAGTTTATATGTAGCGAGACCCCATCCACCCACTATCTTCTACAACATATTATCAATATGTGTAAGAAAGTCAATAAATTCAACAATACATTTATTAAATCAACAAATTGTAGTGTAGAAGAAATGCTAATTCAATCATAATAACTAGTATCAAAACGTAGACCTAGTGTTCAAGGAATGCTAATTCAATCATAATAACTAGTATCAAAACGTAGACCTAGTGTTCAAGGAATGCTAATTCAATCATAATAACTAGTATCAAAACGTAGACCTAGTGTTCAAGGAATGCTAATTCAATCATAATAACTAGTATCAAAACGTAGACCTAGTGTTCAAGGAATAATTCAATCATAATAACTAGTATCAAAACGTCGACTGAGTCCACAAGAAATGCTAATTTTGTTTTTTTCACCCCAGCTGTATTTAGTTATGTTCTAATCGCTATAGTATTTCAGTAACCCCTAAATATGAGTAAGTAGCAATAAAGGGTCTCGTCCTATCTGCTACTTTTTAAATATCAAATTAGTCGAATTTATTACATATCCAAATTAAATATTTATGAAACTTTGGGTACCGTGTGTTAATAAAGGATGGATAATAATTAAATCTTTACGAAACTTTGGGTACTGTATGTCAATACGGGATGGATAATGGTTAACGTTCCATGGCGTAGTTTCTGTCAAGTGTTGCAGAATTAAGTCATAACATAATACCAGCATTTAAAATGCCAATGGTAATTTGTCATTACTGCTATCCAAACATTTAAGAAGTAATTTCTCATTACTACTATCCAAACACTTAAGAAGTAATTTATCATTACTGCTATCCAAACATTTAAGAAGGACTTTGTTACCAAGTGTTTCATATTAATCTTTACGTTTTTAAACAATACTAATTGTTATGTATATTTTAACAGCACAGCACGGCGTCACAGATACCCATCGATAGCACATAATGAAGGTCGTGCAATGTCTCATAAGAATTCTACTTATCTTAATGACAGTCGTTCAGTGTCCCTTAGGAATTCTACTTATCTTAATGACAGTCGTTCAGTGTCCCTTAGGAATTCTACTTATCTTAATGAGTCATTCAGTGTCCCTTAGGAATTCTACTTATCTTAATGCCAGTCGTTCAGCGTCCATTAGGAATTCTACTTATCAAGGGTCTGTTCTCTACTAGTGAGCAGATATATTCGTAACAATAATCTCTCTCCCTCTTCTCGTTTAAATATATTACAAGTTACAGTCCAGATTGTCATTTTCTTTTTTCAGAGGCAAAGGATTTTTCATCTCATTACCTTTTATGTTATTATACGATTAAACGCACGTGCGCAGACACACAAACAATCTCTTTTTCCACCAACAGATTTGTTGAAAACTATTCATCTGAATCAGCTAACGTAATTTTCTTTCTCTATTTTTTATTTCTTTCATTTCTTTCGTTTTCAGAATCCTAAGTACTGTCGTATACTGTAATATATAAGTTTCGTTGCAGACTTGTGATTTGTGAAATAATTCTAATGCTTGAGATTAAAAGGAAAGATGATATGTTTGACATTTCAAACTTTCCAGATCAGGTAGAATGTTTTACCGTAGGCGGAGACAAATAAATCTTTCGAAAATGAGAACAAAGGGAAACCTCTCAATAATCAAGAAAAGAAAATGACTGTGAACTAGGCACTTTTCCCTTATATTTGAATTATGTTACTTTAGATATAATTAAGACGTCCATTTAAAGCGGTAGACTATATTTAAATAATCAGAGAACTTGAGACATTGAAATGACAAAGCGGTAGATTATATTTAAATATTTAGAGAAGTTGTGACATTGAAATGACAAAGCGGTAGACTATATTTAAATAATCAGAGAACTTGAGACATTGAAATGACAAAGCGGTAGACTATATTTAAATATTTAGAGAAGTTGTGACATTGAAATGAGTTGGCGGTAGACTATCACTGGCTAAGAACAATAAGGCGTTATATCTGAGGACTGTTAATGTTGTCACAGCAACAGTGGCTTGTGTGCATAATTATAATTAAAGTTGAAGTACTATTCGTGCAAATGATAATTCTTTGATCACAATAACGGTTTAAATTATTCATTTTCTTGCACAATTAGAAGTTTTGGAAAGCGTTTCTTTTTATGTTTTGATTTTACCCAAAACAACTAACATTTTGTACTTATTTAAGAACCGTCGTTTCAAAAAATTGCTTCAATCTTTTAACTGTTTCCTCATTGTATTTTTGTAACTTGTTTAAGAAATTCTCATTATTTTCACGGACAAGCCTTTAAAAATGCTTTTATGTTCAAGCAATAAAAGCCTTTAATTTTGTAAATGTGTCGGGTTTAGCGGTGAGCGTCAGAGTAAGCCGATAATCGTTTTGTCAGTAATGGGGAAGACACATGAGCTTTAACATAACTGCGGGAGGAATTTGATCGGTTCTGTCACCTGACTGTAGAGGAGCACAAGCGCGGTGTTCGCGTTTAGTTAGTACCTCAGAATCTGGCCTCCCACCCCACCCCCCGGCCATGACAGGTGACTTAAATCAACCGTGCTGAAATGCTCTGGTGTCGACTTGAATTTTCTTTTGTTTGTCTCTGATCCACGCTTATCAATGGTTTCTTACTCTTAAAGAAGGGAGATAAGCATTTAGTAGCCATTAATCCTGTTGGTCTAGCTGTAGGTGCATAACAAAAGAATATGTACACGTGCCCGAAAATATCCTTGCTTTCTATATCCAGCTGCTATCACACTTGTGTCTACAAACTTGGTCTGTTATAAACTATGATGGAACACTACTGTTTTACTGCTGAAGTATGATGGAACATTATTGTTCTATTGAATTATGGCGGAACACTACTGTTTTACTGCTGAAGTATGATGTAACATTACTGTTCTACGACTGAAATATGATGGAACACTATTGTTCTGCGGCTGACGCATGATGAAGCACTAGTGTTGAAGTATGATGAAACACTACTGTTCTATGGATGAGGTATGATGGAACAATGTGGTCTATGGCTGAATTATGATGGAACTGCTCTATGAATGAAGATGATATATTTTCTATTACTGAATGGTGGTACATTTCTTAAGTATGGCTGAATGTGGGGTAACGCTGCTGTATAACTGAATAATGATACATACTGTCAGTTATCAGCAACGCGATGTAGACGCTCATTTACAAGATGGTATATAGACCATTCTCATCAGCAGCATGGTATCTACCCATCAGCAACACAGTTCTCAGTTGTCAGCAATAAAGTACCTAGTTGTCAGTGTGGGCGGATTGTTACATGTAGTGCAGGAGGAGAGAAAGAGGAGAGGAATAAAGTGTTGATTAATTACCCCCCCCCCGTCCACTCCTGGAAATAATCCCATTTCCCAGTTACATGCTGAACAAATAATAAACAGACGCACGGATGCACAACAAATCTGACGTGTCACGAACAGTCTAGTCCTAGGGTAAACTCGTAGATTTAATATCTAGCTCAGGGCGCCTATAGTCCCTTGTTGGATACAGTCAGGGCGCCTATAGTCCCTTGTTGGATACAGTCAGGGCGCCTATAGTCCCTTGTTGGATACAGTCAGGGCGCCTATAGTCCCTTGTTGGATACAGTCAGGGCGCCTTTAGTCCCTTGTTGGATACAGTCAGGGCGCCTATAGTCCCTTGTTGGATACAGTCAGGGCGCCTATAGTCCCTTGTTGGATACAGTCAGGGCGCCTATAGTCCCTTGTTGGATACAGTCCCTATCCTAGTATATATAAGACATAAAGGGTCGATGCACAAAGAGTCAAAATTGATTATTTTAAAGAAATTAAATAAAAGGTAACGTTAAACAGAAAAGGAAAACAATGACATAAAGGTTCCGACTAAGATAAAACATATCTCTTTAGATTCATCACAATTGGAGAGAATTCTAGTGCACTGGTACAGCAATGTTAATGTCTTTTGAAACTTTCTTGTTTGATTTAACTGGACCAGAGGAGAATCAGTCTTCAGCTTAAGTACAACGTCAGTGGTTCTGTCCTCTTGATCTTGTGAATGACGTGCAATATGACGTCTGATGTAGATGTGGACCAATGAAATGTAGACTTGTGGTTGTGATTGGCCTAGTTGTTCAGCTTGGTCAACAATGCATCTTTGGTCTGTGGATTCCTATATGCTTGCCAGGCTGGAGATAGAACAATAATACTCCTCGTTTTATATACCATTTGTAATTGTGCAACTGAACAGTGTCATAGTGTCATGTGCACTCATTCAGACAGTTTAAGATGACGAAAAGCAGGACAGCACTCTTACACTTACTCTCTTTCAAACCTTGATTGTCAATTATTAATACCAAATAATATATGAACAATAAGTATTTAAATAAGGTGTGGAAAAAGATATTAGTTTTAACAGTAACAACAGGCTAGATAAACCATGACTATTAACCTCTGCTGACAATATCTCCTGAATTATAAAATCCAAGGAAAATTTATCCCACAAATACACATAAATATTCAGTCTGGAAAGTTTTACTATAGGAATGGATTATCTGTAGGAGAAGCTGATGTGGGTCAAAGGTAATCTAATTTTGGATTTCCCTAGTGTGCCTATGTATGTGTTCTACCCGCCTTTGGCACTTATTTGTTTACTTGTTGACATGTAGCATGTCTAGTCTGAGTGGGTGCTGGTCAAGGGACAAGAGTCTAGTGGCTCCAACACCAATATTTTGTGCAAATTTAGAGTGGCTGGAGATAGGACAAGCTGGGCTAGGAATTACATAAGCTGGGATCTGGGGAGTTCCACGCTAAGTTTAATTAAAAACTGTCAGAACTTCAAGTTAGAAACACTGTCTAGAAGAATTTAAAGTGACAAAGTCAAAACTAGTATTACTATTTTATTTTATTATTAATATGTTTGAAATAATATCACGCATTAAAATAAGTACATCTTTCGAATGACTTAATAAAACGTGAGAAGATGGGCCGCACATTACCCAGTTGTCAGCAATAAAGTACTCAACTATCAGCAAGGTGATACCCAAGTATGTGCAATAATTTGGTTATCAGCACGTGGACTACTCTACTAATGAAATCTGAACGTAAATGTAACATGTCACAACTGAACATTTAGATTCTGTCACGTCACCTAAGATGGACGGTGCATGGTTGGCAACACCATCAGAAGTTACAGTATAACCATCAGTTATAACAGTTATTACAGTATAACCACAAGTTATAACAGTTATTACAGTATAACCACAAGTTATAACAGTTATTACAGTATAACCACAAGTTATAACAGTTATTACAGTATAACCACAAGTTATAACAGTTATTACAGTATAACCATAAGTTATAACAGTTATTACAGTATAACCACAAGTTATAACAGTTATTACAGTATAACCACAAGTTATAACAGTTATTACAGTATAACCATAAGTTATAACAGTTATTACAGTATAACCACAAGTTATAACAGTTATTACAGTATAACCACAAGTTATAACAGTTATTACAGTATAACCACAAGTTATAACAGTTATTACAGTATAACCATAAGTTATAACAGTTATTACAGTATAACCATAAGTTATAACAGTTATTACAGTATAACCATAAGTTATAACAGTTATTACAGTATAACCATAAGTTATAACAGTTATTACAGTATAACCATAAGTTATAACAGTTATTACAGTATAACCATAAGTTATAACAGTTATTACAGTATAACCATAAGTTATAACAGTTATTACAGTATAACCATAAGTTATAACAGTTATTACAGTATAACCACAAGAAATCGAATATTTGAACTGTTTTCCATGAACTTCAAAATGAACGTGAAGTATTTTCATCTATTTTCTTTTTAGACATTTTTAATGCAGAAAAAAATAACCATGAAAGTATTTTAATTGCTGAAAGAGGAAAGTTTTAGCAATTATAGAAGTGGTGGTGGTGGTGGTGGTGGTGGTGGTGGTGGTGGGAATACGTTGAGTAGAATATTTACAAATTGTTTCACATCCAATTTACGAAAAGAGAGGAGCCCTGATGTCAGTCAAAATATCTTCAGCCGAGAATTATTGTGGTCAGACAAGGGAGGTAAATACAGCAAGCAGGGGACTGGAGAACGAAGATTAACAGCAGGAACACACACACACACACACACACAGAGAACAAAACTCGTTTTACAAGAACTATTGTATTAGTATCTATTTCGAACCTTTTAGACAAAAAGAAAGAGGAAAATGAATTTGCGTGGCCTTTGTGATTTGTGCACTTCAAAGATGCGGTCCACAGTGTTGGCTAACCATCAGCTGATTGTTTCGGTGTTGCTTTATCTAAAAGGATAAATTTTGCACAGTTAGAAAATGAAGTATAAAAGGAATCAGGAGTCAGTTATAATAATCTGTAAAATTTTTATAAGTTCAAAATAATATTTCCCCCTAACTAAAAGTGTTGACTGATTTCATCACACACGTGCAAACATGTACACACAAACTTGTACACACAGACATACATATATGCAAACACGTACATTCTTCTTCTTTCAATGCATACGCCTAACTTCAAACGCAGCATTGTAATGTTTCTTGTTTCAAATGACGACACATAGTAAATTAAAATTGGCGAGAAAGAAATAATAATCTTCCGAAAACACTTTTCATTGCTAACCGATTTGTTTCTTCGCAAATCTACCGCCAAAGCTGCAACTGACGTCTCAAAAGCAATGGACATCACACCGAGTCACAGCTGATAGGATATTCGTTATGCTCCGAGGTTCCTTCCCCCACTCCCACTCCTAAGTGTCCATTACATAAGTCGAAGTTAGTTGCTGCACAATGCTTCATATAAACCGAAGCAAGTAAGTGAGATATTTATTTTGCACAGTATCTCGCAATTATTGAAATGAACTGAGCATGCGCAGTGTGGTAACTAGTCTTCAAAATATCTGAGCATGCGCAGTATGTCGCTATTATTCAAATGAACTGAGCATGCGCAGTTTGGTCACCATTATTCAAATGAAGTGAGCATGCGCAGTGTGTCACTGTTATTCAAATGAACTGAGCATGCGCAGTGTGTCGCTGTTATTCAAATGAACTATGTGCCGTGTGTCGCTATTATTCAAATGAATGAACACGCGCAGTGTGTCGCTATTATTCAAATGAATGTGCACGCGCAGTGTGCGTTTTAAATATACGAAACCGATAAGCGCGCATCTTAGCATGTGTTGTTTGTTCTCTCTCGCCTTTTCCACTCCGTCCAGGAATATTGATACCAGTGGCCGCCATTTATAGTCGTCCATCTAAAGAGATGCATTATATGCAGAGAGATAGCTGTCAAGATACTCGAACAGCGTGATTGCTCGGTTAGCTATCAAACAGAAGTGAACACACACGTGCCTACCTTAAATACAGGCCCCTCACCCCTGCGCCTCGCGGTTGAGACGAAACTTTAAAAAAAAAAAAACAGTAGAGAAAAGTCGCAAGGAGCGTAGATATTAACATTTCAAGTTGAGCTCACTCCCACTAAGACTGGTCGCTAAATTAAATCTCTGTCAAGCTATTCATATGGTTTGTAAAGTCCATAACGAAAATGGAAACCTGTTGATTGGATTGACTTTGCCAGCTGGGCGAACGAGAATAGCGCCTCACACAATGCACCGCCAGACGGGAAGGGGGTGTGGGTAGTGGCATTAGCAGTGCTAACAGTGTCGGCTTAGTTGTAACTGCTGTTCGCCGTCGATCCAATGAAATCGGTTTTTCTGAGAGAAAATAATTCGACTTTTAACAGGATTAAAAACTTGTGTAAGCATCGCGATTAGCAACAGAGAGCTAGTGAGGAGACTAATAAAAACAGGAACAACGGGCGCCGGTCTTTGAGGGAGGAGAGGCAGAATGGTCACTCCGCACTGCAGGTTATTCATCGGCACTGCTCGTCGTCTCGGTGTACACGAACTTGGTTTAGTCGACGCGCACTCTGTGAAAATGTTGGAGCTCGGTACAGTGCAAAGATCCGAGCCCAACTCCTGACGACTTCTGGCATAGTTATGAATGAATAAATGTATAATAACGCTCCAAAATTACTTAGGAAAATCAGAATAATGATTGGTAACATTCCGAGTCCTCCCCCACTCTCTCCCCATGTTCCTATAAAGACTCCCACGCTGCCTTGCAATCCTGACCCTCCCGTCCCGCAAATTATACCGATGTCCGCCAGCAAGAGATTCACAGCATTGTTGTTGATTTGAAGCACAGAGTACTTTCAGTTCTTGTCGAACACACATCCTTCTCTAGACAATGTGTGTACTGTGTCTGCTAATTTTCGTTTCCACACTTCGCGAGTGAACGTTCAGTCATTCCTAGAGCGACAGGCTTTATAGATTTGCCGCGAGGACGATAATCCACCGGTGCTATGGCTTTGCTGGTAAGTTCGATTCTTCACTGTGCTTAGTGTGCTTCGGTGATTGCAAAGTCACACTGTCTCTTAACATTGTTTCTCCACAGTGAGTTATTGCAAAGTCACATTGTCTCGTAACATTGTTTCTCCACTGTGCGCGATTGCAAAGTCACATTGTCTCGTAACATTGTTTCTCCACTGTGCGCGATTGCAAAGTCACATTGTCTCGTAACATTGTTTCTCCACTGTGCGTGATTGCAAAGTCACATTGTCTCGTAACATTGTTTCTCCACTGTGCGCGATTGCAAAGTCACATTGTCTCGTAACATTGTTTCTCCACTGTGCGTGATTGCAAAGTCACATTTTCTTGTAACATTGTTTCTCCACTGTGCGTGATTGCAAAGTCACATTGTCTCGTAACATTGTTTCTCCACTGTGCGTGATTGCAAAGTCACATTGTCTCGTAACATTGTTTCTCCACTGTGCGTGACTGTAAAGTCACATTGTCTCGTAACATTGTTTCTCCACTGTGCGTGATTGCAGAGTCACATTGTCTCGTAACATTGTTTCTTTAGTGTATCTGATTGTAAAGTTGTCTCGTATAATTGTTTCGTCACTCTGCATGACATCAAACTAACATTTTCGATTAAATGTCTCTTCACTGTCTATGAATGCAAAGTAAATTTGTCTCGTAAAATTGTTCCACAACTGTGTATGACAGCAAAGTAAAATTGTCTCGTATAATAGTTTCCCCAGTTCCGTCAGTAACGCCAATTACCTAAACCACAACCATAGTCGCGTGCAAAGCTCACTGTTTTAAAAATTGCCCATGATCTAAACCGGTGAATGGATACATAGTATTACATATTATATATATGAATCTGTTAATATTGCACCCGTTATTAGTAAATACTATAGTTAAATTTAGCTCTGTTAATATTGCACCTGGTATTAGTATATACCTTAGTTATATTTAGCTTTGTTAATCTTGTATCCGTTATTAGTGTATATAATAGTTATATTTAGCTCTGTTAATCTTGTTATACCGGGACCTCGATACAAATATGGCATGTTTGTGACGATGTTACTTCAAGCCATTTCCAATTGTTGCCAAAATACTGGTTTGATTTTTCTATATTTTACTCTAGAACCGATCTAATCTGTTCAATGTTGCCAAAGTACTGGCATGATTTGTGATGCCACTCGAATGATATGGATTCCTGACGCCAAATGAATGATTACTTTTGATCCAATCCCCGACACAACCTAGTAGGGCAGCCTGGAGATAACAACATTTTGTATACAAATAATATTCACATGCATAATAGGTAATAAAATGTCATGTTTTAGAACAATGTTATTCACATATATTGAATAATAAAAATTATTATATAAATACATATTTGTAAAATATCATGTTGTTGAGCAATAATTTTCAAATACATTGCAGACTTTAAAAAAAATTGTTGCAGTTATATTGACCCTCTTTGTTAATTACTACTTTTTCCCCAAAGCCAATCTCTGTGTTTTAATACAGAATGTAGGCATGCTTCATAACTAAATTATTCCAAACCTAAATAAACTGGTGTGTTGATAAGAGAATTTAGGTTTGTGTAATAAACATATTTTTCCACTAACGGTGTAATCTGTGCCTTGATGCCATAATTCACACGTGTCTGATAATTATATTATTTCATATCGCTTTGATCTGAAGAGTTAATGCCAGAATTCAAGTATGTTCTGTAATTATATTACTCTGGTACCGCGTTACCAGGATTGATGTATTATTTATTACCATCTTAATTAGTCTAATATCGCTTGACAAAAGTATATGTATGCTTTATAACTTTGATGCTCAGGTACCGATTTTCTAAGATTTATGTATTCTTTATAACTGTGGTACTTCAATACCGCTTCAAAAATTAAAAAACAAACAAAACAACACAGACTACTATAAATAACGGCCGCAACTCTACTGCCTTCAGATTTGGTTACGTCATTCGTCCCATCACATAACACGTTTCAGAGACTCGACAGCGATCGATATTTGAGCTGTAGTCCATTTGCCATCGTGACAGTCGGCATTAAAAGGGTTAACGGCCGAGACTGTTCTAAAATCTAAAAAATTTCTAAAGCAACTTTTCGAAATCTAATTCCTTTTCCACAGTCTTCCGCACGGCACGGGTGCGGCGGGCCAGTTAGACTGACCGTGGCTTATTGACCTTAAAGTGACAAACCCTACCCGTGAGGTTTATGGCCGTCAACGTTTATGATTGACCAGTATATCGTCAGTGCGATGTTCGTTTTCGGTGTTTGTTTGAGGGGCGAGTGCCCTTGACAGTGGAAAGCGTGGAACTAGTACATACGTAGAGAGCAGTAAGGGTCTAGAGAAAGGAAAACTAGTACATACGTAGAGAGCAGTAAGGGACTAGAGAAAGGAAAACTGGTAGTGACGTCAGCCACATTAGCAGCTGTAGAAGTAGTATGGAGCAATAGCCAGCTATGAATTAGAAGTAGTATGGAGCAATAGCCAGCTATGAATTAGAAGTAGTATGGAGCAACAGCCAGCTATGAATTAGAAGTAGTATGTGCAAAAGTTAGCAATGGATTAGAAGTAGTATGGAACAATAGCTAGCAATGGATTAGAAGTAGTATGGAACAATAGCTAGCAATGGATTAGAAGTAGTATGGAACAATAGCTAGCAATGGATTAGAAGTAGTATGGAACAATATCTCAATAGCTAGCAATGGGTTAGAAGTAGTATGTGCAATAGCTAGCAATGGATTAGAAGTAGTATGTGCAATAGCTAGCAATGGATTAGAAGTAGTATCTGCAATAGCTAGCAATGGATTAGATGCACATTTAGCATGAAACAATAGCTAGAAATGAATTAGAAGTAAAGAGGGCAATAGGGGGCAATGGATTAGAAGTAGGTTGGGGGCAATAGCTAGAAATTGATTAGAAGTAAAGGGGGCAGTGGCTAACAATGGATTAGAAGTAGAGGGGGCAATAGCTAACAATGGATTAGAAGTAGAGGGGGTAATAGCAAGCTATGGATTAGATGTACATGTAGCTGGAACAATAGTTAACAATGGTTTAGAAGTAGAGGGAGCAATAGTTGACAATGAATTAGAAGTAGAGGGAGCAATAGTTGGCAATGGATTAGAAGTAGAGGGTGCAATAGTCGGCATTGGATTAGAAGTAGAGGGAGCAATAGTTGGCATTGGATTAGAAGTAGTGGTGTCAATAGCTAGCAATGGATTAGAAGTAGAGGTGTCAATAGCTAGAAATGGATTAGAAGTAGAGGTGTCAATAGCTTGAAATGGATTAGAAGTAGAGGTGTTAATAGCTAGAAATGGATTAGAAGTAGAGGTGTCAATAGCTAGAAATGGATTAGAAATAGAGGTGTCAATAGCTAGCATTGGATTGAAGTAGAGGGAGCAATAGTTGGCAATGGATTAGAAGTAGAGGGAGCAATAACTAGTAATGCATTAGAAGTAGAGAGGGAGTAGCTAGCAATGGATTAGAAGTAGAAGGGGCAATAGCTAGTGACAGATTAGAAAGTAAGAGAGAGCAGCATTGGGCAATGGGCTATAAATAGTGGTATAGAACAATTATTAGAAACAGGTTTAAAGTATAGGTTGTAACTGAAAAATAATTTTAGGTAGAAGCTAATAATAGTTTGAGGTAGTATTAGTAAAAGGTATCAGGTGGTAAAGCTTTAGGTAGAAGCTAGTGGTAGGTATTAGTTAAACAGTAGAGTAAGCTAGTAGATAATATAGTTAAAGTAAAAGCTTATAGTTGTCAGTAGATAATAATTATTATAGTTGTAGGTTATTGATTCCTTTCATCTGATCCGACTATCACAAATTCTAAATGTTCGAAATATTTACATAAGAACTGTTTAACATTGAAGGAAAAATCCAAGTTAATAAATAAAATAAGATGAATAAAATAGTGACTAACTTGCTGATGATAATTTAGTAATGGTGAAGACTGCTTTGTAACAGAACGTCTCACGGCGAAGATTAATCTTATGCTCGCAAGAACAAGGCGGATGTTAATGACACTTGGCGATTGATTGTCGCCCCTGAAATGTATTGCAAAAAAGCATATACAGAAATACAATAAAACTGGACTTACCAGTTTTTTCTTGCTATGGGCTGTTCTTCATTTGAACTACTCCCCATTTTTAGAGTTGCAATTTAAATTAATTTTGAGTGCTTCGTATTTTGTCATTAGGAAGAAAAGGGATTTTATTTCAAGGTTACTTATTTATGTCTTTCAAATAATTCTGCTCTCTATGGTGAACAAGAGAGTGTAATTACGGAAAATAATTTTTAAAATTTAGAAATTCAGTTATAGTGAAATGTAAATAATATGTAGTTTTTAGGCATCATTCTCTCCCACCCCACACACTATTCCAGTGTTAGAAAATTACTCATGCATGTAGCTGCACCAACAGTCTTTCAAAAACAAATGCCATTGCCATTTCGTCAGACATGCTTTTTCAATATCACTGCTTAGAGTCGGCAAGTTGGCCACCTGCCATTCAACTGGAAACCGTAGATCTGTACAGGCCATCTGTCATTCAACTGGAAGCCGTAGATCTGTACAGGCCATCTGTCGCCAAAAGTTACATCGCTAATCCAACGATTGAGAATCTTTCCTTTTTCTTTATTATTTTTTTCTAGGCTACCGGGACGTTTAAAGTGCAATTAATGCGCTGGCTTTGTCGAAGAGTGTTTTTGTTTCCCTCTGCCCTTATGTAGATTCAGTTTAGTTCAAAGTAAATTGTGAAACGGAATATGTGAGTAACATATCGACACAGTTTAACTGAGCTGTGAGTTAAGGAATGTGTGGTCTTTTTGATATTAAGGCATAGGGGCAACTGATATATAGAATATGACACGTGTGGACCATTTTATACCAAGTAACTGGAGAGCTGAGTTGTAGGACTGGGGATGTGTGGACCATTTTATACCAAGACACGGGAGAGCTGAGTTGTAGGACTGGGGATGTGTGGACCATTTTATACCAAGACACGGGAGAGCTGAGTTGTAGGACTGGGGATGTGTGGACCATTTTATACCAAGACACGGGAGAGCTGAGTTGTAGGACTGGGGATGTGTGGACCATTTTATACCAAGACACGGGAGAGCTGAGTTGTAGGACTGGGGATGTGTGGACCATTTTATACCAAGACACGGGAGAGCTGAGTTGTAGGACTGGGGATGTGTTGACCATTTTATACCAAGGCACGGGAGAGCTGAGTTGTAAGACTGGGGATGTGTTGACCATTTTAAACCAAGACACGGGAGAGCTAAGTTGTAGGACTGGGGATGTGTTGACCATTTTAAACCAAGACACGGGAGAGCTGAGTTGTAGGACTGGGGATGTGTTGACCATTTTATACCAAGACACGGGAGAGCTGAGTTGTAGGACTGGGGATGTGTGGACCATTTTATACCAAGACACGGGAGAGCTGAGTTGTAGGATATGGAATAGTGTAAATCTGGTGAGTGAATTTTTTGTTCAGTCAAGTGAAATAGCACGAATGTCTCCCCATTACTTTAAATGTGCTGTCTCTATATTAATGTTTAGGTAAAATGGGTTCATTAAGACTGCATTTAGTGAATAGGTAGCAAAATTAATACTAGAAAGATATGTATGAGTACAAAATGAAAATATATTCTTAGAGAAAATATAGATAAATAGAAATAAATAATAAAACATAGATAGACAAACAGACTAACAGAGAGATAGACAGTTATACAGATAGCTAGCTAGCTGGATAGATAGATAAATAGCTAGCTAGCTGGATAGATAGATAAATAGATAGCTAGCTGGATAGATAGATAAATAGATAGCTAGATGGATAGACAGATAAATAGATAGCTAGATAGATACGTCCATAAATGTATGAGAGCAGCGAACGTGCTAGCATTACATCGATAAAAAAGTACAATTTTTAGTGTAACGTTGTAACAAACTATGGAGTACAATTTTTAGTGTAACGTTGTAACAAACTATAGAGTACAATTTTTAGTGTAACGTTGTAACAAACTATGGAGTACAATTTTTAGTGTAACGTTGTAACAAACTATAGAGTACAATTTTTAGTGTAACGTTGTAACAAACTATAGAGTACAATTTTTAGTGTAACGTTGTAACAAACTATAGAGTACAATTTTTAGTGTAATGTTGTAACAAACTATAGAGTACAATTTTTAATGTAAAGTTGTAACAAACTATAGAGTACAATTTTTAGTGTAATGTTGTAACAAACTATAGAGTACAATTTTTAGTGTAATGTTCTAACAAACTATAGAGTACAATTTTTAGTGTAACGTTCTAACAAACTATAGAGTACAATTTTTAGTGTAACGTTGTAACAAACTATAAAGTACAATTTTTAATGTAACCTTGTAACAAACTATAGAGTACAATTTTTAGTGTAATGTTGTAACAATCAATAAAGTACAGTTTTTAGTGTAACGTTGTAACAATCAATAAAGTACAATTTTTAGTGTAATGTTGTAACAATCAATAAAGGAAAGCGAGTGTTTGATGCGAAACACGAAGTCCAGACAAAACTCCACCCGGTGAAGATTAAGTCCAGACGAAAGTTCATCAGGTGAAAATGAAGTCCAGACATGAAATATACCAAACCTTTTCAATTAAACTTTGTAACCTCCAAAAAAAAAAAAAAAAAAAAAGTGGGGTGGTGGTGGTGGTGGTGGAACGCCACCAACAACAAGGGGACGTTCCACATGAGAACTATAAATCTGTGCACACAGATTTTAACAATTAACCGTTGACTTTACTGAGTACGAGATCCTGGGTGCAGGTAGTATGATACGGAACCAGTTACAACAGTGTCCAGCCTAGCTCTTGTCTCGGACGAGTTTAGAATTTTGATAGAAGTGACATTGATGTTGACTAGTAAGTGTTAAGACTTGCTTCACTACACTTCGTCACGGTACGGTAAGTTTTAAAAAAAACAAAAACTATTTCGTGATTCTCCACTTTGCATTATTAAAGAGTCAGTTACACGATATTAAAATCAGCACTTCACAATTTCTCGTCCAGTATTTTATTACAGTTATTAAAATAAAGCATTTCCACTCAGTGTGGTGTCAATCATTACTGACTTTTGCACCAAGCAAGCGAAATTAAACATTGTACGATATAATTTTATTTACAGTTGAATGCCAGTAAACATCTAAGCAGTTTTCATTGAAATAGACTTAACCGATATCATTAAACGAACATTTCAAATAAAAAAGAAATACTAATATAATGCTCAAGGCAAGGTAGTTATCACAATCACGTGTCTTCAAATTCTTTGCAATTTTACTCAGTTGAAACACTCAGCACAACTTTCCTCAATAGCATTAGAAGGCAGAATGAGGTTTTCTCATCTTATAAGTATATCAATGAATTTTAGCTAACCACAATTTAAATTGTACACTTCTCGTAAGTCTCATCTGTTCTTAACGATCGCTTAACGGTTATAAAAATTTGGAAACTGACCTTCACATTAATTCAGTACTATTTGCATGCACTCTATCGTGTCGAGTGGTTGTAATAAAAATAAAATAGTAGTCCAGTATGATAAAAATAAAATAATAGTCGAGTATGATAAAAATAAAATAATAGTCCAGTATGATAAAAATAAAATAATAGTCTAATATGATAAAAATAAAATAATAGTCCAGTATGATAAAAATAAAATAATAGTCCAGTATGATAAAAATAAAATAATAGTCCAGTATGAAAAAATAAAATAATAGTCCAGTATTATAAAAATAAAATAATAGTCCAATATGATAAAAATAAAATTATGGTCCAGTATGATAAAAATAAAATTTTGGTCCAGTATGATAAAAATAAAATTATGGTCCAGTATGATAAAAATAAAACTATGGTCCAGTATGATAAAATAAAATTATGGTCCAGTATGATAAAAAATAAAATAATGGTCCAGTATAATCTTCTTAAATGGCATCCACTCTGACTTTCCTTGTAGAAACAATATCTACACACCTGAATAACAGTTTCTTCTTGGATGATAGAACACGAACTCTACACACCTGAAAAACAGTTTCTTCTTGGACGATAGAACACAATCTCTACACACCTGAAAAACAGTTTCGTATTGGATGATAGAACACAATCTCTACATACCTGAATAACAGTTTCTTCTTGGATGATAGAACACATAGCAAAAAAAAAGAAACTATGCATACATTATAATTATTTAGACATATTAAGGCTGGCTGAATGTGATTTCAAAGTCACACTCTCCATCAATATTAGCGCCAACTGCATAATCAGCCAAATTTGGAAACTGGCGTGAAAATGAAAACACACGAAACGTGGCGCTAATTTACATTTTTGTTAATTAAATAATTAATGAAGCAGATACATCAAAAATAGAGATTAATCAATCAGTACCACTCGCTTAATTTCATCCCCTCCCCAAAATAAAACGTACCGAACAGACTTGTTTCAGGTTGTCACGGTACATAATATTGCACGTGTCATGCCACTTATAGTACCCGATATAAATTTTACCCTGGTTAATAATCCTAAAATAGAAGGTTTCTTTTAAAAAGTAATTATGTACACGACGAATATCAGTGCGTTAATAAGAAAAGTGCAGTGTAGCTTCGTGGAAGGCAAATTTACCTCCCCATTGCCAAATTTACCTCCCCATTGCCACAGACGTCTTATCGCTTCACCACTGATAACTAATCGCTGCACTGCAGTTTTCAGGAAGCGTATTTTTAATTCGATTCCAACATTTTGATAAATCCAGTTTTAATGTATGTGGGAATCAATAGATTAAAGGGGCTTCATTTTCACAGCATCTTGATGATGTCACCTGACAACGCTGTAGTCAGACAGACAATAACATTCACTGTTGGAGCTATCAACGCTACTGCATCACGCATGCACGTGTGAGCACACACAAGTACACGCACACACGGACGTGTATATGCAGGCAGGAATTTTCCATACATTCAAGCACACTTTACAGATACATTATTACGTACACACAGGTATACACGCAAACAAGCACACGCGCACTCAAATATACGTGACAGGCTCACATTCATGGCACACATTCACTTACCCACCTCCCACACACGGCACACAGATTTTACACGTGGAACACTAAGATTTATCAGTGAGTTGAGTAAAAAGGTTCCAGTATCAATCACTTTTCTCAATATACAGGTTAAAAGCATGCACACTACCATAACTGTTATACAAATGGATTTGGGGGATCAACTTCTTCAGGTTTTAATATTATCGAATCAAAAACGTTTGATATTGTATGTGGGTGTTGTTTTTTTTCCAAAGCTATAAATAGAACTGGAATGCATCATGCAGTGTGTGGTTGTACATACAATTGAAGAAAATTTTTAGAGGCATTAAATCAATTTTGTTTTAAATAATTTTCAATCAGTCGCTGTTACTATTAATATAATATACTGCTTCGCTGTTTATCGAATGCAATTGGAGCCATACCTCAAGAGGCAGTGTTGTCTGTTTTGCAGCTTTCAAATCCTCCACCGAATGTTTAAGTGTGTGTACTCTTTTTATTTCACTGATAAAAGTCCTAGAGTTACCTACTCTGTACCAGATATATATCTTGGTTATTGAATAACAAACAGTTAAAAAGCAATGAATGCAGGTGGGGTGTCCAGCGAAATGGCGTCTGCTGCAAATACTTGTACAAGCAGACGAGTCAAACTTGGAAAAAACAAAAAGTTATCTACTGACGGATGCTGCAGTTTTAATCCATATGATCTCTCCTTTCTAACTAGCCCATCTAACTTTCAAAGTATTCATGTTTTTTTGTTTTTTTATTGTAGATTCTTAAAATAACTAAATTCTAACGAACGACTCAAAGATAATATACTTTACCAGAATCAATTTAACAAAATCGGAGGTTGACCACTAAAACCTTAAGCATTTATGAATATCCACCGACTTTGAAATTTATTTTAAATAAGGTCTGGAAAGTTGTGGATAAAGGAGGGAGGAAAGTTGGATGATAGATAACCCTTCCCCTCCATCTCCGATTTTTGTTAGAAAAGTGATCAGTCGACGAGTTGTTATTGTTTTCAGTCTGAGTTAGGGGGGGGGGGTGGTGTTTGTGTATATGTGCCTGCGTATGTGTGTACGAGAGGAGACTGATTCTCATTTAAAGCATATGCTAGACCACGTGATACAGATAACGAGCCGTCTCGTGCTCGGAGTAGATAGAAAGTTAAATAAAACAATTTTGTGTGACGATTCGGTAATTCTCTTACTCATGCAAGAACCAACACGTGCAAACACAATCAAGCAAGATAAAACTACAAATTTAAAAATACTAAACAAGGTATAAAGAAGTCTTACACGTCGAACACCTGCAAGACCAAATAAAACTAAACACTAAATAAAATAAAAATCGCGAAAGCAAAAGGAAAAGATTGTTTAATAATAAAGGAAGAAAACAGAAAATAAGAAATTAGCCTAACACAACTAGTCTACCATTGCTTTGCAGCTAGTTAACTAACCAGCCAACTGACTATTCAAGTACCTAATTGACCAGACAACCGACTATTCAAGTACCTAATTGACCAGGCAACTGACTATTCAAGTACCTAATTGACTAGGCAACCGACTATTCAAGAAACTAATTGACCAGGCAACCGACTATTCAAGTACCTAATTGACCAGCCAACCGACTATTCAAGTACCTAATTGACCAGGCAACCGACTATTCAAGTACCTAATTGACGAGACAACCGACTATTTAAGTACCTTATTGACCAGGCAACCATACAAAGTCACAGCAAATGACTGGAGACTTTTAGAAGAGACACAGAGCTAAATCTACTGAATGAGTATGGTGTGACGCTTATTATGATGAAATGAATTTTGATGAATTCATTGTCTTTTCTAATTGATGAATGTCTTCACGCGCTTTTATTATGCTTCGTTTAATTTACTTTAAGGATGATTAACAGATAGGTTGTTAATAAACTGTTTTAAAAATAATTTATTGCTTAATGTATCATACATTATTTCACAGAAATAAAAACAAATTAAAATGTAAATTCTATTTCATAACTTACTGGAGTAAAATACTATAGAAAAAACAAGTATATGTTGTCAGATTAACTTGGGCTGTTAAAATGTTCTTCTTAAAATGTTTGTTAATAAATAAAATATTTGATTTTATACATTACATTTATTAGCAACTTTTAAAAAAATATTTGATTTTATAGATTACATTTATTAGCAACTTAAAAAAAAAAGTCTGGAGCTGTAAATTGGTTTAGAGGAAAGTGCAAATAATTCTACAGTAGCGCGTCACCAGTTCGACTTTATTGCACTTTTAATTACTCTGCTCATAGATAGCTGTTTGGAGAGTATGTTTTGCACACTTTTAATTACTCTGCTCATAGATAGCTGTTTGGAGAGTATGTTTTGCACACTTTTAATTACTCTGCTCATAGATAGCTGTTTGGAGAGTATGTTTTGCACACTTTTAATTACTCTGCTCATAGATAGCTGTTTGGAGAGTATGTTTTGCACACTTTTAATTACTCTGCTCATAGATAGCTGTTTGGAGAGTATGTTTTGCACACTTTTAATTACTCTGCTCATAGATAGCTGTTTGGAGAGTATGTTTTGCACACTTTTAATTACTCTACTCATAGATAGCTGTTTGGAGAGTATGTTTTGCACACTTTTAATTACTCTACTCATAGATAGCTGTTTGGAGAGTATGTTTTGCACACTTTTAATTACTCTGCTCATAGATAGCTGTTTGGAGAGTATGTTTTGCACACTTTTAATTACTCTACTCATAGATACAGCTGTTTCAAGAGTATATTTGATTTTTTTTAAAACTACAGAAGATGAATTGCTGTTTTATTGTTTGTTGGAGACTGCGGTACAAAGCTACATTGCTACAATATAATATGCATACTGTCTCTTTTATATATTTTATAAAATCTTCCATACCACGAAAAAGTCAGTCTTAATGGGCCCATATCATATCGTATCATATCATTATCACATACCATAATATATAATATCATATAGTTTCACGTCACGTCCTATTGTATCATATTGCGTCACGTCACATCTCTATCTATCTATCTATCTATCTATCTATCTATCTATCTATCTATCTATCTATCTATCTATCTATCTATCTATCTATCTATCTATCTATCTATCTATCTATCTATCTATCTATCTATCTGTCTGTCTTTCTGTCTATCTATGACAGTGATTTAATTATGTTAGTGACAGCCTATAGCGTAAGATGATAATGGAAAAGAAGGGTTTTATTTCATTGTTTAAAGCAATTTTGTCCCTTCTGTTCTCTATTCCTGGCATTCCGGAAAAGGGGAACATTGCCCTGCAGCCAGTCAGGCCAGCTGAGCAGTCTAAATAAAGTAATTTGTCATCCCCCATCCCTACTCCTATCTTCCACTTCCAGCTGGAAAGTGTTGTTCTTTTAAATAACGATTGAACTGAAGTGGATCGGGGTTATTGCCTGCTCTCCTTTACGTTGTCCATATATACTGCCTATGGACGTTAAAAGCCAAGCTATCGAGTGGGCCATTTCTGACTGAACGTGTAAAGCCGGAAGCGTGTTGTAGGAAACGAACCAATCACAATCGTCTTGTCGCCAGACAGCGGTGTTTATAACGACAATCAAGTCAAAAAACGTAGTGTCGTAAAACCTAGACTCTCTTATGACTTCGCTTAATTACATCATTACATCTAAGAACATAATTACTACATCGTTTTCATTTCTCGAATGTGTCATTGCAGCAAAGTGAATGTAAAAAAGCTGTATTTTGCCATCTTGGCAATGACTGACTACAAGTGTTAAAGCTTGATGTTTACTTGATTGGTAGGCATATGAAACTTGGGAGTTTAAAAACGTAGTGAATTCTGGCCTGGAAGTTACAAAGTTGTGGTTATATCCACCCGACACCCCCCTCCCCTTTGTAAATAAGACTACAGTGCTAATCCCAAACTGAGCAGCAAATGGACGGCGATGCAGCGCCATTACTGTACACGAAGTGTACTACGTCCTTATAGGCACAATGTGAACAGTGCTAATCCTAAACTGAGCAGCAAATGGACGGCGATGCAGCGCCATTACTGTACACGAACTGTACTACGTCCTTATAGGCACAACGTGAACAGTGCTAATCCTAAATTTGCAAAATGACAGCGTTAATAGTCCTGTGTTCTACTTCAAGTGAGATATATCATTTGCGAAGTAGATACAAAGATCATTGGAAATCTAACATGGTTGTTTTGTTACTTGGTGTGGTTATTGCTCAACCTTCGCTGGTTTCGTGGACGAGGTTGAGGTTTCTGTCCTTCGAGATGAACGAATATTGACTGAATGAACACTGACTGAAAGCTTGGCTGATATTGTGTGTAATGCAGCAACTGAGCAAACGTTGCATGCAGCTCACGAGTTCAGAGAACGACCGTATCTACGGCAGTTTAGAGACATGGATTATTCACAGATGAGGTTGTTCCGTTATCGCCGTTAACACTTCCGCTATCACTCTCGTCACTTTCCTTATAACTGTCATCACTAGTTGTGACAGAACGAAAGCCAAACAGACACGTGACGAGAAAAGATTGTGTATGGTGTCTGTATGGGAGTGATTCCCTTCCTTGAATTATGTGTTCCACTCTTTGATCGTTACATTCTTCCAGTGACGAAGTCTAAATTGCTCTCGTTCCTGCTTTCTTATTAGGAATAACGTCTTGAGGGTTACAAAGGTAACTTAGGAAGACTTCTTTATATCTTCACTTACTTCCTTGTGGGTTCACTTATTGCCCTCCTTGTTGGTTCACTTATTGCCCTCCGTGTTGGTTCACTTATTGCCCTCCTTGCTGGTTCACTTATTGCCCTCCGTGTTGGTTCACTTACTGCCCTCCTTGTTGGTTCACTTATTGCCCTCCTTGTTGGTTCACTTATTGCCCTCCTTGTTGGTTCACTTACTGCCCTCCTTGTTGGTTCACTTATTGCCCTCCTTGTTGGTTCACTTATTGCCCTCCTGGTTGGTTCACTTACTGCCCTCCTTGTTGGTTCACGTATTGCCCTCCGTGTTGGTTCACTTACTGCCCTTCTTGTTGGTTCACTTATTGCCTTCCTAGTTGGTTCATTTACTGCCCTCGTTGGTTCACTTATTGCCCTCCTTGTCGGTTCACTTCACTCATTGGCTTCCTTGTTGGTTCACCTATTATCTTACATGTAGGTTCATTCATTGGCTTCCTTGTCAGTTCAGTTCATTCATTATTTCCTTGTCAGTTCAGTTCATTCACTGGCTTCCTTGTAGATTCATTTATTGCGCCAGTAAGCTGCGGCAGTCACACCACACAAAAGAACTACGCTACATTAGTCACTTGGGACAGGCGGGAGAGCAGAAGTTAAGACACTAGTCTCTCGCGCAAGGGACCCTGGTTCGATCCTCGTTGACAAACTCGAGGGTGATTCTTAATCACTTTCATTAGCTCAAGAGTTGGGCTTACTATCTAGTCGGAACGATGTATTGGGTCCCATGTGCTACAGGCAGTGCAGGCTAATGATGCAATGGCTGTTAAAATTCAGAGCGAAAAGGCCACTGGATGCTGGTAGGGTACAGTTGCACCTAAAGATGATATAGGAATAGAAAACACTCAAAATCTGGAATACCCACCCATGGCCAAACATCTTTGTCGTCCAGAACAAAAATCTCTCCTTCAGAATTTGCGCACCGCAGCGAAATCAGCGATAAATAGAAGTGGAAGTGATACCCAGTTCAAACAAGCAACAAAAATCCTACGTCAAATTTACAAATACGACTGTCACTAAAACAGAAATGAGGTCGAAATTATTTAAGAAAACGGAACAGACCTGATCGTCTTTCTCTACCCCCCCCCTCCCAACGTTTTATAAAACTCAACAATCCGAGTTAAGTACTGAAGCGTTCAACGCCATTTGTTTTCCTTGGTCATTTGCAAGACTCGTTTTTTGTTCTTTTCCCGTGAAGAGTATTTCTAATTTTGAGCTGAATTCAATAGCAGTGTTTTTGTTGTTGTAGATTTCGTAATGGACTTTAAAAATGCTACTACAATTGTTTGATAATGAAATGCTGTTATCCTCAGTACACTATTAATACGCATGTCTTGATATTATATAAAAACAGTAAAAGATTAATAAGCATAGTATATACTCCTAGATAATTAATTCCAACTTTCATGTGCATAATTTTTGCAATGCATTATTAACTGGTTCATTATTTTTATAAGTGATTATTTAAAAAAAAAGTGTTTTCCATCCCATAAAAATACATATATTTTTGAAAGAGTATTAAACGATGAATATTTGTATTGCAAAATGTACTTTCCTATAGAAATACATTTCTGTAAACTCTTTTTATGACTATCTAAGGTAATGCTTGCTGGCTGATTGGTTATAGTGGTAATCAGATCAACAATTCACTGACATACTGACTTTAGAATGACTAAAATTACATACTTTTGCTAACTGACTACATTTACTGATTGAATGACAGACTGACTTTAGAATGACTAGACTGACTTTAGAATGACTAAATTTACATACTTTTGCTAACTGACTACATTTACTGATTGAATGACAGACTGACTGAGTTTCAGACTCCTGATTAACTGATTGATTCATCGACAGACTGACTGATTGATTAATAAAATTGCAGTTGATTGGCTGATTGATTGACAGACTGACAAATAGACTGACTGACAGACTCATTGATCGACAGATAGACAAAGACTGAGTGAATGGCTTATTACACATCTAAGGCGTCAGAAAGTCGAACAAACAGTGGAACCATTCTATAGCAACCGGGCGTCGGGTGAAGACACAGTAGCGCGATATGCAAATTAATTACATGTTAACCTGCAACCAATCAGACAACAAGGCAACCGTTCTCGACAGCCGGACAAGCTTAGCCTACGCCGCAGTGCTGTGCATCTCGGCTGTTCGCCCAATGCGACCGTCTGGTTACGTGACAGGAAACTCAAGCAGCTTCGATGTCGAATAATGAGATCTCTTGGTGCGGCTGTCCTCAGGCTCGAGCCGTTAGAAGACCCCAGTCTTCATTATTTCTGACTTCTCTTAAAACAGTCTTTGACCGGCAAAACCAGCCAGATTTTACAGAAAAAATGTTCATGCCGACAACGATGTGACAGTGGTACTGCCGACAACGATGACACTGATGCTGCTGAACTATTGACGGCAATGATGAAACCAAGACTAGCACCGATAATAATGGTGACAAGTGATAATGATGCCATTGTTGATGATAAAGGCAATGCTGATGGTCGTACATTTAACAGTGACGATGGTGTCCATGATGGATACGATATAAATACTATGATGATGACAAATTATGAGGATTCTGTCAATGACGAGTACAATAATTACAGAAACGATAATTATGAGGCACCGAATAATTGTGGTAATGATGATGATGACGATTATAAGGATGTCAGAGATGATAAAGGAAAAGATAACGATACTAAATTCCAGGACGACAACGTCGATCTTATGATGGAAGCATCGATGACGACGACGATGGTAACAGGGATAACAATGATTAACGACAACATTCACGATGATATCATGCGGCTCACACCACCAAGCTCTGTACACGTCTTACGAGATGTTGCATTCCCCCCCCCCTCACCTACAGTTAGCGTCACATTTCCGTAACAGAGCTTTTCTTTCTATTTATTTTTTTAAAGAAAAAATCAGTCCATACCCCTAGCGTTACCAGACTATCAGCTACGTATAAACATGTCTTACCCATGTCACCGACGTGAGGCCGGGAACCCACACAATCTTCTATATATACTTTAATCGTCTGCTTGAGTACACTTCTTCTCATTTACGCCACCTCATCCCACCCACCCCACCCCACCCACCCCCACACATTTTTTAAAAGTTGCAATGGAGATGAAATTAACTTGTATTTGCAGCCTCTTGACTAAAAACATATGTTTTGCACTCCCACCCACCCACTCACCTCGGCTTTAAAACTTTTGGGTGCTGTAGCTTTAATTTAACAGAAAGGGTAGCCTCGTTTCTGAGTTAACCTTCTAATTGTGCGCATTCTAATTATAGACATTCTATTGTGGGCAATCTTGTTTCCTTGCGAATCGTCTGATAACAAGGACTTGCTAGAATATTTACCTCAGTTGTAAGTATCCTTGACTTGCGAATCGTCTGATAACAAGGACGTGCTAGAATATTTACCTCAGCTATAAGTATCCTTGACTTGAAAACAATATTCTTGTTACAAGTAGAAATAAACTGTTCGTTTTGAAATACCTCTGAAATAAATGGTCGCCTCAAAGAATTAACCGATTCATGGCGAACTGTATTTCTTACAATTAAGTGTATGTTGAGAGAGAGAGAGAGAGAGAGAGAGAGAGAGAGAGAGAGAGAGAGAGAGAGAGAGAGAGAGAGAGAGAGAGAGAGAGAGAGAGAGAGAGTTAGTTGTTTAACGTAAAATTAATTTTGGACTTTGTTTATCGCATTTTGTTTACGTTTCATTGCACAAAAACATCATTTTAATACACGTCTTCTTTCTAGTCCACAGTATCTATATATACTATACTTTTTGTGGTAGTGCAGTTGTTTTTAGTTGTTTGTTTATACAATGAAGCACGTTTCTTGTCTAACAGGTATCTCTATACTTTTTGAGGTAGTGCAGTTGTTTTTAGTTGTTTGTCTATACAAAGAAGCACGTGTCATGTCTAACAGGTATCTCGAAAGTTTTAAAGTTTATAAACTGTTTGATGACATCTCGCATCATAAAGTATGTTTTGTGCCAATTTACAGGCTTTCTACGAGACGAAACACAAGAGCAGTAATTGATGTGGTGCTTGATGTAAACATCTGCGATTTATTTCAGGCTAATGACACGCTTTGCTCTTGGGTCCTTTCTTCACCTGTGTTGACTTTAGTTACAGTTCTGTCTTGACTTTAGTTACAGTTATGTCGACCTTTCTTCACCTGTGTTGACTTTAGTTACAGTACTGTCTTGACTTTAGTTACAGTACTGTGTTGACTTTAGTTACAGTACTGTCTTGACTTTAGTTACAGTACTGTGTTGACTTTAGTTACAGTACTGTCTTGACTTTAGTTACAGTACTGTGTTGACTTTAGTTACAGTACTGTCTTGACTTTAGTTACAGTACTGTGTTGACTTTAGTTACAGTACTGTCTTGACTTTAGTTACAGTACTGTGTTGACTTTAGTTACAGTACTGTGTTGACTTTAGTTACAGTTATGTCAACCTCAATGAAAAACTTTTTATTTTTATTTGCTTCTTACCTTAATTTAGTGCCCCTTCTGAACTTCTGAAAGCGTAGTGATAGTTCAAGAACAGATATTTACTGTTCAACTGTTAAATGAAGATTTTAAGTTGCTTGTGCTAATGAGGGGTAGATAGTCAGCTGAAATTCCGTCTAAAGCAGTCACTCTCTCTCTATCTATATAACCATATGTATTAGTAAAACTTAACAAAATGTAATTAACAATAAACCAAAAAGCAATAAAAGCACAAGCATAAAACAAACTAAATAATATCAACACAATGTAATTAACAATAAACCAAAAAGCAATAAAAGCACAAGCATAAAACAAACTAAATAATATCAACACAATCCCTAAAATGTCGACCCCTCTCTTTACCCAGCCACCAAGAAATAATCATATATGTATAATTTTTTAGCTTTATCTGTGTATAACTCTAAAGCGTCCTTGACCTTCGAGCAGGCAATTTTTCCAAATGGCCAGCTTTACCCTAGACTAGAGCATGTGGGAAATTTTGGAGTGATGTTTAAGCGTCCTTGACCTTCGAGCACTTGGCAGTTTGTAGACGGCAGCTTTATTTTGCATTGTCGCGTTCATGTGAATGGGAAGGAAGGAACGAATGAAGGGCAGGAGGGAGGAAGAGGGAAGAAGGAGGAAGGAGGAAGGAAGTAAGTTTTCACATAGGAGGAAGGGCAGAAGTGAGGGAGGACGGAAGGAAGCTCTGTCTTTCTGGACGGAAGGAAGTTTTCACATGGTCAGCTTTATGTTGCATTGTCGCATTCACGAATCAACATCAAAGTACTCATGAAAAGAACCGACGCTCAAGGTCATTTGCCTAAATGATGCTCGAATTTTCACTCGCAATGTGATTTATAATCACGCCTTCCAATAAACAAATTTATTTATGTTCCTAGCAATGCATTCATTTTAATTTTCCACCCGTCACATGACGAGTGGCAAATACTATAGTATTTAAATTGTATTGAAAAGCACAAACAGAACTAACAAATCATATTTTTAAACCTACACATCAATTTTACTAAAACTCTAGCAAAACAATCACAGATATTACAACAAATTGAATAGTATAAAACAATAAAAATAAAACAGCATAATGCGTTCAAAATATAGCAGTATAATAAACTCAAAATAAACTAGCATAATACATTCAAAATATAGCAGTATAATAAACTCAAAATAAACTAGCATAATACATTCAAAATATAGCAGTATAATACACTCAAAACAAACTAGCATAATACATTCAAAATATAGCAGTATAATACACTCAAAATAAACTAGCATAATACATTCAAAATATAGCAGTATAATAAACTCAAAATAAACTAGCATAATACATTCAAAATATAGAAGTATAATACACTCAAAATATAGCAGTATAATAAACTCAAAATAAACTAGCATAATACATTCAAAATATAGCAGTATAATACACTCAAAATAAACTAGCATAATACATTCAAAATATAGCAGTATAATACACTCAAAATAAACTAGCATAATACATTCAAAATATAGCAGTATAATACAAACTAAAGCAGTATAAACAGTGAAAATAAAGCAACATACACAGTGAAAATAAAGCAACATACACAGTCCAAATAAAGCAACATACACAATCAAAATAAAGCAACGTACACATTCCAAATAAAGCAACATACACAGTCAAAATAATGCAGTATACACAGTCAAAATAAAACAACATACACAGTCCGAATAAAGCAAAATAAAATAGTCAAAATAAAGCAGTATACACAGTCAAAATAAAGCAATACAGTAAAACTAAAGCAGTATACACAATCAAAACAATCAAATACCAATCAACTTTATGCAATCGTACGCTTACAAACACAACAGCAAAAATTTGAAAAGAAATAAATGAGGCCGCGCATAAATCAAACAAAAACAAATAATAAATGCTAAGAAGTAAAATAGGAATAATTACAAAAATTAACATAGATAGACAATCAGTACACAAAATCATATCACAAAATAAAATAATTAAATATAACCTTATAAAACTATTATCGAAAAACATACAAAATATACAAAATAAATAAACTCAACCAATGAAATGAAAGAAGACCATGATCAGAAACAAAACAAGCAACAACCAAAACAGAATGAAAACAATTGAAAAACACACAAATACTAAAACAGACACAGAACAAACAACACATAAAAACTAAAAGAAAACAATTAAAACAAGAAAGGATAAGAAAACAAATAAAACACAAACGTAAAACAAGACAAACAAAAACAGAAGAAACAAAACAGAATAGCAAAGCATGCAGACAAACAGAGCAGGCGCAACGCAGAAAAAAAAAAACAAACTAAAACCCAATTGTAAATAGAACCATATACCCCAAATCACAAACAGAAATAGAACAAGCCAAACAACACACTTAACGCCGCATGTCAGATGTTGCGAGCAGCTTGAAATTAAAATGTCATTTTCATGCCACACTCTTGTTTTGATCGATAGTTATAACGCCTGGCTCTCATGGCCTATCTTGAGGCCCTTAGGGCACATTTCAAGCTAGACAGAAAGCGCTTTTCTCACGTGCGTTTTCTTAACGACTCTTGACGCTAAATGAGAAAGGGTAGTTAGTGCTAAGGACGCTTGAGCCGTAAACTTGACAGCTGCCTGCTTGATTGGGATATTCAATCAGCTAATTTCATGCTGTTGGTATGTTTGAAGGTAATGACTTCCGTACGTTTGCGCGCTTATAATTTGTGTGCATATGTGTACATGTTTATAAATGCAGTGGTTTGTACACTTTAAAAATGTTCTTACCTACATAGATGTAGATATAATTTATACCTGTACATGAATGTCTCTTAAATGCGTATAATTATAAGATTTGGATTTGGAAAACTGTCACAAGATCTCTACACGTACTCTTGACCACTAGTATATTGAAATAAATATGTAGATATATGAAATAGTTAGCTTTACAGGTATTTCCATATATGTGTTTTTATTAGATATGTGTGTATACATTTTATTTGTATACTTATTGGCATAAACAAAATATTGTTTTTCGTGTTTTCTTGAAAGTAGACTTTTCTCAACCTTTGCACTTTGGAGTTTCTCTCGAAATATTTTTTCAGGTCACTGGGAACCCTTGCATAAACATAACGTTATCTGCGAAATGTTTATTTTTTTTCCCAGTCACGATTTCGCGGAGAACCCCTAGCGACCTCTCGCGGAACCCTGGGTTGAGGAATCCTGCTATTGAGAGTTGGTTATTGTAGCCTACTCTTCTGGCGTTCGTTTCAAGGCAGTGATAACATAATATCCGGTCTGCATCGTGACCGTTATTGTGCTGCACATGTCCATTGTCATTCTTTGATTTCTTTCTTATCAAGGCTATGAGAAGTAGCGTAGAAAAAAAATATTACCCTTGGAGTTTTGAGAAATAACGAAAATGTTATGAGAAATAGGGTAACAAAGATTATTCACACTTAACAAAGATTATTCCCACTGTTTTGAGAAGTAGAGTAAAAGTTACTCCCCACCCCAGTTGGAAAAAAGTTAGCCCCTCACCCCCTTCCACTTGAGTTTTGAGAAATAGCGCAAAAAGTTATTCCCCTTGGAGTTTTGATAAGTAACGTTAAAGTGTTACCCTCTCCCCCACTCTGGAGTTTTGAGAAGTAGCGTAAAAAAGTTATCGCCCTTGGAGTCTTGAGAAGTAGTATTAAAGTGTTATCTCCCTTGGAGTTTTGAGAAATAGCGTAAAAAGTTATTACTCCTTGCATTTTGAGAAGGAGCATTAAAAAATTATATCCTCTAAAGTTTTGAAAAATAGAGTTATAAAGGTATCCCCTTGGAGGTTGTTGTTTTTTGGGCTCTGATAATCACTGTGCCACGTAACGGATTTAACCACTTTACTAAAAGAGTAATACTTCTTTATTTTATTCAACTGGACGCATGCACGCACACACTCACACACACTCATTTGAGTAAATGATGATGAAATTATGGAAAGTGCTTCATGCCGAGGACGATTTCGAGTTGGGCTCCAAGAGGTGGGATTATGAGTGAAGGGCCAAGTGGGAGCTTTAGGGGGCTGGGAGTGCAATCTTTGTAAGTACTAATAAACTGTTTATTTATTGTATGCCTTTTGCTAACTGGTCACTAAATAATACATTAACCACGAATTAAATTGTTTGTATGAGAAAGCAATCACTCTTCTATACCACACAGCTAAATCGAATCACAAGAGTAACAGGCATATGGATAAGTGTTTTCGTGCGCAAGAGAGCGGTTTAGCAACTCACGCACACATCACATGATTACAACTTAATTGTTCTCGTATCGACTTAAATCGACTCAGGAATCTGTCCAGACAAGACCCTGGTAAAAGCTCTGAACACTGGGGGGCTCGAGGCATTTATAGTTAATGAGCTAACATATTGCCTCTGACAAAGGTGAAAATTAAGGGGAAGTAATTCTATCTATCTATTTATCCATCCATCCATCCATCCATCCATCTATCTATCTATCTATCTATCTATCTATCTATCTATCTATCTATCTATCTATCTATCTATCTATCTATCTATCTATCTATCTATCTATCTATCTATCTATCTATCTAATATGCAGTAAATACAAGTATACGTAACAAACACACAGAGACACTTACACACAGATACATACAATGAGATAAACACAAGCAAACACGCACGCGTACAAAAACCTTCAGATCCATAGGCAATCACATGCATAGTACTAACGATTTTTAAGTGAAGGGTTTTATTTTGTCAGAAACAAGAGTAAACCAGCATCAATCACTTTATCGGGTACTATCTATTTATAGTAAATAATCTGTGTACACTCACTACTACTCTGACAAAATAGCTCTACCCGATATAATTGTCATATGATGGAGAATTCTCTCGCATATTTTTATATACATATTTTATATACATATTTATATATACATATTTTATATACATATTTTATAGACATATTTTATATACATATTTTATATACATATTTTATAGACATATTTTATAGACATATTTTATATACATATTTTATATACATATTTTATAGACACATAAAGGAAACAAAACAACGTGTACACTATCTCAGATTTTATTTGTTACAACTGTCGTTTCTAATTGCATTACACTACTGTTTAGAACCTATACTACTCAACTGTACTATACTACTATACTTTACTCAACTGTACTACTCAACTGTACTACTACACTGTACTATATTACTCAACTATACTGTACTACACTGTACTACTTACTGTGGCGGATTGTTACGTGTGAGTTCAGGAGAAGAGAAAGACAAGAAGAATAAAGTGTTGATTAATTTATCCCCTATTGGCTTCTGGACACTAACCCCATTTCTCAATCACAAGACGCACAAATAGCGCAGAGACGCAAAGGACACACAATGGAGATGATATGTCACGAACCGTCTAGTCTTAGGGAAAGCACCGTAATAATTAATATCTAGCTCTGAACCTCCCTAGAATCCGCTGTGAATGCAGTCAAATATGACTACTACACTTATGACCCGCTTAGTGAATGCTGTCAAATATGATTAATACACTTATGACCCGCTTAGTGAATGCTGTCAAATATGACTAATACACTTATGACATAACGGGACAATGAACGGAGAGTCAAGATTATAAATTTAAAAGAATTTAATAAAGAAAATAGAATATAAACCAAGTAATGTCTAAGGAATCAAAATAAAATTTGTCTTGTAAAAGTCATCACAATTAGGAGATGTGCACGGGTATAGCAATGCTAATATTTGGTAAAACAAAAAAAATTTGAAAAGTTTCTTGTGTTTTTAATTTATCTGAACCAAAGGAGAATCAGTCAGTCAGCTTAAAGACAGCATTAGTGATCTCTCCTGGATCCTTGAATGAACACGTGGTTTGACGTCTGATGCAGATGCAGACCAACAACAAGTAGATACGGCGATTGATATGGCCTATCCTTTCAGTTGGGTCAGCAATGCACACAGTTTAAGGTTGAGGGATGAATTGGCAGCTTTTTCTTAGTCATGGTCAGTCAACCCCTACCAATTTGCCAGCTGGAGACCTTTTATGCATCATTTATAATCATACAACTGAACAGTGTCACCTACACTCAATTATATAGTTAGAGAGACATAGAAAAGCAGGATAGCACTCTCACAATCTCTCTCATTCAGACCTTAACTAATAATTTCTAATAAGAACATTAAGTGCATAAACAAGCTGTGGAATAAAAGGATACTTGTTTTAACAGTAATAGGCTAGAGAAACCATGACTAACTAACTAACCTCTGCTGGCAGTGAATCCTGATTTACAATATCCAAGAATCCCACAAGTCCAACACTTGTAATTATTTGGTCTAGAGAATTTTGCTTAGGAAAATAGATTATGTATAAAGGGAGCTCCTATGGGTCCAAAAGTCCAAAAAGTAATCTAATTTTGGCTTTCCCTAACACGCCGATTTATGCTTCCTGCCAGATGTTGACAATAATTTGTTTATTCGGTTGACACGTCCAGCATTTAACTCTAATTTAATTTGAGATATTTTACTGACTAGTTTTATTGATATCTTCACATCTAACTAACAGGTGTTCGCTAACTCTAATTTAATTTGAGATATTTTACTGACTAGTTTTATTGATATCTTCACATCTAACTAACAGGTGTTCGCTAACTCTAATTTAATTTGATATATTTTACTGACTAGTTTTATTGATATCTTCACATCTAACTAACAGGTGTTCGCTAACTCTAATTTAATTTGAGATATTTTACTGACTAGTTTTATTGATATCTTCACATCTAACTAACAGGTGTTCGCTAACTCTAATTTAATTTGAGATATTTTACTGACTAGTTTTATTGATATCTTCAAATCTAACTAACAGGTGTTCGCTAACTCTGATTTAATTTTAGATATTTTACTGACTAGTTTTATTGATATCTTCACATCTAACTAACAGGTGTTCGCTAACTCTAATTTAATTTGAGATATTTTACTGACTAGTTTTATTGATATCTTCAAATCTAACTAACAGGTGTTCGCTAACTCTAATTTAATTTGAGATATTTTACTGACTAATTTTATGATAGTCTTCACAATTGTTTCCCTTTCATTTATTGAGGGTAGGTACCCAACTTGAACATGTGCATTTAGAAAATGAACATTATTTATGAATGAATATGTGTCATTTGATGCAAAGCAAAATGACGTCATCCTCAAAATGCCTTTAAACCCCAACTCGTCCTCACTGTCAGAGTCGAAGTCACAAACTAATCACTCATCACTTTTGCATGCTTCACAATGATTCACAGACATAGTGTTCACAAAGAGTTCACAAAAGCTAAAATATAAATATAATATACTGATAACAACAAATTAATTAGAAGTTTCTAAAAAAATATTTATGTCTATATATTTTTAATACTCAACACACCCTGCAAAATAAGCTACCAAACAAATCTAAGTTTCGAGAAAATATAATTATATTATAATCAAAAGGGATACTTGAGAGTTATGCATTATATGCAAACAAAAAAATCTGTGAGAGGAACAAGTACAAAATTTGGGGGATTGCTAGAAAAATCTGTGAGAGGAACAAGAACAAAATTTGGGGGATTGCTAGAAAAGTCTGTGAGAGGAACAAGTACAAAATTTGGGGGATTGCTAGAAAAATCTGTGAGAGGAACAAGGACAAAATTTGGGGGATTGCTAGAAAAATCTGTGAGAGGAACAAGAACAAAATTTGAGGGATTGCTAGAAAAATCTGTGAGAGGAACAAGAACAAAATTTAAGGGATTGCTAGAAAAATCTGTGAGAGGAACAAGTAGAAAATTTGAGGGATTGTTAGAAAAATCTGTGAGAGGAACAAGTAGAAAATTTGAGGGATTGTTAGAAAAATCTGAGAGGAACAAGTAGAAAATTTGAGTGATTGTTAGAAAAATCTGTGAGAGGAACAAGTAGAAAATTTGAGGGATTGTTAGAAAAATCTGTGAGAGAAACAATTAGAAAATTTGAGGGATTGTTAGTAAAATCTGTGAGAGGAACAAGTAGAAAATTTGAGGGATTGTTAGTAAAATCTGTGAGAGGAACAAGTAGAAAATTTGAGGGATTGTTAGTAAAATCTGTGAGAGGAACAAGTAGAAAATTTGAGGGATTGTTAGAAAAATCTGTGAGAGGAACAAGTAGAAAATTTGAGGGATTGTTAGAAAACTTAAACGGACGACGATAACGTTGCCTCCTGGAAATACGCTACTTCACAAAAGATAACATAATGCAGAGAAAAAGGTGTGTGTGTGTGTGTGTGTGTGTGTGTGTGTGAGGAGAATGCATATCGTGTGCTGATTAAAACTTTCTACTTATATACTAGTTTTTAATCACTATTCACTACCATTTCTTATCTGTAGGTGTCAGATACGGGCAGAAGAATTGCCCGGTTATCCTGGCATTAAAATTAATTAACCTTACTTCACCCCTGGGACCCAACAATTACCACCACCAAGTTCCGTGCACTCTTCCGTTTATTGAGCTACTTTTAACTCTAACCTTAGGTAGCGCACAACTTCTCGCCCGCTACTAATTTATTTTACTGCTTATAGTATGACTTGCGGTTGTTGTTTTCAACTCACCCTTGGCACTATCTCACTTTGGTCATTAAAGGCTCCCACCTATTTCAAGGAGTGGGCTTTGCCCGGCTTTGTGAACTCGGTATCAGTTTACTTCTGTGTGGTCTCTGCGAAACCATTCTTTCTTGTGATTACTCTCCCTTTTAAAAAAAAAATTATGTATTCTCTAAGTTTAACCTAAGAGATTTTTAAATAGAAGAGATAGTTTTACTTTCACATACATGCTATTTTAATTTTGCATAAATTAAACACATGCAACTCTACAGTTTACTCTCCTTTCTCAATTATGCTCTAATTCAATTCTATAATATGAATTATCGCTTGGCTATTATATCTGTCTAAAATCAATCAGTAAAGATAATTATGGGTTTGTCCGAATTAGCTCAGTAAAGGTAATTATGGGTTTGTCTGAAATATCCACACTAGTTACTGTTAATCCATTTAACCTTTTATGGAATATCATCCACACTAGTTACTGTTAGTCCATTTAACCTTTTATGGAATATCATCCCCACTAGTTACTGTTAGTCATTTAACCTTTTATGGAATATAATCTACATTAGTTTCTGTTAGTCCATTTAACCTTTTATGGAATATCATCCACACTACTTACTGTTAGTCCATTTAACTTTTTATCGAATATCATCCACACTAGTTATTGTTAGTCCACTTAACCTCTTATGGAATACCATTCAAACTAGTTATTGTTAGTCCACTTAGCCTCTTATGGAATACCATCCAGACTAGTTACTGTAAATCTATTTGACCTTTTAAGTAGTATCACCCAGACTATTAATTGTTAACGTCTATTTCCGCTGTTCGCTCTTGTTGAACAAATGGAAGCTTGACCTGTTGAATGCTGTAGAACTGAGACTGGCTCCTCACCACCCTTAATGGTTATTTGGGTCACTGTTATAGTTCACTAATTGCTGGTTAATCGTATCATTAAAATAATAAACGAATTGCTGGTAATTCGTGTTTTTGACCTAATTTAACTAATTACTGGTTATTAATATATTCATTATGGCTGAAAGATTATAATGCAAATACTGTTCATGGAAGTCATACAAGGAATCTGCTTACTTAAGGTCATTAGTTACATACTTTTCATGGTACAGTAATACCATGAGAGCAGTTTGTTGACTATATGATGGTTGCAATAACATATTGATAATTTAATAGTAGATATCATCAGTCTAGCAATATTCAATACATTCAAATCAACCTGTTATTTAAATCAGTCAGTCACTTAACAATTTTAATTTATGTCACGTCATTAGAATTATGTAATATTTACTGGTAATTTGCGTTATTGGAATCATGTCACATTTACTGGTAATTTGCATAATTGGATTTATTTCACGTTTACTGTTAATTTGCGTCATTAGAATTATGTAATATTTAATGGCAATTCGCAATATATACATACATAATCTTGGTAAATATGTACGAACACACCCATTATCATTCCCTCTCTCCCTCTCTCTCTCACACACACAAACACAAACACAAACACACACACACACACACACACACACACACACACACACACACACACACACACACACACACACACACGCAAAGACATGTTTCTGAGCATGTTGTTTGGATATGAGATAAGCGGCAGGAAAAAAACAACCACACACACATATGCAATAACATGTCTCTCTGAGCATGTTTGGATATGAGATAAATGGCAGAAATAAACACACACACACACACACACACACACACACATTCACACACAAACACATATGCAATAACATGTCTCTCTGAGCAGGTTTGGATATGAGATAAATGGCAGAAACACAATTAATGAAAAGCAAATCATCGATCTCTATGACTTTGCTCACCCCCAGTTTCTCTCTCTAATCTGATTCCAAATCAGAAACATTTACTCTGGACGTGACGAAAGAACTGTTTCCTTTCCCTCCATCCCTGAACTCACATACCCTCACCTAAGCCGTTACCCATCCTGTGAAACATTCGCACAAGCAAATCGCCTGACTTCGTTCTCTTTGTCCCTTTTGCTTCGGTGGATTTCGCAAGGTTACTTTACCCGTAATGTGGAGTTGGGGTCGACCATAGACTGTACAAGACTTTGGAATGAATATTATCGTGATGAAATTTCGAGACCCATAGCTTGCGCATATGCATGAAATCTGCCCATAAATCTGACGTCACATGGGTCAACCGGTACGATTTGGTTTCTTTTCGCAAATGCGTCTGTGTGTGTGTGTGTGTGTGTGTGTGTGTGTGTGTGTGTGTTGTGTGTGTATGCGCGTTTATGTCTGTTTGTCTTCATTTGTATGGATGTATAAAGAATGTTCCGAAACACCCTATACCGGAAGCGTTATAATCCAAGATTACTTGTAAAGCTTGCAGAATTAAAACGTATTTTGTACGTTTCCAACTCTCTGACTAGCACTTATTGGACTTGTCCCGTCATACATTGTATCAGAGGTAGGCGGTCAATAGTCATTTTGGACAGGTGGTCAGTACTCCATTGTGGCAGTCAGTCAGTATCATTTTGAAAAAGAGGTCAACAGTCAGCAGTTAGTTTGGGCTAGCGGTCAATAGTTAGTTTGGCAAGCACGTCAAATGTCAATGGGAAGAAAGTCGATTGTCATTTTGGGCAGGAAGTCAATTGTCAGTTTGGGCAGATGGTCAATAGTCAATAGTCAGCTTGGATGGGTAATAAATAGTCGATTTGTGCAGTCGGTCAATAGTAAACTTGGGTAGGTGAATAATAGTGAGTTTGGGTAGGTGATCTATAGTCAGTTTGGGCAGATGGGCAGTAGTCATTTTAGAGTTCAGAGTTATTTTGGGCCTGCGATCAGTAGTCAGTTTTAAGCAGGCAGTTTATATTGTTTGAGCAGGCGGTAAATGTTTTGCTCGATCAGGCAGTCAAAAGTCAGTTTGGACAAGTGGTTAGTATTCATTTTTAATATATATGGTATATATATATATATATATATATATAGTAATATTCGACAAGCTATTAATTATTTTTATGTCTGACATTTGTTTTTAATTAAAGGACCCAAAGAAAACGAAATACATGTAGTCACAGAGTATCTGTGTTAACCGCTCTGCTAATCAGTGTGTCTTTGTAAATCTTTCCAGCAATCCTTGGGTTTATTGAAACTTCTATCAAGTTTTTTTTTTTTTTTTTTTAAAAATCCGTGTGACTTTCTAATAGTTGTTGTGTCTATTAAATCATCAGCCGAGTTCTAATAATCCGTGTGACTGTACTGAACTTTCTAATAGTTGTTGTGTCTATTAAAAATCCGTGTGACTGTATTGAACTTTCTAATAGTTGCTGTGTCTATTAAATCATCTGCCGAGTTCTAATAAACCGTGTGTTTATTAACATTTCAATTGATGGTTTTATAATGCTGTGTGATTACATAGATTACAAATTATTGGAAGAAAAGCAGCCTTCTCAAAAACCTTAATCTTGATACAACTTTCAAATAATCTGTACGTCTGTGAAAATCGAATAAAGTTCTCATAATACGCGCGTCTTTATAAACTTTCCAATAATCTGTTAGGTCTAAGTAAACATTTTTCAAATTCTAATAATTCATGTGGCTATGAAAAACTTTCCAATAATTCTATATCTGTGTAAACTTCTTCCAAATTCTAATAATCTGTGTGCTATGGAAAAATTCCAGTGATACATGTGTCTGTATAAAATTTCTCAATGATCCGTGTGTCTGTGTAAAACAGGCAATTAATCCATACGTGTATTTCCCCCTCCCCCCCACACACACACGTGACATTCATATCACAATCATTTATTTTTTTTAAAAATCTTATAATTGATATTATTCTACCTTCTACTGGCTTGAACAGAACTTAAAAAAAAAAAATTCTCGAGAAACGCCATGAATTTATTTGGCCGGAAATCAATTAATTGCACTACGCGAGTTAGCGTTCTTGGCGAGCAAGCAACGCGAGCCTGTCATTTTCTAGTTCGCTCGGTGCAAACCTCTCTAGAGATATTGGCTTTGAACCCAGTATTCTGGGTGTCAGCGGATTTTTCCCTATGGCATGTAACTGATTGTATTTAAAAGAACAAACTCCTAAAATTCTCCCTTTGCCCTCAGAGGTAAGCCCTGGCGGTCACACATTGTGATATCGTTGAATATTGTGATCGACAGCTGTTGTAACCGGATAGGTTGTTTTTGTATTTAAATTTTATTTTATTAATAGCATAATCGATCAAGATCGATAATTTAATTTAGAAAGTAATCTAGTTTTTCGGTTTCAAGAGACTTTTTGAGTTTATGATTAAATAATGTCCGGTAAAGATATTGACGTGAGGGGTAGGGATTGATCGCTGGTCTCATTTTCGGTCAGGTGCGTACTTCGGGTGCTGTTGACACTCAGTTGAGATCCCTGAAACTACTTGTATGTATTAATAAACTACCACCAACCCTATGCTACTAGTATCTCTTTGACACCGTACCATTAACCAAATACTTACTCATATCTCTTTGACACTGTACCATTAACCAAATACTACTCATATCTCTTTGACACTGTACCACTAACCAAATACTGATATCTCTTTGACACCATACCATTAACCAAATACTACTGATATCTCTTTGACACCATACCATTAACCACATACTACTGATATCTCTTTGACACTGTACCATTAACCAAATACTACTCATATCTCTCTGACACCATACTATTAACCACATACTACTGATATCTCTTTGACACTGTACCATTAACCAAATACTACTCATATCTCTTTGTCACTGTACCATTAACCAAATACTACTCATATCTCTTTGACACGGTACCATTAACCACACACTACTAGTGCCAAAGCCTTTTCACTACGACACTATCTTCTATTGCCATTTCTTTCTCTTCCCTGATCATTGGCTCTACCTCTACCTCTACCACAGGTATCAAATACAGCTTTGGTTAAATCAATCGAGACCCCTCTAGGAGAAAATCGAAACTTCAGTTAGTTCAATACACAGTTATTGACATAAACAGGTAGAGAGTAGACAAGCAGCCGAACAGGTAGATAATTAGACAGATAAACACACACATACACACAAACATGCAGAATTTTGTAGACCATATGGATTCAGTACATTGACTTCTTGCTTATCACGAGGTAATTTTAGTATCCTATGTTCATTTTAGCATCAGACCTGAAGCTTATCGGACGTCGCTGCTATAAACCCTAAAATATGTTCCTAATCACAGAAAATTTGCAAGCATCGGAACAGAAAACACTGGGGCATTTGTTGCCGCCATTCATGTACTAGGAAGTCTGTCAGCACCCTCGTGCAGTGTGACCTTGACACAATGCTGGCCATTCTTTCCTCATTCTTTCGCAGTCGCGTTTTCTGGTTGCTCCCTTTCCCATCACCCCATTCCCACCCACCGTCCCTCTCCTCAGAAAGAAGACAAGGGACGGTGGGTTGAAGTTATCTGCTTTAATAAGTGACGGCTTGTTTAAGCAGCGGGAGTCAATGAACAAGGAGTGGGGTGAGGTGGGGGTGTTGCGTCTGTCTGTAGATCCCCTTTATGCACCTCGGGCCTCTTGGCTTGCAACGTGTCTTGCAGAATGCCAGTCGTGTTCTCTTGGAATACTGGGCGCAGACCTATTTGTTTTGTTTTCTTTGTGCTATATTCACTCGCCTTTGTTGATGGTTTTAATTGAGATATGTCAGTATTGTCTCCCTTGCCATCGGCTTTGCAGTCAAAAGCAAGAAAAGGATGTAAATGAGACTTTCTCCTTAGATGTATCGTCTGGCGAGCGTCGCTGTCATATCTCACACTGTACTGCGAATGACTGTGACGTCATAATAATGCAATCTGTTTCCTTACTGGGAGTGGCCAAGGCGCTCCCCTCCCTCCCCAATTTTTCTCTTCTATCAGACTCGTGCAATAGTTATGGCCCCTATATAAAAAAAGACACTGAATTAACTACACGTCAGTTTAGCATCTTACAGTTCTATCTTTAATCTCCATGGGTGGGTGGACGGGAGTAAGAAGGGGGTTGGTAGGGTGAAAAGAAGTGCGCGTTTAGTGTGTGAGAGAGCAGAAATTTGCAGGAAACCAGAAATTAGCACCATCTAACACTTGTGTGTGTGTGTGTGTGTGTGTGTGTGTGTGTGTGTGTGTGTTTGTGTGTGTGTGGAACCTCTAACGTGGAAGAAACTCTGCGAAAGATGGCCAGAAGAGGTAGATTTTGATCAGTCCTTACAACGATCTCTAGAGCGGTTGTGAATCTGAGACGGAAAGGAGAAACAAACATTATGGCGGAAGATGGACATCTTAGAATTTACAGTGATATGAAACGTATTTCTGCAGGTGTGATGGCGTGTACCTGTTTGGAGGAGGTGGGTGCACTAAATGGCTTGACCGTGTGTCTCTGTCTGCATGTTTGTGTGCAAAAAAAGATAGTTAAATTATGCATTTAAAGAAATTCGCGTATAAAGTCACATCCGTATATTGTTCTGGGATTGCGGAAAGTTTAGTTAAGATCGAATGTGAATACTGTTATAAATGGGGCGGCAATAATTTTGACAAGTTCTTGCTTTGGAATTCAACAGGACGCCGGGGAGTGGAAATAGAGATGTCCCGAGGAATGCACTTGAACCTGTGCATAGGATACCTGTTTCGCAACAGTGGAATAAATCTATTTGCCATTCACACTACATGTCAATGTCAACTACCTACGTAGTAGTCATGGTCGTCAGTTTTCACGGCGCGTCTCATCATTCCCCTCCCCACCAACACAACCTCTAACTGTCGCTAGCTGTGACGTAACTCGTTAGCAAAATGGTCGCACTTTTGCATCAATGTGAACAATTGAAAACAAAGAGGAAACGCCCGTGGTTGGGAGGGGGGTAGAGGTGGGGAAGGCGGGTCGGGCTGTTCCTCTAGAATCTAGATATTTTTGACGATGTGAAAATTTTTAGTAGTTCCTTTTCGATGTTCTGATAGGTCAAAGACAAACACACTATCATCTCAGATAGTTGTTCAATGCAAATTACAACAACAACAGAAAATCATATTTTCAACATCCTGATTGTTTATATAACGAAACTCAATTTTCTTTTTGAAATTTCACACTCGTGCGTAACACTTACACAATATAAAGTCCATGGATTGCCCAAAGGGAAGACTCGTGCATTCGGTTTGTCTTTACTTAACTTTTTTTTTGTAAAACTATTTTCGATAGTCATACTCTTCTGTTAAAGGAATCACTTGACAAAACGTGAAATTATTTTCGCGCACTCGACCGACGTCCCACGCTGCTACCATTGTTCCAGTTGACTTTTGGGGCAGATCTATTTATAAACTACCTGTAGCGCGGCTAATATTGACAGACATGGTACGCTGCATACGATCTAGGTATTTTTAAAAAAAATAAATAAATTGATCAAATAACTAGTTCAGCTAGAACTGCTAGAGCTTCGTTCTAAAGCTGCCGTGACACCGACCCTTGCTGTTGCGTGTCTGGTCTTTCGTGACTGATTGATATCCAGCAAACTATTCCACCTTTAGAAATGTTCCCGCATGTCCAGCTGTTACTGCCACGCCTCATACACGTTTCTCTCTAATCAGTCGGAAATCCGAGAGTTCACAGATTTAGTTAAAATCTCAAGTACTTATTTATAAACTATACTGCCGATACTTAATGAGGCGTGACTGAAGTGTATAAGCGTCCATATTATTATTTCATGTAAAGCAAAGTTTGCTAAGTATCGTTTCAAGGCATTAGCTAACTAGTAGTTAACTTCGGGTACTAGCTAACTAGTAGTTAACTTCGGGCACTAGCTAACTAGTAGTTAACTTCGGGTACTAGCTAACTAATAGTTAACTTCGGGTACTAGCTAACTAGTAGTTAACTTCGGGTACTAGCTAACTAGTAGTTAACTTCGGGTACTAGCTAACTAGTAGTTAACTTCGGTACTAGCTAACTAAGACTAGCTAAATAGTAGTTAACTTCGGGTACTAGCTAACTAGTAGTTAACTTCGGGCACTAGCTAACTTGTAGTTAACTTCGGGTACTTGCTAACTAGTAGTTAACTTCGGGTACTAGCTAACTAGTAGTTAACTTCGGGCATTAGCTAACTAGCAATTAACTTCGGGTACTAGCTAACTAGGTTAACTTCGGGCACTAGCTAACTAGTAGTTAACTTCGGGTACTAGCTAACTAATAGTTAACTTCGGGCACTAGCTAACTAGTAGTCAACTTCGGGCACTATGACAAGTAATACTGTAGGACTTCTATTAATTTGTGCATGACAATAGCGACCTAGTTAAAGTATACCCTTGTTGACTATAGTTTATTAGCAGTTCATTTAGCTCTAGGTCTCACAGGACTGGCATTTTAGCAAGATTAACTAGTGTTTAATGTAAGGAACAAATAATTAATATTTCATGCAATACATAATTGATTTGGTTTGCATTTAAGGAATGTTTGACACCTTTTTTTAGCTAAAGCATAAGTGACTAGTATTTCACGTAGGACAAAATTAACTAGTATTTAATAGAGGTCTTAGCTAACAAGGACACAATTAGTAAGTACTTAATTTAGATACAGCTAACAAAAATTTCACGTAGGACACAACCATTACTTAATATAGGATATAGCTAACAAGAATTTCATAAATTTCATAGTACTTAATATTTCATAAATTTCATAGTACTTAATATAGGATATAATTGACCAGGGATTTAATTTCCGAATAGATGACCATCATATCGAATGGTGTATAACAAGTTTTTATTTCCTTGATGTGGGTGAACACGGTAATTCATGTAGAGTATGACTAGCTTATTATTTCGTGTAGAATGTGGTTGAGCATCGTATTTCATGTAGAGTATGACTAGCTTATTCTTGCGTGTAGGATTAATTGAACATAGTACTTCATAGAAAAGCCAGTAGGGTGTGATTGAGAACAGGATTTTCTTATTCAGCATACTTACCTACTATTTGTCTAGTAGCCTTTCAGTAGTGAATACAGAGCACAACTGATTAACATTGCATTACTACGTGCCCTAACTCATAGTCATTGGAATGACTAATTATAATTATAATTATATAGTAATTATAATAATGACATAATGTCGTAGTATAATTATATAGTAATTATAATAATGACATAATGTCGTAGTCATTGGAATGACGTAGTAATAATAATAATGACACAATGTCGTAGTCATTGGAATGACGTAGTAATTATAATAATGACATAATGTCATAGTCGAGTGTTAGAGTGACCGGAGTATAATAGTTTAATTGCATTTTAAATTAAAAGATTAGCAAGAATGTGCTGTAAAAATATAAAATAGCAATCCATTTCGTCTAAATAACAGAAATAAATAATTTTTCTGACTTCTTCATGTTGTTGACATTGTTATTGTTCTTGGTAGTGATGGGGCGATTTGCTTAGGTTACAGTCTTACACCGTTATTTCAAAACGTCACTGAGCCGTTATTCTAAAGCATCATTGAGCCATTATTCCAAAGAGTCATTCAGACTTTATTCCGAAGCGTCACTGAGCCGTTACTCCAATGCATCAATGAGCCGTTATTCCAATGCTTCACTGAGCCGTTATTCCGTTGCGTCATTGAGCCGTTATTCTAAACAGTTACTGAGCTGTTATTACAAAGCATATCTGAGCCGTTATTCCAAAGCTTCATTCAGCTGTTATTTAAAGTGTCACTGAGCCGATATTCCAATTTGTCACAAAGCCGTTAATCCAAAGCGTTATTGAGCCGTTATTCAAATGCGTCATTGAGCCGTTATTCCAAAGCATCACTGAGCCCTTATTCAAATGCGTCATTGAGCCGTTATTCCAAAGCATCACTGAGCCGTTATTCAAAAGTTTCACTGAGTCTTTGTTCCAAAGATTCACAGCGCCTTTATTCCAAAGCATCATTTTCTTTCATTCCAAAGCGTCATTGAGTCTTTATTCCAAATTTTCAATGAGCCATTATTCCAAAGCTTCACTGAGCTTGATTTCGTAGCGTCACGGAGCCATTATTCCAAAGCTTAACTGAGCCATTATTCCAAAGTGTCAATGAGCCATTATTCCAAAGTGTCAATGAGCCATTATTCCAAAGCGTCACTGAGCTGTTATTCTAAAGCATCACTGCGCCTATATTCCAAAGCGTCACTGAGCCGTTATTCCTAAGCGTCACTGAGCCCTTATTCTAAAGCGTTACTAAGCCGTTCTTCGAAAGTAGTAACGAGCCGTTATTTCACAACGTAATTGAGCTGTTATTTCATCTCGTTATTGAGCCGTTATTCCGTTGCGTCATCGAGCTATTTATTCCAAAGCTTCATTGATCCGTTCTTCCGAAGCGTCTCTGTTCCTTTATTCCAATAAATCACAGATCCGAGATTGCATGCCCACGCCAGGCTTCACTAAGCGACCTTTAACTTTTGTTTTATACAAAAGATCCGAGATTGCATGCCCACGCCAGGCTTCACTAAGCGACCTTTAACTTTTATTTTATACAACAGATCCGAAATTGCATGCCCACGCCAGGCTTCACTAAGCGACCTTTAACTTTTATTTTAAAAGAACAGATCTGAATGTGGGAAATATTTACGCATAAAACAAACAAGTGGTAAAACGACATAGCCATCTGTAACACATCATAGTCGTCTTTAACACGTAGCATTCATCCTTAACACGTCATAGTTATCTTTAGCACCTTATGCGTCATAGTTATCTTTAACTCGTCATAGTTATATTTAAAACGTCATAGTCATCTTTAAAACGTCACAGTTAAATTTAGTACGTATAACCATCTTTATCATGAATTCTGTGTAAGCGCCCAGTCCCGGTTTTCCTGACTAAAGCCACGCTTTCCGTACACGTCACGTGGACTAGATCACGTAAACGCAACCCAATTCTATATCAGCTTATTCTGTATCCTGCAAAGGCGATGCCTCGCATGGCTTATTAAGTTTACATCTGAAATCAAGAAGTTCTCCGAAACTCAGTTTCGTCCACAAAGCAAAATCCATCTTCCATGTGGCTGTTGTTTTTCCATAGAGATAAAGAACCTTTTGTTCTTGACTAAGCTTCTTGGACAAGAAATGATCACGTGACTGGTGGACGTGTAGAGTACGATCGTAACCACTGAAATAAAAGTGCTCGGTATAGATACGTGCATTTAAAGTAAATAAGCAAATCAATGGGTTTAAGGCAAGCGGACGTTCGAGTCTTGCAAATACATATGACTGAAATTACGAGGTTGAGATAAAAAAAGCATACTGAAGCATATCTATGCACCTCTTGCGTATTAATGGTTAATTATGCACTTCTTGCGCATTAATGACTAACTATACAATTCTTGCGCATTATTGACTAACTATACAATTCTTGCGCATTATTGACTAACTATACAATTCTTGCGCATTATTGACTAACTATACACTTCTTGCGCATTATTGACTAACTATACAATTCTTGCGCATTGACAATTAACTATATACTTCTTGCGCATTGACGACTAATTATATTCTTGTTGCGCATAAATGACTAATTATATATTTTTTGCACATTAATGGCTATATATTTCTTTTGCATAAATGGCTAACCATACACTTCTTGCACATTAATGACTAGATATACATTCTTACGCATAAATGACTAACTAAGCACTTCTTGTGCATTAATTGCTAACCATACACTTCTTGTGCATTAATGGCTAACTTTCTATTTTTTTGCGCTCTAATGGCTGACTATGCACATTTTGCGCATCGACGGATAACTGTATACTTCTTGAACTTGCATGAATGTATTGTTTAAATTCCACACTTACCACGGTGTGCCCTGACACCACATTCATGCTTTTCTATTCAGCACAGGCAATCATTCATAAAAAAATAATTGAAATAATTATTAAAGAAAGATATTATAAATTCCTTGATAATCGAGCAGTAAGAAAAGGCAAGCAATTTCAAGATTGACTTTTTCCTAACGTCTTTCAACCGATTCATCCTTAAATGCTTTTCATGTGACATTACCAAAGCTATTATCAAAGATGCCCGTTGGTTTTAAACAAATGAATGATCAGTGGTGAAGCAGATTTATGCACTCTAAATGGAGAAAATTAAAACTATTGATGTAAATTTCAAAGGAAAGATTTTGCGTGCTAAAAGCGATTCGTATAATTTTTTTTAGTGTATATATAGATTTGAAATATTGTTGCTGTATGTAAGCTTCTTTCTTTCTTTCTTTCTTTCTTTCTTTCTTTCTTTCTTTCTTTCTTTCTTTCTTTCTTTCTTTCTTTCTTTCTTTCTTTCTTTCTTTCTTTCTTTCTTTCTTTCTTTCTTTCTTTCTTTCTACCCACCTACCTATCTACCTTACCTCCTAACAAAAATATACATACATAGAGTGTGTGCGCATGTGTCTGTGTGTCTGACCGTGTGTGTATTATATAAGTAGTGTCCAAAATGATAAGATGAATTGAAAACTAACGGTTAAAATAACTCGCAGATACGGCAACCAACAACAAAATAAGAAAGAAAAGAAAACAACAAACATGCAAACAGTCAATATTCAGAAAAGTGGAAGAGAATGGTAATTAAAGTTAGGAAGCTAAAGCTGGTATCCTAGTTTAGAATTAAGCCTTTTCAATTTGTAGGTTAGAATATCAACAAGAAAGAAAAAAGAAAAAAGAAACCTCCAACAAAAAGAACATAAACATTTGCTTCTCTAGTCTACATAAATCTGCTGAAGCAAAATATATTGCACTTTATTTAACAATAAAGTTTTCTAGAATTACGAGCCTTGCTGACAAAAGCAATTCTTCGTTTGAGGCTGTTCTACTGAAGGATGGTGGAATGGTCCTGCAGGAACAATAAGAACCTATAGGGGTCCTGGCAGCCGTAGGTTTATGCTTTGCGGCATTATTGTCAGTAGAGTTCCTATGCGGTCTGCGCAAGTCAGATTGCGTTTTCTTCGGTCTGCGCAAGTCGGATTGTGTTTGTTTTGGTCTGCGCAAGTCGGATTGTGTTTGTTTCGGTCTGCGCAAGTTTGATTGTGTTTGTTTCGATCTGTGCATGTGAAACTGTTTGTCTTGCCAGGCTTCCGTCGTGTACATCTGGTTACACACACACACACACACACACACACACACACACACACACACACACACACACACACACACACACACACACACACACACACACACACACACACACGCACACACGCATACACAAACACACACACACACACACACACACACGTACAACGCGTGATTAGAATACGTGTCTGTTATGAGTTTGTATCTATAACTTCCATTAATTATGAGTTTGTATCTATAACTTCCATTAATTATGAGTTTGTATCTATAACTTCCATTAATTATGAGTTTGTAACTATAACTTCCATTAATTATGAGTTTGTAACTATAACTTCCATTAATTATGAGTTTGTATCTATAACTTCCATTAATTATGAGTTTGTAACTATAACTTCCATTAATTATTAGTTTGTATCTATAACTTCCATTAATTATGAGTTTGTAACTATAACTTCCATTAATTATGAGTTTGTAACTATAACTTCCATTAATTATGAGTTTGTAACTATAACTTCCATTAATTATGAGTTTGTAACTATAACTTCCATTAATTATGAGTTTGTAACAATAACTTCCATTAATTATGAGTTTGTAACTATAACTTCCATTAATTATGAGTTTGTAACTATAACTTCCATTAATTATGAGTTCCCGGAACACTGCTGTTCGTGATGGCCTCAATCTAAACCACATGCATCAAAATCAAATTATATTAAGCTTGCAAATTAACGACAACCATTTTAAAATTAGTATTCGATATTCCTTTTGTTGGGCTATCAGAGATGTGGTTGTTGCCTGTCAAAGAGCTTTGCATTGGAGAATACGACAAGGATACATTCTCTCCTTTACAGCTATTTCAAGCGAGTCTTATAGGACCAAACGCCGTAAACAGAATGACTGAGATAGTTTTGTTATTTTTATTTTCATTACTCCATTTCTAAATGGCTGGCTGGAACCCCTTTAATGTGCTTCAAAAGAAAATCGACCGTACTAAGATTTATACTGCTGTTTTGTACACTAGTTTCTCATGTCCTCGATCGGGCTTGTCAAATGATTTTTATTACACCCTTTCGTGTATATGCGTGTTTTTACGTTGTGTTTGTATGTGTGCGTGCGTTTTGTGTGTGTGTGTTTGTATGTGTGCGTGCGTTTTGTGTGTGTGTGTGTGTGTGTTTGTATGTGTGCGTGCGTTTTGTGTGTGTGTGTGTTTGTATGTGTGCGTGTGTTTTGTGTGTGTGTGTGTGTGTGTGCGTCTCTACTTAATACTGAACAATGATAAAAGATAAAATTTTAAAAAATTAATTGAAAATTAAGATAATATTTTATTTTGACGATATAATCCTTCTCCGCCTTTTCAGCATCAACATTTTATTATCGCCAGTATCATTTCCCCTGACATGATTACAATTAAAGAAGAAAAATGGGGTTATTAACAACCATGCTCTTATACTGTGGCTGTTCTCGTGGTTCGCCCACCCCTCCCTTTGCACGTGACCGACTAACATTTTAAAAAATTTTTATAATTGTATTTATTTTGACTTACAGATTTCTATCTTTCAGTTTCAGAGAGAAACTATGCGAACAAAAATCGTGTACAGTGATTTCTTTCTTTCTTTCTTTCTTTCTTTCTTTCTTTCTTTCTTTCTTTGGACATCAAATATTTATGTTGTATAAAATGTTTATTTATCATCTAATGCTCTAAGCCTTGTAGATGTTAAATTTTATTGTATTCTCAATAGATTGTAATGCTTTTCACGATGTTTCTTCACGTCAGAAGTCCAGCTGATAGACTCGGGAATAGATTTAGAAGAAAGGGAGCAAGAAATGACTACTGTTGCTTCATGCCCCAACTGTCACAATATTATTCCTCTATTCAAGTCTCTTCTAAAAATCACGTAATCAGCTTATTTTACTTTATTCTTCGTCCAGTTTGTCTCTATACGGCTCCGGTTGTTCTTCTCCTTACTACGTGGTACCACGTAGTTTGAGGCTATGCGGAAACACTTTGCTTGAACTATGAATTAATTGCTGTGACATATGCCTGAGTGTGCTTAATATTTATTAATTCAAATCTATTTATGCTAAGAGATATTTACATTTATTTGTACTAATTCAAATCTATTTTTGCTGATCGATTTACATTTATATAACCAGTTTGCGTGAATTAATAAATATACAAATACTGAATAAGGAGACCTTGTAGTTATGGTTATTGCATACAGAGATTTTGATTTTGTAGTAATGGTTACTGTTTATAGAGATTTAGATTTTGCAGTTTGGGTTACTCTATAATAGTGATTTAGATTTTGTATTATAAGTGAGTTATATTGTTTGATTTAATTCCGCAATTACTGTATAATAGTGATTTAGATCTTGTATTATGTTAGTCTGCACTGATTCATTATTAAAATGTCAAAAGCTAAAATACTAAATTGTATTAATTAAAAAAAACACAAAATATGGCCACTTATTGGTCACTATAGCTCACCCACACTCCCAACATTGTAGCCAACATAGTTCATTACTTTATCAGCAGCTTTCCGCACTGGAAAAATACGTTCAGTTCTTAAACATAACTGATCAAGAAAGTGCAGTAACAACAGTTAATTTAAACCAGTAAACCTTCAAAATCACCTGCATTGCTAAGTAATGTGCCATTCCGTTAGAAAACGTATTCTTTGCTATGTTACGTCACTTCTTAAAATTGTAAACTTTTTACAATTTTGAATGATCATTTAGCGGGGAGAGTATTTCTTCCCTATCTATCTATCTATCTACCTACCTACCTACCTACCTATCTATCTATCTATCTATCTATCTATCTATCTATCTATCTATCTATCTATCTATCTATCTATCTATCTATCTATCTATCTATCTATCTATCTATCTATCTTCATATGTGTATATTCGTGTGCGTGTATTTGTGTGTGAATAAGTCTAATAAGACATACAAAAGACATTTAAAAGGCATTATTTTGTTATATGTATATTTTTGTGTGGGTATATTGAGACACATAAATCAGACAAAGAAAATAATTGAAAAGCAGTACTTCAATAACAGCCACAACAAAATTAAAAAATACAGTGTTGTTTGTGTCATCAGACTAGTAAAAAAGATAACAATGAAAACAACCATATGCTTACATATATGTGTTGCCTGTGTATTTGTCTCTCTGTGTGTCCAAGCACGTAAAACGTTAGCAATGTGTTTATATTTGCGCGTGACTGTGTGTTCACCCATGCAAATGAGATAACATTATAAAACTATAACCATATGTTCACTTGTGCGTGTCTATGTGTCTGGGCACGTAAAACTTTAGCCATATGTTCACTTGTTCGTGTGTCTGTGTGTCCAGGTACGTAAAGGCAACCAGCGCGCCCACGGCACCATGTATGGGCTGCTCCTGGAGAGCATCCAACATTACGTCCTGGAGTTGCACGGCGAGCAGATGTGGCAGAAGGTGCTGGAGGAGGCCGGGCTGCGGAACACCGTCTTCTCCACGCACCGCCAGTACCCAGACCAGTTCATGGTCCGCCTGGCTGAGGCCTGCAGCGCCACCATCCCAGACTTCCGGGCCAGCGTGGACCGCAGCATGCACTTCTTCGGTACCTGCTTCGTCGGTTTCTGCGCCCACTACGGCTACGATAAGATCCTGCGCGTCTCCGGCCGCCACTACCGTGACTTCCTGCACGGCATCGACAACCTCCATGAGACCATCCGCTTCAGCTACCCGCGCATGCAGAGCCCCTCCTTCATGGTGGAGGCGGAGGACGCCGGGGGCTGTGTGCTCGTGTACCACTCGCAGCGCCGCGGGTTCGCGCACTACGTCATGGGGCAGCTGCAGCAGTGCGCGACCACGCTGTACCGCACGCAGGTCAAGATCACCGTGTTGGAGCAGTCCAGTTCGGATCTCGGCTGTCACGTGCGGTACCGACTGGACTTCAATAACTGCGGATTCACGCCTCCGCAGCTTGCCGTGCCCCAGGCTGAAGTGGCTAACGCCCTCTGCCCCGTGCCTAGCTCTATTGTGTTCAAGGTATGTTGTTTTGTTACTAGAAGTGGGGTGGGGGTTGGGTGTGTCTGAAAATGGGCATGTTTTCTAAGGAGCTACCCCTCTTACCTTCTGTCGAAACTTGATCCTTGTCAATGTACTGAACCATCTAGGGCTCTAGGCCGTTCTAAGGTATTTACTTCCCTTGAATGGGGGAGGGGGGATATCTTGAAATCCTGCTCGATGGTGCAACAATTGATTTGGATTCATATGCAAAGCAAGAGGGAGAGTGTTTCTAGATTCGTTAAGTGCCTAGCTTCTTGAACTTTTATATCGCCCGTTTGAAATTTTCCTCGGAAGAGATTTTTTTTTAGAAACTTTCTTCTGACTATTTCTCTAGTTGTTGTGTCAACCATTGAATTTAAAAACAAGTTACTGTTGGATATCTTATGTAGTGTTGAGTCTGTCTGGTACTGAATTTAAACACAAGTTACTGCTGGATTATTTATGTGGTTGTGTTGTCACTTATCGAATTTAAACACAAGTTACTGCTGGATTGCTTATGTAGTAATACCAGTAAGCAAGGAACCATTATGAAACAATACATTAGAATGTTTAATGATTTTTCTGTATCATTTTAATAACAATAGTAATTTCCATTCTGTTGCTGATAAACGACATAACGGTGATTACATAATTGGTTATTGACGACAACCATTGATTACAAAGATGTTTAAATATCAATGATTAAAATGAGGGTTAATGATGACTTACCGATGACTATAATGCTGTTTAATAATGATATATATTATTTTTATTATGCGGGTAATACTGATTTTTAATTAGACAGACGCTGCATTAAAAATATGCACATTATATATTTTTTATATAGATTTTTATTAAACTATATTAAAGATTTTTATTAAACTATATTAGAGATTTTTATTAAACTATATTATAGATTTTTATTAAACTATATTATAGATTTTTATTAAACTATATTATAGATTTTTGCATATATATATATACGCACAGTGGTTTTGTTTCTGTTTATTTTTCTCGAAAAATAATCTTACCATAGAGTAAGTATATAGTTTTATTTTATGAACAGTATACAATTTTATTATAGAAGAACTTTGCAGCTTAATTTACAGAATATATACTATTTTATAGTTGATACAGTTTTATTTTTCAGAGAGTCTATAGTTTTATTTACAGAGAGTTTATAGTTTTATTTACAGAGAGTCTTAGTTTTATTTACAAAGAGTCTATAGTTTTATTTACAGAGAATCTATAGTTTTATTTACAGAGAATCTATAGTTTTATTTACAGAGAGTTTTATTTACAGAGAATCTATAGTTTTATTTACAGAGAATCTATAGTTTTATTTACAGAGAGTCTTAGTTTTATTTACAAAGAGTCTATAGTTTTATTTACAGAGAGTTTATAGTTTTATTTACAGAGAGTCTTAGTTTTATTTACAAAGAGTCTATAGTTTTATTTACAGAGAATCTATAGTTTTATTTACAGAGAATCTATAGTTTTATTTACAGAGAATCTATAGTTTTATTTACAGAGAATCTATAGTTTTATTTACAGAGAGTTTTATTTACAGAGAATCTATAGTTTTATTTACAGAGAATCTATAGTTTTATTTACAGAGAGTCTTAGTTTTATTTACAAAGAGTCTATAGTTTTATTTACAGAGAGTCTATAGTTTTATTTACAGAGAATCTATAGTTTTATTTACAGAGAATCTATAGTTTTATTTACAAAGAGTCTATAGTTTTATTTACAGAGAATCTATAGTTTTATTTACAGAGAGCCTATGGTTTTATTTATATAGTGTACATTTTGTGTGTGGCTGTGTGAAGACACTCTCCATTAATATTAAATGTATAGACAGTATTGACATAAAATTTAAGAAACAAACAAAAATATCTATATACCATTTTATAGTTTCTAATCGATCTCATCTCTGAATTTAAATCAGATAAATTTGCAAGCTCAAGAAATTCGATTAGAAATCCGGGGAGTGCACTGTTCATTTTGACACAAAACTGGCACATTTAAACATACATTTTCATCCTCTCTCACTTTCTCTCTCTCCCCCCCCCCTCCCGATCACATAGCACTGGCACAATTAAACACACATTTTCATCTCTGTCTTTCTTTCCCTCACTTTCTCTCTCTCTCTCCCCTACTCCCGACCACACAGAACTGGCACAATTAAACACACATTTTCATTTTCTCTCTTTCTTTCCCTCACTTTCTCTTCCACCCCCTCACGATCACACAGCACTGGCACAATTAAACACACATTTTCATTTTCTCTCTTTCTTTCCCTCACTTTCTCTTCCACCCCCTCACGATCACACAGCACTGGCACAATTAAACACACATTTTCATTTTCTCTCTTTTTCTTTCCTTCCACCACACACTACGCACTGTGTCACACACTCTTACACAATACAAACTTTATTCTTCCTAATGAAACTTTTAATTTGTTTCCTCATAAATGAATAAAAATAGAACTAAGCAAAAATGTTGGCGCATGAGCCATTTCCTTATAGCAATAATCTCCTCTGGATTTTGTTTTCTTTCTGCGAAGTTAATAAATTAACTAATCAAAATAAGAATTTAAGACGCTAATACAAAACAAAAATTAAAAAAATCTAGTCATCTGGGTAGATCAAAGGGTCTTGGACAAAAATAAAGACTTCATCCAAGAATTGAATAAAATCATTTACTTCCTGAATACGGTAATTAAAAAATCTGCACATACTAAGGAAAATATCACGCTAGAAAGGAAATAAATAAATATATAATAAAGAATGATCAGCTTACATCGAGAATAGAAAAGATCCTTCCCACCAAACAACAAAACAAACAAAAACAACAATTAGGAATATTAACTTAAACGGTTAAAAATAAATAATGGCAGAAGTATTCTAGAGAAAATTAGCCAAAACAAAGAAAGCATGTGTAAGAAAATTTAAAGCTTGAGAATCTTCTTTCACTTCAGATTCCTTGATAGTATATGTGACAGGTTTTCTTAATGTGAGGATGGCTCCTTAAAATGAGTAATTTATATGAATTTCAGTTTATATACAATCACTTTCCCTGTAGGTGGGGTCTAAATGGGAAAGGAAATGCAAAATCTAGACAGTTGTTGCTTATTAACAGCTTTCCCACCGTCACTTATTCTAGATACTTGTGCTCCAGAGCAATGCAAAACTTTTCGCCTTCATTCTCCTTTGTCCATCTTTCTTACATCAGACATTCATCCCCTTCTTGCGTGCCTGAGATATCTTTCATATTAAATACACACAAGCGCAAAAAGTACGAGGAATTTAACAAGAATCTAATAACAGATAAAGGAAAATACACCGTAGCAGAAAATTAAATCAATTGCACATAAAGAATCAGGCACAAGATGGCGAACTTAACCATATAAAAAGAATGAAGAAAAAAATCTATAAGTTCTACACAGTATTGAATATTCTAGATCTAATCAGAAATCAAGATGACGGTTTTCTATATCTATATCTCATCTATAGGATTAGGAGACTTATCGGCACACAGCTGCTATCAGATTCCACTGAGATAAATCAGAATTCCTCCTTAATCAAATTAACGCTATGCTATTAATATCTTCATCCATATGATTACTATTAAGTTCAACTATTATTTGTTCTACCAATGTAGATTCAGAACAGTGCAATTACGTAGGGCAATTTACGTCACATAAAGTGGGAAGGAAAAGATAGACAATCAACCAAAATTGACGACCATGCACAGTTGTGTTCCTTGTCACTGGTCAAAAGCATTCATAGCCCTACATGGCACCACTTCCTTAATTAGTGAGGTGCAGGATTACAGTAGCCGTATGGAGACAAAATGGACGAAAAATAAAATAAGAAGAAAGGAAGCAAGAAAAGATTGCTGTTGCTTCATGCCCCAACTGTAACAATATTATTCCTTTTTTTATTAAAATTTTATTGACTGTCTTTTTGTCTCTTCTAAAAATCACGTCATCAGCTGATTTGTTCATTACAAAACTAAATCTATTTCCGAGTCTATCAGCTGGACTTCTGACGTGAAGAAACATCGTAAAAAGCATTACAATCTATTGAGAGTACAATAAAATTTAACATCTATATTATTCTTTATACATACATTTAACTTCCAACAATTCTAAACTGGTTTTATATATAAATTATCAATAGTATTCTGCAAGGTTTGTCTTCTATGCAAAAGCATAACTTAAATTAAATTTAACAACACCAGATATTTAAGTTTGCTAAAAACTCTGAGTATTTTTTGTACCAATATACTTGCAACTCTCCATATGATCCAAATGGGGATTCTAGCCAACTCTCCACATGATCCAAATGAGGATTCTAACCAACTGTTTCTAGTCTGAAGTTTCAGAACAGAATGAATTTTAATGAGATACCTTATCCTAATATAGAATTCTAATTTCCGCACTAAATCATTCTGTTTGGTCAATTTTGGCAATCAGTTTTCAGTTACTGGACAACTTGCTGGTCCACCTACTCTCAAGCCATGTCCAGTCTATCCACCCTGAATGATCACCTGCTTAATCTAGGGGTCACTCATCATTGTCAGTCAGTTTCACATAGCTAATCCATCTATCTCTTGAATATATTTTGACTTAATGCTCCAGGAAGCATTCTCTCAACACACACAACTTGCCCTTGACCCCTGTAAGTAACACTCATACCTTGTAGTTTACTAAGGTAGAAAATTTACAAACTAAAATCTGGTTAAGAAGTTAATATATAATACATAATAATGAATATTACAGATTAAAAATGTCTGCCTTTGGAAATATTTGTCACGGTATTCATAGGAAAGGTGAAATTTGTTTGATTTGGTTAAATGTGAGGCCAGCGGTGGATGATAGAAACATGATGACATGGATGACCTGTTTATGGAATAGTTTACTGCCATTATTACTGTCTTAAAGTCCAAGAACAATTCATATCGTGAATGTATTTTTATAAAAGTAAACACGAAACCAACAAGCAAACACGTCCAGCGACCAGACCTAGAAGTTCTTGAAATTTTCTTGCTTATGTACAGTGATAAACATGTCGATGAAAAAAATGAAGGTTCTTTTTGGTTTGTTGGTGCATGATATTGCCACACAAGATGCAGAAGAGCCATAAATGTTCTGGACAAAAAAAGTACTCTTAAGAGTGGACGTACGAGCAGTTTAAACTGGCAAATGGCTGGTGGACATGCTGCAGCGGACATTGACCGGTTGCTGCGTGTCATTCGTAAAGTTCATAAGATTGCCTGTGTGGTCATCAGTGTCATCATCCTGTCACTACTCTTATGTATTGCAGAGTTGCGCACTCCCTGCCTACCGGAAACGGAATTCACGTCACAGACTGGCTCTGTTAATCGCTCTTTCAGGAGACAGCCATCGAGGAAGAACTGCACTCTAACGCCAGTGTCGATTTGTCTAATTCCCGCTTACTGACCTATGGATCCTCTTCACTGGCTCTTGAAGGGTGAGGGTAAAGCCCCAGAGTGCGCTTAAGAGTAGGGGCTCTGAACATGAGCGAGCATAAGAAACCTGTACCCGCTGCCTCGCGCCGCTCATAGCGCCATGTGCCTGTTTTCTGTCTGCAGCTTTTCCCCTTCTGCATCGTGTTCGGGGATGACCTGGTCATCAAGAGAGTCGGTCCCAACGCCAAGAACCTTTTCGCGGGCAAGAAGCTGGTCGGCTCCGAGCTTTCAAGTTGCTTCACCCTGCGAAGGCCCCTCGTCGACTTCACATGGAATAACGTAAGTGATGGAGAAGGAGTGATAAGAGGTTCGATCGCGAGACTAAACAACAACAAAAAACCCAATCAAACAAACAAAAATAAAACCAGATTTTTTTTTCACTTTCTTTCGATAACTGAATAGTAATGATGGGCCGGAAGAACTGGTTGACCCACTTGGGAATTTCCCTGTACCAAAAGTCCACAAAAGGCTGCAAGCGTAGTTGGTAGTTGGACGTGGTCTCTGATAGAACAGTGCGCAAGATTTCAGTTCACAAAGTATTCACACACACACATATTAAAACCTGATTCAAAACAAACAAAAATATCCCTCAAAGGGCAATAACAAATGCATTCAAATTTTAAGAAAACAACTTTTATATTTTACTATTGTTTCTTATTAAGAAATATATAGTTTACATTTTTCATGAGCAAATATTGAAACACTTCTATAATTGAAGTATAGATTATTGCAATTTTTTTCTTTTAAATTATAAAAATACACATATTTATAAACTAGCTGTAGGCTAAAAACTTGTTTGCTTTAGACCGAATTACGAGTAGTACCAATAATCATTCCACTGGACATTATTCCGTATTTAATATTGGTCATTGTCATTCGAGTGGACATTTTCTTTCTTTAATTTCGTCTCTGGTTCAATTGAAGTCGTCGGCACATTGACCTCATTCCTGTAGACCACGTCATTGCAGTAACTGTTTAATGTCAGTGTACATGTCTCACTAAATGTTTATCTTATACCTTTCCATGTTCAGATTTTATGTTTACAAACCGTCACTGTAGTAACTGTTTTAACTTCAGTGTACATGTCTCACTAAATGTTTATCTTATATCTCTCCGTGTTCAGATTTTATGTTTACAAAACGTCGTCTTCGAACTGGAGGCGCGATCGGACGCGAGTGCCCGACAGTCCAGCATTGACAAATCTGATTGGACGGAAGATCAAGAGGTCAGGGACATCCTTAAGCAGCATCTCCATGACAACCCGCAGGACAAAGGATTGTCAGTGAGCGTGGGAGGTGGACACACGTGTCGGAAGTTACTCCGTGGACAGATGAAACTTATACATGAATGGGGTCACGTGGCCTTCCTGTGTTCTCCTCTGTAAGAACAAAAATAATAGAAAAATAAAAGTTCCACTTCAATCCTCTCTATCTATCTTATACCATCGTACATGAAGTACATCAGTACACACACACCCACACACACACACACACCCACACCCACACCCTACACACACATCTACACACACATCTACACACACACACACACACACACACACACACACACACGACCCCAACAAGTAGGTAAATAAAATTTGATTGATATCAAAAGTAAAATGAATCTAAACCTAACTAATTTACAAAATATTACTACTATTGTTACTTCTACTGCTATTACGGCTAATCGTATAAATGATAAATAAACAAATAGTATAAAATTAACGAAATAAATAACCGAAACGACTATAGAGAGCAAAAACTTTATTTTGTAAGACAATATTCCAGATGACTTGCACAATTATTGCAGCAGAGTTGAAGGTCAAAAAAGCATTTTCTCATTTGTATGTAGCCAAATCACACGTTGAAATGTTGGCTGTAATTGGTCCTGTTTGGCAGGAATGGCTCTCTGTAATTGGTCCTGTTTAGCAGGAATGGCTCGCTGTAATTGGTCCTGTTTAGCAGGAATGGCTCGCTGTAATTGGTGCTGTTTAGCAGGAATGGCTCGCTGTAATTGGTGCTGTTTAGCAGGAATGGCTCGCTGTAATTGGTCCTGTTTAGCAGGAATGGCTCGCTGTAATTGGTCCTGTTTAGCAGGAATGGCTCGCTGTAATTAGTCATATTTGGCAAGAATGGCACTGTGACATTTTGCTGGGAGATGGGCAAGATGTTAATTCTCCACCACCCAGACTGCCCGTAACCTTAGGATAATCCCCAAAGCACACCCTCTGCTTGGCCATACGTGTTAGAAAGATGAATGACAGATAATGTAGAATAGAACAGTGATAGTTCTAGAAGATAGCTCAAGACCCCTGATACATACAGCCAGGATAGTAAGTAAATACAGGTGACAGACTATAACATATGACATGCAAGTGAGTCACTCTAACAGGAGTGTCTAAATATCAATATTAAATTATTTAATTATCAGTATTCAACCAGAAATAACATAATGGTTACATATAGCGAGTAATTGAACAGTTTAAGTTAGAGTTTATTAATGGTTATAGTTCATAATCATGACCATGTGATGTAAGAAAAAGTTTGTTTGTTTCTTATGGCACTGTAGTAGTTATTTGATTCATTCGTGAGAGCAAACTTTAAGTGAGTTTATAAGAGAACACTGAATGTTTCTGAGTGAACTCTGAAAGTACTTTGATTAAAGTTCGATTGAATTTGATTGAAGCTGTTCAGCTTGTTGATTTTATAGTCACTTACCCTATGATTTCTTGATGTGTCATCCAGGGTCCCAGTGACACACGTACACACACACACACACACACACACACACACACACACACACACACACACACACACACACACACACACACACACACACATATATATGTGAGGTTGCACAAGTGGTCCATGGAACTGTGTGTCTGGCCCATGGGCTGTTCTGCTTTGGTGTTACTTTGTCACTCAACACTCAACGAATTCAAAAGCTGAGATAATGTAGTTCCACTCTTCATGGCTCAGCGCTCATCAAAACCACTGTCTGAGATAAGATGCTGATTTGCGAGTAAAATACTCACGGGCTAAGCATTCATTCTCTTTTGTTCTCTGACAGAACACTCTTGTATATATGGTCATCATACATTTTAATAATATAAGCAAAATATAACAATATAAAATATAGTTAATGTTAAGAGATAAACATTAATATAATATTAGTTAGGCAAGCAAAACCACATACCTTCAGCAGTAATATATACAGAGGATGATTTCCTGCTGTGTTGTTACTGGAAACAGGAGTTAATATTATGGTTATAACTTTTATGGCCAGGAGCCAAAATATGTATTGGCTCATGGTTAGCTGCATTCGAATGATGATAATACTTTTGGTTGCATGCAGTAGAGCGGCACTCTGGTTAGTGATTAGAGTGAGTGTCTGGAACACTGAGGTATATTTCCAGCCCCGGTCAGCTATTCTAGATTTGCATGTAGTCTATTTTTAGAGGAGGGTGCGTTTAGGCTACGAAAGCCATTATGTGACAGGCACATTGCATTTTTGGATGTAAATGGTCCTAAATAACGAGAATGGCACATTTAACTTTTGCCTTTAACTTATCCAATCTGGCAGGAATAGCATGTTTAACAGTTGGCTGCAACTGTTTCTATCTAACAGGAATGATATTTCTAAATGTTGGTTCTGTCTGGCAGTAATGGCGCGTTTAAATATTATCTATAATGGTCCTGTCTAGCAGGAATGGCATTTTTAAATGTTGGCTGTAATTGGTCCTGTCTAGAAGGAAAGGCATGTTTAACTATAATGGTCCTGTCTAGCAGGAATGGCACGTTTAAATGTTGGTTGTAAATGACTTGTCTAGCAGGAATGGAATATTTAATGTTGGTTATAAATTCATTGTTTAGAGAAATGGCATGTTTAAATATTAAATATATTCGGCCCTGTCTAGCAGGAATGGAACGTTTAAATGCTGGTTATACAAGGCTAGCAAGTATGGCATGTTTAAATATTAACTATAATGGTACTGTCTAACAGAAATGGCACGTTTAAATGTTGGCTATAAATAATCCTGTCTAGCAGGAATGGCATGTTTAAGTATTAAATATATTTGGTCCTGTCTATGAGGAATAGCTCGCTGTAATTGATCTTGCTTAGTAGGAATAGCTGTCAGAAATGGCAAGTTGAAATGTTGGTGGCAATTGGTCATTTCTATCAGAAATGGCAAGTTGAAATGTTGGTGGTAATTGGTCATTTCTATCAGTGGCACATGTAAGAAATGGAGAATAGGAATGGTATGTTGGTTGTAGGGGCATTGCAAGGGATTGGATCCGATGTTGTGATCTTTCTGCAATTTCTGCAACGTGTGAAAACAGTGTGACTCGAAAGTTTCATTTAAAAAAAAATCTGAATGAAAAGTATCATATTTACTTTAAGAAATCTGTAAGTCTTCACCCAGAGCTTGTTACATTTCATCCTTAATGGTGCTTGCTGGTTGGTCTCATTGTACACATGATTGCGACTGGTTCTGTTCAGCAGAAACACGAAAATTGATTATATTTGTAATGTTGATTGTGGTTGGCTTTTTCCAGCTTGAGCTAACACTGCAGAGGCACTTTGGATACTAACCATATGCTAGCATCTTTTCCACTGCAGTAATCTGCCGCTGAATCTAATTTGTCTCTGCGATGATGACTGAACCCAGCATTAATTTACAGACACTGATGCCACACATTGCTAATTGTTCTTTATTCGCTCTGGCGGAGGAGGGTACTGTTTTTTTGTAAGGCAAGAAACAAGGCACAATAATGACATTACTGACACATATAGGCACTTTTTAATGCATCATACTGGAAATGCACTGCACTTTCGGTAGATCAAGGGAGCAAACCTTAACTAATTAATGATGTTTACGTACTTTTCTTTATGACAGTGTTTATAATGATCTTAATATTCCAGTCGTTCTATAAGACTTTGTTCATTAACCAACGCAGGCCAGATATCAAGATTGGCTTTCAGTTGTGGTCAGTGACTTGAGTGCTTTTCTTTACAGGGTCGGTAATCTGGAAGAGTTGTTGGAACTGGGGATGTTCGTCAATGATCTCAATCTGTACGACAGCAGCAGGGAAATGGTCATAGCTGGGCAGCAACATGCATCTCAGTTGGAATATCTTATGGAACAGGTGGGATAATGTGTGAGTCTTTGTGCATCTAGCTAGTATGTGTGTGTGTGTGTGTGTGTGTGTGTGTGTGTGTAAAATCTGGTTGAACAGTTTGGAAAATTAGTTTGCTTGTGTATATACATGCGCACACCAATTTCAAGTGATCAGAGAATAGAAGTTTCTAAAGCAGGTAAACCTTTTGATATCAGCCCATTGGCTAGTCTCATTCTCCTAAATCATTACCAATGGATAATAAAAACTACTTATCCAGTTGGAACTGGTTTGCATTACATCAGCAATTTCTAGCATATTCTCAACTCGGGTGTTTACATCAACTAGGACACTTTCAACACCACCGTCATAAGGTCGGGTTACTCTGACAATTTAACAATTTATATAACAGTTAAATTTTAAATAGGGATATGCAAATTTACTCCACCATAAAATGATATTTACTGCGCTGTTCAGATCCATAAAGTACTTAGATCTAGTCTACTCCAAGTTTATCTCAAGAATTAATTCTCACTAGACATTATCACGTCTAACAAATTAGACCTGCCACATCGACAGACTAGACACTACTGCACGATGAAATTAAACACATTTATAAAAACACACGAGACACCATTTCGTGTACACATTAAATATAGAGATTATAATACTTTAACATAAACAAACTAAATGGCGAGATTAAATACTATTATATAAACACACTAGACACTATTCTGTCTACACATTGAATGGAGAGATTAAATACTATTATACGCATTACTACCTCAGCATGCGAGACTACGCATGAATATACTCAGCCCTACTACTCAACATGCTCTCCACTACTACCTGAACATACTCAACTCTACCGTGTGTAGTCGACATCACTACCTGAACATACTCAACTCTACCGTGTGTAGTAGACATCACTACCTGAACATACTCAACTCTACCGTGTTTAGTAGACATCATTACCTGAACTTAATCATCTCTACCGTGTGTAGTAGACATCATTACCTGAACATAATCATCTCTACCGTGTGTAGTAGACATCACTACCTGAACATACTCATCTCTACCGTGTGTAGTAGACATCACTACCTGAACATAATCATCTCTACCGTGTGTAGTAGACATCATTACTTGAGCATATTCAACTAACTCTACCGTGTGTTTTTCAGGGTGGAGCAGCCTTTCATTATATACATGATTTGAACCTCCTGGTTTACTTTTGTAAACTGCTATGACTGACCATGGTAGAGGTGGGAGCAATATGTAAGTGTAAGAATACACTACATAGACTCCATTGATGTATGCTGACTACATGAGAAATATCTGGTGTAGATAAGTTGCTGGAAATCTGGAAATCATTACATTTATTGTTCTGCTTGTGAAAAAGTTGATACGGTGAAAAGAAGTGCCCAGGTTAACTGGTTTTCAACTGGCAAGAGAAAGATTTGGAACTGATGTAATAATGGTGGACAATAACTTGTGACATTGTTGCAAAAGCTTGCTTGCTTGCTAAAGACTATTGAGACAGTGTTTAAATCAGGTTATGTAGAGACTAATATCGCATATCTCTAATAACTCCATTTCTTTTCTCTGATAAGAACTATCCTTTGAATTGTATTTGACTTGTTGAATTGTATTTTAGGATATATACTGTGAAGACAAAAGGATTTGAACATGGTTAAATAGAAATAATTGATGTCATGAATCTATTTCATTTTACTGGTCATATATATATATATATTTCATTGTTGATTTAATAATTCTATTGTTAGATTTATTGACCTTCTTACACATATTGAGAACCTTATGTTGAAGAAAGTGGGTGGATGGGGCTTGCTAAATATAGATTAAAGGCAGATTTGTTTTCTATTTTAGAAAGACTTTTTCCACCTACGGAAACATTGTTTGACGGTAAATGTTGTGGAAGAGAGAAAACATTTGCAACGCCCACACATCCGTCAAGTGAAAGAGACGAATTGCGTTTGCAGGAGAATTATTAATAACATAAATTAAGATTCTCATAACTTGTAATTCGTTACGAATGATTAATTAAATAATAATAATCATTAACTAAGTGGCGGTGGCGTCACAGTTTGCTTCCAATAAGCGAGCACTTTGCGAATTAGAAAATGTCTAACACGGCTAATTGTCATCAACAAGAAAAGGAAAAATAATCAAACAAACTACAAACCCCATGGCCATGTAAGTGTGTGTGAGTGGGTTCTTTCTCTCTTGTTGGCACGGGTCAATGTTAACGACAATGCACCCTGTCCACCCGGCAGTTTACTCTCAACATCTCCCATGGCGAATCCCGATAGCAGACATAATCACAATTAGTCTTCTGACATTCAAAACATCGAACATCGCCTTGATTTTCCCTGACGTCGAGAAAAGAATTAAATGCACACCAGTTGATTCTTACCATAGTGTGGTCTTCAATGGCGCAGCATAACATTTAGTTCTTCAGTTAAAAATAACAAATGGGACAGTCGCTCTTTGAACTCATAGAATGACGTTATTGACTGGTTCAAACGATTAAGTTAATAAAAGTAGACATGCTAAAGAGGGTCAGCTAGCAAAGGGCGTGTGCCAGTGTTTCGTGTTATAATATTTGGATTGAAACTGAATTGTTGGTTTGATATTTTACACCCTCTGAATTAATAACATAAAAAATAATAAAATAACGTAATAAAACATAAAAATGTATTGAGTATAGGGTCGAAACTAACAATAGTTTATTTTAAAAAAAGATCAAAATCTCATGTTGTTGGTGTAGAGTCGTGTAATTCGGACAAATAAGTAACCTCCCTATAAAAATTTTTTAAAGGGAGATTACAATAAAAGAATAATTATAAATACAGCGTCTTCAAAATACTAACTAGTATGTACTGTTAAAACAAATAAACAAAGAATATAGGTTACACAACAAAATCATCAAACAACAAACACTCCAAACAACAAACAAAAATCCCTTCCTCCTAAGAATTTAGCAGGTTGTTTTTTAAAAAAAAAATGAATCTTTGAAATTAACGTGTGTTACTAAGTTATTAAACTGTGCTTCTAACGTTGCGTTGCTTTAATGAATGTTGCTAACGTTGCATTGTTAGCGTGTGTTGCTTCCATTGTGTAAAGTGGTTAAACAGCGTTGCTGATTCAGTTATCGCCCGTGATCTGCCTTCATTGCTAACATCCCTGTTTCATGTCGCTTTTGACAGCAAGTAGAGAAGAGCAACAAGATCCGGGAGAACCTGAAGGCGCTGGACAAAGTTCGGCAGCAAAGCAACAAGCTGCTGTACTCCATGCTGCCTGAGACGATCGCCGTGCGGCTCAAGCAAGGAAACTATTCCATCGACACGTGTCAGGTAAACTATATTTAGCTATCTGATGTCATAGATCACGTGACTATTTTGTTCGTGGCTTAGCAGGCACAATTCCAATCAACGTCACAGACCAGTGCGGCTTAGATTCTGAATTGGTAAGAAAGAAAATAAAAAAGAAAAAGGACGGGATAAAGATATCACTAAGTTCTCTATTTATATATAACGGGGGTAAAGGTCGAGGCAAGTTAGGGTCAGCTCGACCTGCATCACTTTATAACAAATATTATCTGTATTATCAGATCACGCTGGCTCAGCTTGCGATAGCGTCTTGTTTCCTTTTCTTTTATATTCGTTCGATTAAACACATTGATTCACTCTTATCATCGAGCTGACAACGGCTGTTTTCACAAGCACGAAATGACTGACTTTAATTAGCAAGCTGAAAACGCCTGTTTTCACAAATGACGTACTGCTTTTTTCAAGTGAAGTACTGATGCAGCCACGAAAGACGTCTGCACAACGATGAACTGTTTCAAACGCGCTACACACACTGATGAGCGTGTCTGTGTTGCAGCAAAAGATCTGGACACGTAACGACAAGTGACAGTCAGAGGGCTGCCACGTTTGCTCTTGAGTTACACACGATACGTTCATAACTGACGTGTGCAGTTACCGATGTTGTCGTGATTGTAAAAACAGGCGTTTTCAGTTTGCTGATTAAAATGAATCAATTCTTATCTACGAAGACACGTCCGTTTATCGACTTTTCATTAAATTGAATTAATTGTGAAAACAGCTTTTCCAAACTTTTTCATTAAAATGCATAAAAGAATCTCGCCTGCCAATTTGTTCGTAAAAATAATGAAATCTTACACGTTTAAAATTTCATCAATTTGAATCCATTATACCTAATCTTTTTCCAAAGAAGGGACGAGTAAGTGACGTCAATAAGTGCAAGCGAACTCGTTTTGTAACGTGAGTGAAGATGTTACCTGAACCAAATGGATGGTGGCGGCGGTGGTGGTGATGGTAAAAGAATAAAAGAAAACACTTTTTCAGAATTCTTTAGGTTAATTTGAAGATCAGGATTTGGAATGGTCATTGCTATATGGAGGTGGGTGGATGTGGGGTGGGGTAGGGGGCAGGCTTCTAGAGATTGTTGTTGGTCATATCATACAGTCATCCCGTCCAAAATTGAAATCAGAATTAAGAGCGCGAGTGCCTAACTGTGTTTTACTGAAACGTGATATGTCTTTTTATCGGCAAATTTCATTGTGACGGCTGGTAGGCATCACTGCAGGGTTTACAGTTGCATGTACATTCATCAAAAGTTTATGCTTGAAACATTCTTACGTGTAGTATGTGGTCCGTTATATGCGACACGCTATCAACAGAATCTTCCATTAAAGACTATTTGAAGAGGAATTTAGGTCAACCATGCAATTGAGCTCAGGCTACCAGATTTAGTTTTTTCCCTGATATTTAATTAATTTATAATTTCAAAGTCGTAGTGCCGATTGATTTTGCAATATAAGCTTTGAACAGTTTGAACATAATAGTGTTTCTGCGAGATTTACCATGCTGCCAGAGTACACAAGTGAGCTGGATGACGACACAGAAGGCCACTTATCCCCCCCCCCCACACACACACACTTTTTACTGCAAGCGTGACACTTGACAAGCTGGAAACGAGCTCTCGTGTTATTGTATACCTTTACTGCAAGCGTGACACTTGACAAGCTGGAAACGAGCTCTGAATGAATGTCTCGTGTTATTGTATACCTTTACTGCACATGGAACAAAAAACAACCTCGATTGGACTATAGAGCATTTTAGACACTCTATGTGTCGACATGCGACAATCTCGTAAATGAATGAGAGTTTTCGTTTCTAATCGATTTTTAACACTAAAATAAGCAACATTTATAACATTTGCTGGTTACAGAAACTTAGGACGTGTATGATAATAGACATGTTTGAAGTGGATGACGCTAACGCCACCGAGTTAATGGTTATTATTATTATTTATTAATTAATCACCCATAACTATTTACAAGTTATTAGAATCTTAATTTATGTTATTAATAATTCTCCAAAAGACACCACCCGACTCTCTCACTTGGCGGATATGCGAACGCTGTAAACGTTTTCTCTCTTCCACAACAGTAAAGATAAACATTTACCGGCACAAAATATTTCCGTCGGTAGAAAAATTCTCACTAAAGGAGAAGACAAATCGATCTTTAAACTATATTTAGCGAACCGCATCCACCCACTGTCAATACAATATTTGGTTATCAATATGTGAAAGAAGGTAAATAAATTTAACAATAAATTTATTAAATCAGCAATTAAATATATAACATATGAATATAATCAAAGAGCATTGACATTTACATCAATTCACAACAATGTTCAATTAACGCTAGACAATCAATCAGTTTATACCATAGACATTAGCAGTCAATTAATAATAAATATATAATCAAGTTCATGGATATCGTCATGGAAGTGAGAGTTGAGTTTTAGAGAAATAGTTAAAAGTCAATGCACTATACTGGTTCAAGGATGGCAGCTGTCACCAGCACATGTTTCACAATCACACAGTTTGCAACAAGTCACTGCCTTTCATATTTAGGTGAGGTTTCACATGTTCCTTCTAGAGGCACGTTACATAACTGTTCCAGAATCTATGATGCAATCTCCAAGCACACCATAGAGAATCATCCTGAATTTCATACGCTATCAAGCACATCATGAGGAATGTTCTCGAAGTTCATGTGAATTTACTCAACACATCACAAGAAATGTTCACAAAAATCTTTGTGAATTCATGAGACCAAACTCAGGCCACAAATCTCTGGCGTGTTATATATCTGTATGTCTGTGTGTATTCGATTTGTGCACAACATATTTAAAAATCATCATGATGTCATCTTTTATATTTCTCTCCTTTAGTTTCCGATAATGAAAAATAACATCCTATATTGAATGTTGGTTCACTTAACAAGAACAGCAAATATACAACCCGTACATAACCAGAAAGAGGGTTTAGATTAGACTAGGCGATACCTATTATATTAAAACAATAACAACACGTACAAGACCTATCTAACGAAACATGAAAATACAGACAGGGAAAACAATTAAGAAATGAAAAGTGTTTCATTCCTATATTCCTATGCTTAAAATATTTCAACAATGTTACAAAAGGAATCAATCAACAGTGCACTGTTGAAAGCAGTTGTACGTCTTCGGAGTCAATCATTCTTAATTCGAGAACGAGATACGTCACTTGATATAACTTCTACTTGCTAGGAAATCTAGTTTCAAGCTGTCGTGGTCGACGCGACAGTACCATTCAACATTAAAATTACTCCGCTCACGGCCTACACTTGATTCACCACTCTCACCCCCCCCCCCCACGCCCTACCACCACCTCTTCCGCAATTCGCTTTTGGCATTCGTTTTTTGTCGGAGAAAATTGGATATTTATTTACTTATTATCGCTCGTCTTGTTTACGATCTTTTATGGTTATCGCCCTTGTTTGGCTGTGTTGTCTGCCTGGAGATTTGATATTCAAACCTGGTTGTTTGCTCTCTTGTAAATGTGAATATCCATTTGAGAATGTGATTTGTCTACTAGAGAATGTGATTTATCCACTTGTGAATGTGATTTTTTCACTCGAGAATGTAATTTATCCACTTAAGAATGTGACTTGTCCTCTCCACTGGAGAATGTAATTTGCCCACTTGACAATGTGATTTGTGCACTTTTGAATAGAGTTGCCCACTTATAACTGATTTTAAATGCGATTGTCTGATTGTTCATTGTAATTTGTCTAGTTGTCACTGTGATGTGTCCACTTGTCAGTGTGATGATGATCACTTGTAAATCTGATTGTCCACTTGTAAATGTAATTTGTCCACTTGTAATTGTGATTGTCCATATATATATATAATAAGATTGCCCCTTGTTAGTGTAATTTGCCCAGTTGTTCAGTGATTGTCTGATTTGTAACTTTGATTGTTCACTTTCTGTTGAAGCCATTTATCTTTTTGGAGGAACTCGAAATAGAAGCTTACGTTTGTAGGTTGTGTACTGAGAGTTGTTTAGTGTCCTCCTATGTTTCATGTTTTGCCGTCAAATTTGTTGATATTTCTTTTCATCAACATGCATTTCTCACTTTAGTCTGTATATTTACCACATAGTTACTGAGATTTGCCCAAGTTTTGTGTAGATTTTTCATGCTTTGTATAAGAAGTGCGCTGGCATTTTTGGAGCTGCCCACATGTGTTTGTATCTTTTATGTAACTATTGTGTCTTGTACATATCTGTGATAATGCTACCTGCTCCATAAAATGCTGTTTATTGCCCACGTACATGTCTATGAGTTGCCAGCATGTTTATCGCCCTTGTTGCTATCTCTTGTCCACAAAACTGTTGTGTTTTGCTTGCACATGTTTTCTAATGGTACCTATCTTTGCTGCCCACGACCCTGTTGTATGTGTCTGGTTTCCTAAAACATGTTTTGTCATGCACACTTGCGTTTTTGTTGCCTGCCTGCGTATCGGTTACTTTTGGCTCCAATGTATTCTTTGTTACAAACAGATACTTTGTTGCACGGAACGCTTACTGGGTTTTTCCCCACGTAGTGTTATCGCCCACATACATGTTGCGTTTTGTCCTCATGTGTATTTGTTGCTATCACCTACATAATGTGTTATATTTAGATCTTATGCGTTTATGTGTTGTCCACATGTGTTTGTGTCTCTGTCGCCCACAACCTGTTGTGTTTGCCCACATGTGTTTTTGTGTTTGGCCGACAGACATTCGATTCCGTCACGATCCTGTTTAGCTACCTCGTGGGCTTCAAGGACATTTGCAGCAACGGCTCCGCGATGGATGTAGTTCGAGTCATCAATAACTCCTTCCTCATCTTTGATCCCATCGTTGACAAGTACGGCTTATTTAAGGTAATGAAATGTCCTCATGTCTTTGATTGTTATGATTCTTTCCTTCCTTCCTTCCTTCCCTCTTTCCTTCCTTCTTTCCTTCCCTCCTTCCTTCCTTCTTTCCTTCCTCCTCCTCCTCCTCTTCAGCTTTAAGTATTGTAATGTATAAGCCTGCATGCGCAAAGTATTATGTGCTTATTGAAATGTGTATATTTTAATTATGCGTATTAATGTTTATATATAATACGAATGTGTATGTGCGTGTTTGTGTTCATGTGTGGCACGTGTGTCCGTAGCAAAACTTAAAATCTCTCCACCAGGAAAGTAACGAGAGAATTTAAATAAATCACTTGGCAACAGAGATTCTTTGGTAGACGCCGTCATTACAACGGCAGCTCAAATAGCGAAGTCTTCATTAAAAGAAGGAAAAATCGCAAAAGCAGAAAGTGCAATAGGGAGACCCAGCCTTGGGTCCACTTGACTACTACTACAGTGATAATCAATATATCTGTCTAAATGTTGTGATATATTGTTCAGTATATCTTGCTAAATGTTATCGGTACATTGTCTAATATCTCTAGTTAATTGTACAGTGTTCATTTTCTAGTTAAATATTAAAGATATATTGTCCAATTTACCTAGTTAATGTTATTTGCGCATTCTTCAATAAGGCGGCTAAATGTTACGGCGTATTGTTCAATATATCTGTCTAAATGATCGGCATTCTTCAGTATGTCTGGCTATATGTTTTGACACATTCTTCAGTATGTCTGGCTATGTTTTGACACATTCTTCAGTATGTCTGGCTATATGTTTTGACACATTCTTCAGTATGTCTGGCTAAAAGTTTCGGTACATGTCCAGTGTGCCGAATTACATGTTAATTGCACATGGTTCAACATATCTAGCAAAATGTTAGCGTACACTGTCCAAAATGCCTGGTTAGTATTCTAGGGGAGCATTGCTAATTTGTCTAGATAACTGTTAGCGGCACTTTATACAGAGTTAAATATTACTGGAATATTGGTCCAATATGTCTAGTTAAATGGCGTATTTTTAGATTGTGTAGCAAAACGTTACTGGAACAGTGTGCAATCTACCTATTTAAATGTTTCAGAATGTTTTAAATGATAATGACTTGCCATGAAATATTTAAATAAATTCTAATGGGCTGCTTTAAAATGTCCAGTTAAACTTAATGGCTTATTGCTCAGTATGTCTAGCCAAATGTATTAACACAGTGTCAGATATATCTAGTTAAATGTTTCAATATTTTTCATGACAGTGGCATACTGTAAAATATCTAATATTAACTGATAAAGACATTCATTGAAATATCTAATATTTAAATGTTAATGGCATTCTATGAAATATCTAATATTACATGTAATGGCATTCTATAAAACGTCTAATATTAAGTGTTAATGGCACGCTGATTCAAAATATTGTTGCAGGTGGAAACGCTGGGAGACGCGGTGTACATGGTTGCAGGTGGCGTTCCCGACGTCAGAGAAGACCACGCCCAACGTGTAGCCGGTCTCGCTTTGGACTTTGTCAGCGAAGCGCATAAGGTCAAATGCCCTATCGAGAGCAAGAGCCTCAGTGTGAGAATAGGTCAGTACTGCAACTATCTTGATGATTTATTTCAAGCGCAAGAGTCGGCATGATGGCAAATTTATTGCAAGGTACTGACTCTCTTTGCCTAACCCTTGCAAGAATCCTAATCTTAACCCTAATCCTCATTTATCCCAACTCCCATTTCGATCATAATTCTAATCAATAATCTTAACTCTAATCCTAAATCCGAACCACATCTCCAGTCCTAAGTCTGAACCACATCTCCAATCCTAAATCCTAAATCCGAACCACATCTCCAGTCCTAAGTCTGAACCACATCTCCAATCCTAAGTCGGAACCACATCTCTAATCCTAAGTCGGAACCACGACCCTCACCCTAAATCTAACTAATCCTAACCCACTTTTCTAACTCAACTCCTGAACTAATCCTAAACGAGCTTTATTGTACACTTAATCCTAGCTAAAACTCTATTTAATAATCCTAATTTTGAAATAAGATTTCTGTCTTTGGATACTTAAAACCAAATTATTATAAACAATGGTATGTATATTAATTATATATTATATTTGACGCAGCATGAAAGTTCTAGTATGAAGTAAACAAATGGAAGGTGTGACGGGATTATGAAGAAATTGTTGACTATGTATTTGGCAAAAGCTATATTATGTTTATTTTGCTCACAACTGCAAATCTGTAAGTGACCATTTAACAAGGCTGAGTGGAACACTGCAAGCGAACAGCGTAAGGATTAAGCTGTAGATAGTGATTCCTTCCGTCTTTCTCCTCCCTTCTCTCCCCCTTCCTTCCCTTCCCTTTCCTTCCTTCCTTCCCCTCCGCTTCTTTCTCACTTCCTTCCTCCCTCCCTCCTTTCCTTCCTTCCTCCCTCCCTCCCTTCCTTCCTTCCTTCCCCTCCCCTTCTTTCTCACTTCCTTCCTTCCTTCCTTCCTTCCTTCCTAATCCCCCCTCCATCCCACCATTTATTCCTTCCTTCCAACTTGGTATTAAATAATGACATTGAGTGAAAGTCGGAAGCGAAATACCTGATTGTCTAGCAGATACTGATGAACGTTAAGTGCGGATGCACTGAGCAAAGTACAACATATGTGGAGCTATTTTAGAATAAGTGAACACTATCGGACATCAATCTGAGAGTCTGGAAAGTGTGGTATGAGCTAAAGCTAAGCCATTTAACAATTAATTAAGCGTAAATCAGAAAGTCACTTGGACTGAGGGCATTTGTTGAACAGAATCTGAGAAATGTCATTCTGACATTCGTAGATAGGAATGGATACATATACTTGCTTTTCTGGCACTGCTACAAGAATTCTGAGATCCATGATATCATACAAATAACGCATTGTGCAAACTGAAATTATTTAGAAGTATAATTATGAGGAGTGATAGAATTATTCATTTAGTACTAAGTCAGTTATAGAATATTTCATTTAGTACTGAGTCAGTTATAGAATATTTCATTTAGTACTGAGTCAGTTAAAGAGATTATTCATTTAGTACTGAGTCAGTTATAGAATATTTCATTTAGTAGTGAGTCAGTTATAGAATATTTCATTTAGTACCGAGTCAGTAATAGAATATTTCATTTAGTACCGAGTCAGTAATAGAATATTTCATTTAGTACTGAGTCAGTTATATAATATTTCATTTAGTACTGAGTCAGTTATAGAATATTTCATTTAGTACTGAGTCAGTTATAGAATATTTCATTTAGTACTGAGTCAGTTATAGAGTTATTCATTTAGTACTGAGTCAGTTATAGAATATTTCATTTAGTACTGAGTCAGTTATAGAGTTATTCATTTAGTACTGAGTCAGTTATAGAATATTTCATTTAGTACTGAGTCAGTTATAGAGTTACTCATTTAGTACTGAGTGAGACTCACCGAAAGAAATGTATCTTTCACGTCGACATTACTTGCTTGTTAGTTATCTCTTGACTGAAAAGTATATTGAACTTTTACTCTAGACAGAAATGAGGATAAGTGAAATCACTCACACGTTTGCCTTCTTAGTTATCTCTTGACTGAAAAGTATATTGAACTTTTACTCTAGACAGAAATGAGGATAAGTGAAATCACTCACACGTTTGCCTTCTTAGTTATCTCTTGACTGAAAAGTATATTGAACTTTTACTCTAGACAGAAATGAGGATAAGTGAAATCGCTCACACGTTTGCCTTCGCTGTTGTTATTTCTTTACTATAGAATGCTCTGCACAGTAAAAGTTTCATTGAAAGTATGTTTGATTTAAAGATTAGACCTTATTAGCCAGTCATTGTCTTCCGGTTACCAGTAGGGCTTGCTGCCTCGAGATTTGAGGCTACCAGTGCAAGGAATTGTGTCGAGATTCAGCTACAGTTGGAGGCTATCATAGAAGAGTATGACTTCATAGACTATATTCTCAGTTACAAATAAAGCAGGGCTCGAGGGTCAAATACTGCCATATTTTGGTTCCAGAGGTTGGGGATCCACTCTGACGAATCAGGAGTTTTCTAAAGTTTCGGTGAAAAGTGAACTGTAACAAGTACAGATACATTTTTAGAATGTCTTGGGGTGTGACTTATGCTGCGACTTTAGCATTACTCGGGGTGTGACACATACTGGGACATTAGCGTGACTTAGGGTGTGACTACAGGGATTTTAGCGTTACTTGAGGTGCGACACGCACAGAGACTTAAGCGTTATTAATGTGTGACAATTAGGAAGTTTCAGATTACTTGGAATGTGACAAGCATAGAGGCTTAAGCGTTACTTGGGAAGTAAAGAGATTTTCGGTTACTTAGGGTGTGATACGTACTGAGAATTTAGCGATACTTGAGTGTGTGATAATAAGGAGTATCTTCGGTTACTTGGAGTGTGATATAGATAAAGAGTTTTGCGATACTCGAATGTGTTGACAATACGGAGGTTTTAGGTTACTTGGTGTGTGACAATACGGTTTTATTTATAGATTACTTGGTGTGTGACAATACGGGTTTATATATAGATTACTTGATGTGTGACAATACAGTTTTATTTATAGATTACTTGGTGTGTGACAATACGGGTTTATATATAGATTACTTGATGTGTGACAATACGGTTTTATTTATAGATTACTTGGTGTGTGACAGTACGGGTTTATATATAGATTACTTGGGGTTTTACTGTATCACAAGGAGCAAATGATGCATCGTCGCTTGATGGTCAAAATTGCATGTCCAGGGAACGCTGTGAGCTTCACTATCATTAACCTTAGTTTAAGGCTTTAAGTACTCTTAAGAAACACTGTGAGCACCAATATAACAAACTTTAGTTTAATAAATAAAACTCTAGTATCATCCTACACACTGTGAGCACCAAAATTTTAGTTTAATAAATAAAACTCTAGAATCATCCTAAACACTGTGGACACTACAAACACATTCCTTTGTTTAATAACTAATACACTGGTATCGTATTAAACGCTGTGAGCACTGTAAACATATTCCTTAGTTTAATAACTAATACACCGGTATCGTTTTAAACGCTGTGAGCACTGTAAACATATTCCTTAGTTTAATAACTAATACACCGGTATCGTTTTAAACGCTGTGAGCACTGTAAACATATTCCTTAGTTTAATAACTAATACACCGGTATCGTTTTAAACGCTGTGAGCACTGTAAACATATTCATTAGTTTAATAACTAAAACACTGGTATCGTTTTAAACGCTGTGAGCACTGTAAACATATTCATTAGTTTAATAACTAAAACACTGGTATCATTCTACGTAGTATAAGCACCACTGTCATAAGCGTACTGATTAAAATTTTATTTCTTTCAGGGATCCACTCCGGCAGTGTGGTAGCAGGTATTGTTGGCAAACGGACACCCCAATACTGTTTGTTCGGAGACACGGTTAACACAGCGGCTCGGATGCAATCTCACAGTCTGGTGAGCACTGTCAGTCATGCATGCACGTCTTGTAATGATTTCATGCTAATGAACAATACAAAAAAAAAAAGTATGTATTTTACCGATTAAAAAATCACACAACTTTAGCAACTAAACACAACAGCTGTATGATATAACTTACAACAGGTCAGAGGTTAGAACAGGTGAAAATGAAACCCTAGGTAGAATTTATCATATGTAAGAAGTAATTTGTTTGCCATTTAGCTTCTTTGCCATTTAAATACGCAGTAATTTGTGTATAACTGTTAGAAGGTATTTGACTAGAATTCACAGAACGACTACTTTATAGTGTATATATATATACGACTGTAAATTGTCAGGTCATAGGCGGATGGGTGGGTTGGATGAAGACAGAATAAGTGGGAAAAGTTGAAGGGTTAAATAGGAGGGAAGGGTTAAAAGAGGAGATAATAAGAGGGAAGAGTTAGATGGTAGATAATAAGAGGAAACGGTTAGAAGGGGAGATAATAAGACGGAAGGGTTAGAAGGGGAGATAATAAGAGGGAATAATTGGAGGAGATAATAAGAAGGAAGGGTTAGAAGGGGAGATAATAAGAGGGAAGGCATTGAGGAGATAATATTAAGAGGGAAGGTTTAGAAGGGGAGATAATAAGAGGGAAGGGTTAGAAGGGGAGATAATAAGAGGGAAGGATTAGAAGAGGTGATAATAAGAGAGAATGGTTAGAAGGGGAGATAATAAGAGAGAAAGATTGGAGGAGAAACGAATAAGAGAGGACGACAAAAGAGAATAAAAAAAATAATAATAGAGACGTCTAATGTTAATAAACTGAAAATCGCTTTAAAATTAATTATACATAAAATACACAAAATCTCATTATACAAAGTATTTAAATACATAAGAAAAATAAAAGTATTATTATAGCAAAAGCAAAAGTTTATCCACATACAATAATAATACAATATAAACAAATATGTATTTGCCAGAGAGAAATATAAATGAAATGAATATACAAACAGCTTTACTAATACCTATACTTTTACAAAAGGGAAAGAGAAATATAAATGAAATGAATATACAAACAGTTTAACTAATAGCTATACTTTTACAAAAGGGAAACAACGATAAATGAATCTACAATTGTACAGCTAGAGCAAACTAGACTGCAAAAGGAACGCACATAGACGAAGAGAAAGTATAAAAGGTTGAAGACACACTAAGAATGATTGGAGTAGAGAGTTACGAGATGGATACAGAGAAAGACGGATGGGGGAAGACAGAGAAAGAAGGATGGGAGAAGAGAGATACGGGGTGGATGACAAAGAAAGACGGATGGGGGAAGACAGAGAAAGAAGGATGGGAGAAGAGAGATACGGGGTGGATGACAAAGAAAGACGGATTGGGGAAGACAGAGAAAGAAGGATGGGAGAAGAGAGATACGGGGTGGATGACAAAGAAAGACGGATGGGGGAAGACAGAGAAAGAAGGAGTGGGGGAGAACTTATGGGGTGGATAAAGAGGGATGGAGAAAGAGAAATACGAGGTGGATACAGAAAAAAAAGGATTGGGATAGAGAGATACGGGGCGGAAGACAGAGAAAGAAGGATGGGGGAAGAGAGATACGAAGTGGATACAGAAAAGGAAAGATTGGGAATAAGGAGATACGGGGTGGATGACAAAGAAGGATGGGAGAAGGGAATAGCTTACGGGGTAGGCAGAGAAAAAATGATGGGGGAAGAGAGATACGGGGTGGATGACACAGAAAGAAATGGGTGGAAGTAGATATAAAGGGTGGATGGCAGATGAGAGGATCAGTACCCAGAATAATGAAGGAACTGGGAACGAAAAACGGGGAGGGGAACGAAAGACGGGAAGGAAGGTAAAAAGTGCAAAGATGAAAGATTCTACTGAAGAGGATGCATACTTTGAGTGCCTATTCGTTTGACTATAAAAATAATTGCTAAATTAATCTTTTCTGCAATGAATGTTCATAAATACAATTTATAATATATTTTATATGAGGTAACGAGTTAAATAATATATATATATTTTTTTTATTAGCCTGGTCGAATTCATCTTTCCCAGCCATGCCACGAGTGCTTAAAAGGCACAGATCTAGTTACCATTTACAGAGGTCGCGTCAATGTCAAGGTAAGATGTAATTAATGTCAGTGTAATTAAAACAAACGATCAGTTTCAGTCAACACCGTTAAGAGGTAGGGAAATTTTCTCATGGGATAAAAACAACATTTTTTATAACGTTGAACTTAGTCGAAGACCAGAATCTAATAAAAATGGACTTTTCCTGTTTCTGGGTTTTGGTCAATTAAAAAAAAAATCGCAGCAGGTATAATACTACACCTTTGTGTTAAACATTTTTTAAAATTGGTATTTCCTTGCTATTTTATGTTATTTTATTTGTTTATTTTTAGTGTTTTAAACCTTGTCTGTTGACATTAACTATAAGGTCGCCTTTTTCAATTAGTTCAAACGATGATTCTATGTTTTGTGCTTTGGGAGTAAGATTAATTTAACTACAAAACCATTAGTAAATAAAAGCTTTAGAATCGCAATTAAATCTTCTGGCACATTTTTTAAAAAATATTCTTCTGGTTAAAACAAGATTTAATTTTGCAAACAATATATTGTTATTAACAGAGACGTAGTGCATGTCCGGCATTATTACCGAGTGTATTTAACTCTGATTAAGCTGTTAATTAGCGAATTATTTTTCCTAGAGTATAAGCCGTCGGTGCCTGATCTCCTTATTCTGGGTGTAATATTTTCCGTGCTTTTAACGAGAATATTAGCCATTAATATCGGGTATATTGGAGTTTTACGGTCGTTAATTTTCTATTGAATCGGAATGTAATATTCGGTGCATTTAACGGGAATGTTTGCTTTAATAGTGGATTTAATACAATTGGAGATTAAGTCATTAATGACTTGTATATAACGCATTTCATCAAAGTGTAAGCTAATAATAATGTGTATGTATATACGGAGCGAAAGACATTAATCAGTGGAATAATTTTCTGAATGGTAAGCCACTACTAAATGATATTTTAAAATGAAAAGTAAGAATTGTGTCATCGGTATATTTAACTGGATAGTAGAACATTAGGAACAAATGTATTTAACTGGGGAGTAAACCATTAGGAACAAATTATTTAACTGGAAAGTAAACTATTAGGAACAAATATATTTAACAGGAGAGTAAGCCATTAGGTACAAATGTATTTAATTGGAGAGTGTGTTTAACTGGAGAGTAAACAATTAGGAACAAATGTATTTAACTGGAGAGTGAACCATTAGGAACAAATGTATTTAACTGGAGAGTGAACGATTAGGAACAAATGTATTTAACTAGAGAGTAAATCACATTGGCTTATTCTCCAGTGAACATTACAAAAGTATTTTAATATCTATATTCCAATTCAACAAGTCTTTTTAACTTTTTAATGATCTTCTGTATACTTAAATATGCCTCCTATTAATAGCCAATTTTCTCATTAATTCCACCAAATATTAACTCATAACACTATAAATAGATGTACGATTACTATCACTTTGGTTAAATATCGGCACTAATCTTTTACTCTCCAGTCAAATATACCGGTTAGGCATATTTAACTGGAAAGTAAACTATTAGTAACCGGTGCACTTAACTGGAATGTAAACCATTAGTAACTAGCATATTTAACTGGAAAGTTTTAGTAACCTCTCTTTTTAACCGGAGTGTAAATCAATAGTAACTGGTATTTTTAATTGGTCGGTTAACCATTAGTAACCGGTATATTTAACTGGAGAGTATAACATTAGAACCGGAGTATTTATGTGGAAAGTAAGCCATTAGCAACCGGCATATTTAACTGGGAAGTAAACTATTAGTAACCTACGTATAACTGGAGTGTAAAACATTAGCAACCGACATATTTAACTTAAGAGTAAAACATTATTAACTGGTATATTTAACTAAAGTGAAAATCGTTAGTAATAGAACATCTATTATAATGAAATGAGTTCACATCTGGTGAATTTAAAAAGACCATTAATAAGTGACGTGTTAAACTGGAATGTAGATTTTAAAAAGTACTCTGTAGTGTTAAATGGAAAATTAGACATTTAAGCAGTTGTAACCCATTACTAACAGTATTAGCGAAGTGGATTTAAACCATTAAATAAACCCATTACTAACAGTATTAGTGAAGTGGATATAAACCATTAATTAAACCATTAAATACTGGAAATACGCTCACAAACGACATACGTGGTTACCATCGTCCATCTCTGTACGGCAATTAACGCCAAAAGACATAATTGACAAATTATCTATCGGATTCCTCCTCAGGGAATATCACCTTAATTTTTGGCTTTATTAAGACTATACGCTCAGGCGCATTCACTTAAACTAAATCAAGAAATAAATGTCTGAGTGTGATTCTCTTTGCACCGAAAGCTACTCAGTTACTGCGATTTTATCTCTGTTTACTTAAGTCTTCGAAATTATGTCCCTTGCCTGACGGCTGGATTCTGTGTGCACATAAGTAAAGAATGTTGTACTTTCCATATATATTATAATGTTTGTTAAATGCGTGAGTGAGTGTGACTGTGTGTGTATTGACCAGCAATACTTAATTATGGCAAGTGCAATATGTATCACAAAATTTATTAAATCCGCGTTCGTTCACAAAATAAAAAACTGATTAAACTTATAACTAGATCGACCGAAACCAACACAAACTCTCCACCCCAGAATACTGTTGTATTAATCCTGTAACACAAGCCGTTTTAATCAATAATACTACTCTGACAAGACTCTGCAAACAATGCCCCCCCCCCCCTCACGAATATTGATCTTTAAAAAGTCATTTTGGGGGATCCTGAATTATGGCCATCGTCAATGAACATGTACGTGAGAACCACCCACGAGCGTGACGCATAGAATGATATTTCGACTCCTGCGCATGCGTACAACCGACGATTTAACCTAATCATTTGATTGGGTAAAGAGCTGAGATGACAAAGACAATGCGAGTTGCACATTTCACGTATTTCGTAAAAATAACAATCGCGAAAACACTCAGGGATGAATGTTCTGAAATAAAAGAAAAGAAGAAGAAACAGGAAGAAAAAACAAACTGAAGTCATGTGCTAAGAAAAGTGAAAAAGCTAAAATTTGAAAAATAAATGTGAAATATTTTTCGTCGAAAATTTTGAGTTGTGCGCCCAAAACCCAAATTCTAAAATACAAAAAATAAAAATGAAAAAGTTACGATGCCAAATTAATAATTTAATTCATTACTTTGTTTACTTTTGATTTGAATGTGAATAATTCCATCTTAATGAACGTTCTTAAGAATCTGGTTTCCGTGTAACATTCCTCGGGTGTGTTTAGTTGAATATTAAATAATTATTGTGAAAAAATAAGTTTTATCCTTTTTCTTTTCCTTGTTGTTAGTCAAAATTCAAATACTAACTTTTTCTAAAAAGTTTAAGTTTAACAAGACTTCATTGCTAGTTACAGCTATGTCTATATTCATGTCTTTTTCTAAAAAGTTTAACAAGACTTCACAGCTAGTTATGGCTATGTCTATGCTCAAGTCTTTTTCTAAAGAATTCATAGCTAGTTATGGCTATGTCTATGCTCAAGTCTTTTTCTAAAAAGTTTAACAAGACTTCATAGCTAGTTATGGCTATGTCTATGCTCAAGTCTTTTTCTAAAGAATTCATAGCTAGTTATGGCTATGTCTATGCTCAAGTCTTTTTCTAAAAAGTTTAACAAGACATCATAGTTAGTTATGGCTATGTCTATGCTCAAGTCTTCACAGCGATCCATGCAAAAAACCAAGTATTTATAACTAAGTCCATGGCAAAACAGCTAAGTCCTTGACCACAGATAATAACACTGAAACCTATGCAGAACAAGACTTTACAGCTAGGTGTATGTGAAAAAGACTTCACAGCTAAGTTTATGCGAAACAAGACTTCAGCCAGTAACAGCTAAGTTTGTGCGAAACAAGACTTCACAGTAACAGCTAAGTTTGTGCGAAACAAGACTTTACAGTAACAGCTAAGTTTGTGCGAAACATGACTCCAGCCAGTTACAGCTAGTGTTAAAGATAGTAGAAACCTTGTGGAGACTTGACTAGAAGACTATGACGCGAGGAAGTGAACACGAATACACAAGTACTCCTCTTATTATCCTCTTCCTAGTGCCCTCCATCCTCCGCAACCACCCCCTCCAGCTCAAACCAATTCCTTTATTTTTGTTCTTTTTAGTCCGGAAGTAAGTCCACTTGCTTGTTTTCGGCAAGTCCAAATAAGAGGGTCGTGTCCTGGATGCCATGCTATAATATCAAAGTTTTGCTTTAATTTAATTATAGTTTCTGAAGCCGGGACGAAAGAAACTGAGGCACACACACACACACACACACACCACCACATTATTCCAGTCAACGAAAGCTCACTGTTAGAGGACCATACGAATGGTGATGTGGGTATGAGTAACATCACAAGCAAAATTAACGCTTATAGGTACAGCAGTTACAAGCATGCCGTTTATGGAGCAGTTACCAGCTTGACATTCTCGATGCTGGCGTCACATAGAAGGATTACAGTTACAACTTTGTTAATCGTAGTTTTTACAACATATAAGGATGGCAATGCAGCATGTCACTAATGGCTGATAACATAAAAATGGCGTTTACAAACATTTATTACAGAACTTATAACTCATAAGGATGACGGTTAGTCCTGTCAATTATGGCGCTGATAACTCTAGCAAGCTTCTTTACACCTATGAAGTTGCTTAACACGTAATACACACTAACCAAAACACAGAGTACACTGGGAATGGAAATGTTATAAAGATGCGAATTTATCTATCTCCACTGAAACAGAAAGCACATTATTAACCAAAGTATTACAGCTCAGACCACACAATTATAAAAACAACATTGCCCAAACACACAAAGATAATTTGGAAGAAGAGTGTTAAAACACAAACCATCTATTATTATAATTATGAATAACAGAACACGCAATCATGGATAAAGTCGCTCCGGAGAAATACATTTAGATTGAAAGTTAAAACTAAGCCCCACCGCTGTTGTCTTGGAGACTGATCTGTCAGGTATTGCACTGACACTGAGGTTCTCAATAAAGTAATTGCATTGTCATTTGTTGTGTCTCTCTGTTCTGAAACTGACCTGATTTATCGTCTGCTTTTGAGTGGCTTCCAAATTAATGCCATTGTCTAGGCTGAACAATTACGTCATTCACGTATCAAATGCAATGTATAAGGGAGGTAACTTGTTTTTAAATCGTGCGATTAATTAGAATTCAATTCAGTCGACTTAGAAGAATGTACAGAGGCTTTAGTTTAGACTCTATAGAGCGTGTGAAAAGAGAAATAATTAATTCTCGTTCAGTGGGCAAATAAGAGAAAAATATTATACCGAGCAAAACAATAATTAATAAAAAAACGAAACAAAAAAAAAAAAACGTGTATGCCTTTTACCTTTTATTTTATAAAGTTAAAAATATCCCATTAGCTTCTCGTGGCATTATTTACCTTCTCAACGACATTAAACGTGGTATAAACTTACGGGGCAAAGTTCAATGTACAAAATATTAAGTCGAAAAATGAAAAATTGGGGGGGGGGGGGAGTAGGGATACGTAATACATGTACGTTCAAAACGATGCCTGCCCACTATCCATACACAGGATCGCGCAACTCGTCTTGGTTTTCAATCATGATAGCTATTTTGGGCTTGACCTTCATCTCAACGCGCTTCATCGAGTAAGCAGGGTCAGATTTCCAGTTGAACCACTGCACACCGGTGTGCGTACCGTCCGGCGAGGGCCGACGGGGCTGAGTGGTGTTGTCCAGGCGGTGGTAGACCCCGTTGAGCGAGCTGTAGCTGCAGGCGTTGAACCACCAGCCGGACTGGTCTTTCTTGCCGCAGTTGGCCCACCACATGTCGTTGTCGCGGTCCGGGGTGGTGAAACGCATACCGTTGTGGTAGGAAAAGCTGTCGCCAGCCGTGCCGTTGTAGGTGCCAAGATGCAGACGGTAATCTTGATCCTCGCCGTCCAGCTTCATCTGTTGTACACACAGAGGGAAACATCAAACAGTGAGATGCAGACTTGTGAGCACGCAAACAGCAATGAATAGTTTAATTTACATCTATGGTAATTCATGTGTCAGTATATTTGCACCTCTGCTCAGTTCAGAGTGAGGACTCAACCTCAGGTACAGCAGCACTGGAGTTCGGCGCGCCACACCTATCGTAATGGGGGGTGAAAGCTGGAAGCGTTCCAACATTACCATCAGAAGGAAGCCAAGGCTTGCGCTCAGTGTTGTGGGTTCCATGGGAACTCAGTGAACGCATTCATGCTTACTGCCGCATCACGTCCAATCGCTGTTATCGCTACGGTATCACAGACACGTGACCGCTTTTTCGCCTGCGCTCAAACAAGCAGACGCCCACGCACGTGTGCAAATTTAATTCTGAATTCTCAGCACCTGACTGCGAGACTTCGCGCTGTTGGAGAAGCATGCGCACCGAAAAGGAATGCTGTCACTTTGTGTCTAATCAAGCAATTACAGCCAGTTTATGAAGTAGCGCGTGAATGAATAATTTATAGAGAAAATAAGATTAGTAACTATTCCCCCCTCCCTCCGCTCCGAAGAGACCTAAAATTCCATTTGAGTTTAGGAGTTGGGTAAAATAAAACCAAACAAACTAGCGAACATAAAACCAGGCTATAGAATTGTTTCTGTTAGTGCGTATTAAATTTGGAACATAGTGTACTGAAATAAGCAACATCGCCACTGTGTGCATATGTTTGTGCGTATTAAAATTGGAACTTAGTGTACTCATCTTAGCATCATCGCCACTTTGTATGTTAATCTTTAGAATCGACTTCTTTCTTTCTTTCTTTCTTTCTTTCTTTCTTTCTTTCTTTAATTCTTTCTTTCTTTCTTTCTTTCTTTCTTTAATTCTTTCTTTCTTTCTTTCTTTCTTTCTTTCTTTCTTTCTTTCTTTCTTTCTTTCTACACGAATCATTTCTACTAAAATTAAAATTTCAAAACTGAATTCGAAGACCAGAGTTTCACAATGCACGTGACGTCAGTTGTAAGAGAAGAAAACCAAATGCTAAAATTTTAAGAGAAAACTTTGTCGACAGAGTGGATAACATAAAGTATACTCCACTTTACACTCCATAGCAGAAAATACACATGGCGAAATAATAGCTCTGTTTGGAATATAGCCAAGCGATACATTCTACAGCAGTGTAGCAAGCAGACAATTTGTATAACCACTTAAATATCAGAAACGCTATGTAGCAAAATATCTTGCTAAAACTGGGACCAAATAAATGTTTATTAGCAGAATCTCTGCATTGCAAAACATCTGAGCCTAAAACATTGTATGCAAAATAAAATGTGTACTTCGAGATAGCCTCCAGTACGACCTTGTATTATCGTTGTGAGCATAGTAAATGGTGGTGGTAGTAAGTATAAATAAGTTTTTATTTATAATTTTCGTCAAGGTCGGCGAGCGTACAGTGACCTTCACCCGAGAAATCTACAACTGGCCAAAAATACTCTTGCTGGCCTGTGGCGCGTACAGAATCAACGATGCCCGTCCGTTCTCGTTATTCTTTATTGATCGTTTTCAGATGTAACTTTATTTTCTTGAGACAGGAAACACGCAACAATCTCATTTGTGTGCGAAAGGAAAAGAGGAGAGAGAGAAGCGTAATACAATTTTAAAATATTCACCCCAAGTTCCCCTTCCACCAGGAGAGTTCCAACGATGGCCATGTCTAACACGAACCTACTTTATCATTTCAGTTTTGCGGAGCGTCAGTAAGTCAAAGTCGCTGCTATTATTAAATCTAAAAATAGCAAAATGTGAGAGTCCATTCCTGTTGGATAGAGTCAAAAAACAAAGCAAAAAAAAAAAAAAAAAGCAGCAGCCCTATGATACATACGGACACGTTTGACCTTTAACTACACTAACAGTGAAAACAACTAGTTTTACAGGTTTATCATTATCTTAACGTACTTTTTATTTTATGATAATAATTATTATTGTTTTCTTTTTCATTTTTTCTTTGAATGGGGGAGTAATGTCTCGCAAGTCACGGAAGTGCTGTTTTGCACACGACACTATTCGTGACGATTTCAGCGCACTCACATAGGAGTATTGGGCATAGGCGTGGTCATCCTCCCAGTCCCATATGTCAATACGCAGGGTGTAGTTCGTGTCGTGGAGCAAGTTGTAGATGTTTTCGTTGCCGAGCCAGAATTCGCCATTGACGTTGCCGAAGCCGAAGGTGTAGTCGTCCCAGACACGAGTGAAGTTGACAGAGCCGTCCAGCCGCCTCTGGATGACAGTCCACCCGCCCTGACCTATGTCCATATCGCAAAGAACGTTGAGGACCAGGCCGTTCGGCAGCTTCACCGGATACACACCCGTCAACAACACACCGCTCATCTTCAGTTCGTTACAATCTGCACATGATAAAAATGTTGAAATAGTGATATTTGTTGACATGGAAATAGTGATATTTGTTGACATGGAAATAGTAATATTTGTTGACATGGAAATATTTATATTTGTTGACATGGAAACCTAAGGCATCAGACTCATGATTTTTCTCTATTTGAAAGTGCTCTTTATTTGAGTGAAGCGAATTAACAGCATGAGAATCGAAAGTTCAACATTTTGAACCACCATTCATCCCCTACCTATTTGTCCCTCCCTCCCCCCCCCAGTACCAACCAGACTGCCTAACAATCCTCTCTCTCTCTCTCTCTCTCTCTCTCTCTCTCTCTCTCTCTCTCAAACACACACAGAACCACCATCATCACAACTTTCTTGCGTGCCTTTATTTTGTTAAGATTTAAAAAAAAAAATGAGAGAGAGAAAGCAGCAACAGAATTTCAAGTAACCATACGACTCAACTCAGTAACATTTCCGCTGGCGGTGATAGGACAAATAAAATTACACCAGCCAAAGGGTCATAATTCAAGGATAGGAAGGAAGACAGCAAACGGGGGACAATCTTGAGCGTTGAAAGTCGTGCTCTAATTGCTCCAATGCCAAAACAATTTTCAAACATAGCTCAGGGACCTTAACGATGCCTCTGACTCAGGTTCAGAATTACAACTTGTCTTCCCTTAACAGATCGCTAACTCCGATGTAACGACTTTGACAACGATCGTCTTGGAGCAGAAGGGGAACGGCAATTTCGATTTTTTTCTTCGACAAAATTTAGAGCTGTATACAGTTCGAAGACAATTACTTGCGGATGAAGTAGTTATTTCTTTGAAAATTCGGTCACTGATATTTCTTGAAGATCGTATGCTCTGCTCTGGACAGATCGTTAAACAAAGGCAGCTTCCAAAAAAAGAAAAGAGTATAATTGCAATCGGCCATTCAAGATGTTTTCGTTAAATAAATTCTATTAAGTATCATAGGAGAAACAAAAAAGAAAAAATATTTACTTGTTTGTTTAACGCAAATCAGTCATATATGTCCATTAATTTCTATGAATCACTGTGGAGTACGTTGATTTGTATTTTATTAATGACATAATCTTACATTTGTTATCGTTATGATGTGTGTTTACGTTTTATTTTCATCTAATTCACGTAGTTATCGTAGTAGGATTTGTCTCCTTCGTCAAGTGAAAAGTGTATACTATAAATTTAGATTATGCATAGATTATGCAAACACACTGGAGTTGACTTTAGCCGTAAAAACTGTGCATTACATTTTAAAAGTAAGTCGGATGTTTCATGTAACCCTATATGGTGGGAATACGTTTATACATGTTGCAAAGCCAAAGAGATGTTTTGAGCCGTAAAACACCCACTTCTTTAATATGTGACCACATCATGGAGGCGGTTTGAACTGTGACCTATACACTGTCCATTCATGCTTGCGCACATCGTGAGTGGTTTGAGCCATGAACTGTGTGTGTGTGTGTGTGTGTGTGTGTGTGTGTGTGTGTGTGTGTGTGTGTGTGTAAATATATATGAATTATCCTGCACTTTAATCTTTGTAGAGGGTTTGTATTCATATATTTTCATACCACACTCCATTCTTCTCTTGCAACAAAGCTATTTATGAATGAAGTCTAAAGAGAAAACTGAGTGTGTAAGTATAAGTGTGTGCGTATGCCTGAGTGAGTAGATGAGAGTACGTTTGTGTGAGTAATATGAGTATGCCTGTGAGTAAATGTGAGTTATTTTGTGACTAAGCGTGAGTATGCTTGTGTGGATAAACATAAGTATGCGTGTGTGAGTAAATGTGAGTGTCACGTGTGACTAAATGTGAGTACGCTTGTGTGAGTAAACGCGAGTATGTCTGTGACTAAATGCGAGTATGCTTGTGTAGTGTACTTATGTCTGTGTGAGGATGTGACACCATGCGTATGTGAGTAAATGCGAGTTTATTTTATGTGAATTAATGCGAATATATTTGTGTGAGTATATCCAGCAATAGAAATTAAAGTATAATTTAACTGAAGAAATGCTGTATAGTAATGCACGTGTTGGTGAGTGTGTGCTACTGTGCTTGTGACTGCAAACAAGCGTAAGCGAGTGTGCCTTTGCACGTGGGTGCCACACTAACCACACAGGTCACTAACCTCGCGCCACAGGGATGTCTTTGAGTGCCGGGAAGCCGGTCCCTTCGTTGACATTAGTCCTCGTCTTGGCACGATTCATTTTACGAAGTATGTTGTGTTCCAGCTTGTTCATCCGACTGTTGGACATCAATGCAAATTAAGATATTTATCGACAAAAACAACGACAAAAACAAGAAAAGAACTAGTCGAAAGCATTAACAAACATCTGATCCAGTTTCTATTTGATCCACTAAGATTTAAAGTAACGTACTGCTAATACTACTCCTATTTCTACTACCACTACTAGTTTTTTGAGATATGTCGCGAAACTTTCACTTAGCACCAGTTCCTGGATGTGTATACATGTGGCAGCGTATTGGAGTGCCCTTGATGAAACTAAGAGTATCGGTGGAACTCAATGTCGATGGAAAGTCGTATTGGTCGGTGGGAAGTCGTGTCGGTGGATCTCAATATCGGTGAAAAGTCGTGTCTTTGGAGCACAATATCGGTCGAACGTAACATTGGTGGAATGCATTTTTCAAACACGTGTTTTTGTAAATATTTTATTCACAGATGCATTGCGTACGACTGAAAATTTCTCTGATGCATAAATTGGACAGCAGCAATGGTCGAGAAAAGACGTTTTTTTTCGATCCAACTGTTCACTGAGAAAAGTCTTAAGAGGTCAAGCAAAAAGCAAGAGGTCAGGCAGAGGAAATAAAAACCATCTATCTATCTATCTATCTATCTATCTATCTATCTATCTATCTATCTATCTATCTATCTATCTATCTATCTATCTATCTATCTATCTATGTTAAATGATGATTTACAATCCTAACTCAAATTTGTTCATGAACGTAATTCTATAAAATGGTGATGCAAATTGTCTTTGACAGCAGCAGATGACAAGATTATTTTAAATTAGTCTGTCCATGAAAGGTCGGGGGCAGCGGGCTGAATGAAATAAGGCAACTGACGTCGAGAGAGCATAGAAGTGCTAAGAGAAAGTTACTGTGATCGAAAAAGCAAGAAGATGATTAGAAGAGTATCAATGGTGTGGTTAAGAAAGACTTACCGTGGTCAAAAGAATATTGGCTGTGGTCGAAGTTGATAAAAGATGGCCACTAAGGTCAAGGGAAACAATTAGAAGGTAGGTTAAAAGAAACTTAATCACAGTGGACTCGATAGAGAGAAAGCTGTCAAAGAAAGAATGGTGGTAGTCGAGATGTACTGATTGCAGTCAAGTATAGCGAAGAAATAGTAATAAAAAGAGGATGGTCAAAAGAGAAGGAACCGAGAGAAAAGGATGGTCTAAAATAAATAGATAGAACCGAGAGAAGAGGATGGTTCTAAATAGAACCGAGAGAAGAGGATGGTCTAAAGAGATAGAACCGAGAGAAGAGGATGATCTAAATAGAACCGAGAGAAGAGGATGGTCAAAAAAGACAGGATCGAGAGAAGTATATGGTCCCTAACTAGAGTGATGATAAGAAGAGATTGGTAAACAAGAAAAGATTGGCCAAGAAAAAGATAGTCCTCAAATTAAATAAATATATTATTGCTAGTACTGCTGCTATGTTTGCTACAACATTAACTACTTTTCTGCTAGTACAACAACAATTATTAACTACAAAAACAACAACTACTACTACCATAATAATATTGTACTACGTCTGCTAATATGACAACTACTACAAAACTACTACTACTACAGCAGCTACTTTTGCTCCTGCTACTACAACAACTACTACAACTAGAAGAACTATTATTAACTACTTTAACACCACCTACTACTACTGCAGCTACAATAATTCCTCTTCTGTTAATACAATTATACTTCTGTTTTCGCAACAATTTTACTCTTTTACTACAACTATTGCTACCTCTTCTACTACAACAACACTACTTATTCTGTGGCTCAATAGCTACTACTGCTTCTTCAACAACAGTAATTTTACTACTTCTACTACTGCAACAATTCTACTATTTCTGTTACTACAACTATTATTTCTACTACTACAACAATTCTACTACTACAACAATTCTACTACTTCTGTTACTACAACTATTATATCTACTATTACAACAATTCTACTACTTCTGTTAGTACAACGACTATTACTTCCACTACTACAACCATACTCCTTCTGCTACTAAACACTACTACATTTTTTGCTACAACAACAACGGCTACTTCTTCTCTACCTGCTATGAAATGTTCCAAGATTTCCAAGCCCTTCACAGTTTTTTATAAAGCGACGAGTTCGACTAGTTCAACTTTAAGAGGAGGTGGACTGACTGACTCCAGCCAAATGTGGTATATCATTATACATGTGGGCCCAGCGCCAGGAGTCCGGATACTTGTCCCACAGAGCTCTTCAGAAGACATTGCTCGAGAGAAAAGGATGGTCAAGAAAAAAAAAAGCGAGCGAAATTAGAATGTCGCCGAGAAAAGAGAGAAAAGGGAGGTCGAAAGAGGAAAGGATCGAACAGAGAAAGGGTGGTCGAGGAAAAAATGGGGATGGGGGTGGGTCAAGATGCGAAAGCGGTACGAGAAAAGTTTCTGGTTGATAGCAGAAAGTAGTCTATAAGTTAGTTGATTTAGTAGCATTATGTCATTTTGAAAATGGAATTTTTTTTTTTGATAGCAGAAAGTGATCTGAAGAAGTGTCTGATTGGATAGCAGAAAGTGGTCAAAGAAAGAGTCTGGCTAAGAAAAGAAAGTGGTCTGGAAAATGACTGATTTAAAGGAGAATGTATCTAGAAAAGTGTCTGAACGAGAGAAGAAAGTGATCTAGAAAAGTGTCTGAATGAGAGAAGAAAGTGATCTAGAAAAGTGAATGTTTGATTGCAGAATGTGATCTAGAAAAGTGAATGGTTGATAATAAACTGTGGTCTCAAAAATGTTTGAGACCAAAAACTTCTGCGGCTTTGATAGCAGAAAGTGGTCTAAAAAATTACTTATTTGATATCAGGAATTGGCCAAGAAAAATGTCTGGTTGATAGTAGAAAGAGATCTAGAAAGCGTCTGGTTTGATAACTGAAAGTGGTTAAGAAAAATGTCTGGTTGATAGCAGAAAGATATCTAGAAAGCGTCTGGTTTGATAACTGAAAGTGGTTAAGAAAAGTGTATGGTTGGCAGCAGAAAGTGGTCTAGAAAAATATCCGGTTGATACCAGAAAGTGGTCTAGAAACGTGGTCTGGTTGAATGCAGAAAGTGGACTAGAAAATGAGTGATTTGATAGCAGAAAATGTTAGTTAATTAAATAGGATGATGGTAGCTTCCAGCCTAGACTGATTTCACTGCCTGGCACGAGGTGTACCGTTGTTGAGAGAATTGTAGATGATGAAAGACACATGGAGGGTGGTTAATAGAAATGTTGAAGAGAGGTGATGATAAATGGTGGCCGGTGGATCCATGGTGCTCATTGTCTGGCCGGTAGAGGCATTCAACAGCCCGGTTGTCCGAGGGCTAATGACATTATGTTTGATGTTGATGTTGATGTTGATGTTGATGTTGATGCTGTCCCCAGTGTTGGAGGGGAGAGGGTGGGTGTATATTACAGAACCCAGGCTAGTACCACACCAGTACACACTAGTGGGTACACATGCCCGAGATGGTCAACCTCCTGTTCTTCTTATTCGTGTTGTCGTCGTCGTGGTTGTTGTTATTGTCGCTGTCCCCGTTGTTGTCCGTTGGGATATGCGTATATCCAGAAAATGACTGATTTGATAGCAGAAGTGGATTAAAGAATGACTGATTTGATCGTAGAAAGTGGTTTAGAGAAGTGTCTGGTTAGAAGAAAGAGGTCTGAAAGAGTATCTGGTTGTTAGAAGAAAGTGACTTGGTTTTAAAAGAAGAAAAGCGCGCAATAAAAGAATATAGCCCTGAAACAACATGTGAGTCGACAGCAAGAGGTGACCGAGAGGAGTTTGTCGAGAGAACGACAACGGTCACAGAGAAAGCGTCATGATCGAGAGGAAGAAGTGGGTCACAGAGAAAAATAAAGTCGAGATCAAGAGAAAAACGGAATGAGTGGTGGTGGTGGTGGTGGTGTTTCGTAGCTACTTACTTGAGAATGGCTCCATATTGCTCCTCCCCTTGGGCCTTGTGCTGTTGCACATCACGTTGCAGCCTCTCCAGCACCATGCACTGGTGTTCGTTCTGCACCTCTACCGGCAAGTCTCGGTACCCGGATGTCTGGCACATCTCATCCTGCACTTGACCACGCCCTCCTGCCGTCAGCCACATCACCAGCATCAATGTCGGTAACTGTGTCATCGTGCCTTCAAATAAACATCAAGCCCATTACTTAGAGGGTTGTAGGTTTAAAACTAAGACAAATTGTCAGATAAACAAAAACTAGTGTCACCAAACATTCTCGTTCTGCAGTATTTTCTAAAAGGTAAATCCATCCCCCCCCCCCCCGAAAAAGTAATAATAAAAAATAAAATATTTTTTTAAAATAGTGTCTATTTTATTTACAACAACAACAAAAGTTATGAAAAAGTTTGCTTGGCAGTCTATGACATTTACGGTCATTACATTGTCACGGGAAAAAAGGGAGAGTAATCAGAAAATTTATTTTTCTCCCTTGATTGTCTCCACTTACCCCAAGCGCGACCCAACGGACGTTCGGCGGGTTCATCTGCGAACAGGGTGAGAGGTTAAATAAGGGGTAGTGAAAGCAGTTGTTTTCCAATTAATGTCAGGACGCTTGTTTATTTTGTTTAGGTACACTGCTAGCGAGTTTGCTAAGTGGTTGCTCCTAATGACTCCAAGTCATCAGTAGTAGAACACATGTCCAGTGACTATTACATGTACTGAGATTCAGCGTCTTAGTGTAAACAACATTAACAGAGAGAGAGAGAGAGAGAGAGAGAGAGAGAGAGAGAGAGAGAGAGAGAGAGAGAGAGAGAGAGAGAGAGAGAGATCTACCTCAGTACCAACATCAACAATGCAATATACTCAGATTGAGATCTTCCTTACCATCATCAATACACGCAAACTGAGATCTTCCTCACCATCATCAATACACGCAAACTGAGATCTTCCTCACCATCATCAATACACGCAAACTGAGATCTTCCTCACCATCATCAATACACGCAAACTGAGATCTTCCTCACCATCATCAATACACGCAAACTGAGATCTTCCTCACCATCATCAATACACGCAAACTGAGATCTACCTCAGCGCCAACGTATCTAACGCTTAACCCTTTTCCATAACCATAGTAACCCGAACAGTCATAACTATCATTGACCGATTAACGCCTTTCTAACCATTTCAGGGATCAGTACATCAAAAAATATCCAACTCTAGAAGCCTGTGAACAGAATGTAAAGCGTCTATTTTGTTTTGTCTGCATCGGCAGATATTAGGAATGGCAATTTCAAGAAGAGTGACAAACTGAATTCCTCTGAAAGTGAACACCTTTACTTCTGCACATGTAGTTGTTTGAAATTTCAGTCCCGACTTATTCGTCCATTAAGCAAACGAAAAACATTGTGAATCAAAACATCTCGTTTGGCCCGATTTGAATGTAATATTCCACAAAAATTAAGTGAAATAAAAAAGATCAGTAAACTATTGTATTATATAATTAACTATAATTAGGAATTGCATATCTGATTCCATATTAATTCTACAGTTAAATTATTTTTAAAGGAGGTACATTTAAAAAAATAGTAAAATATTGTTATAATTTAAATTTTAAATTTCGCAGTCGTCTTAAAACACAGAAGGATCCGTTCGGATCCTTCCAAGAAAATGTGTTGAATACAATGAACATATAAGGGAATTTTAAAGAAAACAGACTACTACCCATCTGTATCTGCCCCCCCCAAAAAAAAAAAACAAAAAAACAAAACAAAACAAAAACAAAACAAAAAAAAAAACAAAAAAAACCATACCGAATGGCTCTACCCTCCACCCCCCCTTTTTTTCCTTCACTGACATTTTTTTTAATTTAGCAGCCAAGGGTACATAAGAAATCTATTGCTACAGAACAACTTACAAAAAAAATACAGCCACCACAACTCTCCCAACCACCCACCCCCTTCCAAACAACACTGGTAACGCGGTAAATCACTGCTGACAATGTTCGTGAATTTTTTACAGGTTTCCGATAATTTTTCGCCTCAAGAAGAAATATTACATCCACAATATTTTCTGGGTTTCATGCAAAAGTCGACGGGAGAAATATTTGCGCTAGGATAAAACGACATCCGGTTGGATTAAATACTCACGTTTTGGTTATGATGCTTTAGAATAATGCTGATTGCTGGGAGCTTAGGTGATGAAGGTCTCAAGAACTTCTGAGGACAACGACGGTATCGCAAGAATTTTGCGTGTTGTTGTCGTCGTTGTTGGTTTTATTACAGTCTCTTTTGCCTTTGTCTCGCGGCTTGTGCTGCTGAAACCGAAAAGCTCCTGTTGCCGACATCTGGGTGCCACGTGTGAACGCGCTTGGGAGCTTGGGTCATGCGATTCGGGTTATGGGTGAGCAAGACAGTGTTACCCCTTGTTGAAGTGCGACAGTGGCACCCGAGTTAAGGAGCTAATGCTACCCGAACTCAAGAGACAGTGAGCGAAACCAGTAAAGCGGATAGATAGATATCAGCAAGCAATGGCATGTGGTTAAGATCTGGGAAATTTTAATTTAATGTCATTGAGTAAAATCACTGATAAATGTCAGCAATCACTTTCTGGATTGTCCTCACAAGGATTCAATGAGCTTTGAGAAATTCAACATAGCTGATGGAGCACTTCAGCTGGGCTGTAGACAGTACGTCTATACAACACTCTGAAGGGTGAGTAAGCCAGGCTACTCTGGGGCATTTCCCAATATGCAAAGAGGGCAGTGGGTAGATATTTGTCCCATTCTTCTGGTTTATTTTCTGACAGGCATCTTAATATTTCTACAGGTGAATGGTCGAACTGTTCCACCAACCCACTGGGGGTGCTTTGGGTGGTGGTGGTGAGCTGCTCAGTGGATAACAAGCACTAGCTTACCAGTAAACTGAGAACTCTTGTCTCTAAGTACAGTTTCAGGGAAATCAACTCTTGAACAGATCACAAACAGAGCTTGAGCAATGTGTTTACTAGTGATAGATTCTGGATAGCATTTTGCGTAATCAACCACAGTTACTAAGTATAAATTCTTGTACACGGTGCACAGGAAGGGTCCCACAATATCAAACACCATGCCCTTGATGGGGGTATCAATCAAAGGTATTTTCAATAAGGATACTTTACATAGTGACATGTCCCATGACATATTTGGCCAGTAATAGTGGTGTTTAATATGGACATGAGTGCTGTTGAAGTTGGTATGGCCACTCATCATGGCAGCGTGCCCCATCTCTAGGACTTGCTGTCTTAGAGGGACTGGAACTACAAAGCTGCAAGTGACTATTGCTTTCATCGTGTCCCAATCGCTGGTATAAAATAACACATTTAATAAAGAAGGTATTGCACTTGGGTCCCCCATTATTCTCTCAGGCCTTTCACCTACAGTGAACAAGGGTTTGGTCCGCTGTATGCATGCAGTCTCACCCACTAGGTGGTTAGGTACCAGAAGTGGTGGCAGGTTTTCTGAGGCTTACTTAGCCTGGCACACCATAGCCATAGTGTGGCAAGTAGCTATGGTGGATGGTGCTCATGGTTTGCCTAGGGTGACATATTTATTGCCTAGGATGAGGTCAGCAGCTTATGCATCCATACAAGTTGCCTCAATGATGCTATGTACTATATCTTTACGTGTATGAGGGCTACCCTTTGTGTGGTGGTGGGGCATGGCAGTGTTGGCAAAAGAGAGTGTCACACTCTGTCATGTCTTTGGGGTCCACCATGCTGTTTCATATAATGGTGCTATAATGGCAGCCTGAATCATACAGGCAGAATGCACTTGTTCAGTGGGCAAGGAGTGGTCTTGCACTTCTAAATCACCAGTAGAGCTAGTGGCAGGGTGTAATTGATTGAATTAGCAGTAAATGGTGGTGGTTGATTCTGGCTGCTTTGAGTCATGTATGATTGATTTGCATCGATTACAACAGCAGGGAACTGGCCTGTTATTATGAGGGGTTCAGTTCTGTGGGTTTGCATGCTTGTCTCTTGCATGACCATTCATTTGATCATCTGTTGATTTCTTAGCAGGTCTTTTACAATGTCCAGGGCGGGGGATGGTATGCACTGAAGAATTGGATCAGCTAGACTGGTTAGTGTGGCAGTGTCCTTTGGTTTGTACTCTGCTATAAACATACATAGATTTTCAGGCATAACGTTAATTAGCTGTTCTGTTACAAACATGTCTTGTAGAACTCTGACAGTGTTGGGGATTTCTTGCAACAACTTCCATTTCTCAACTGTTCCATAACTGTCAAGTCGTGCAAAAAGGTTAGTGTACATATTGTCTTTTTCCAGTCTTGAGGTTCAAAGGTTATTATGATTGGAATGTGGTGTGCATTTGAAGCATGTGAGAAGGGCCCGTTATAATTAAGACTATTATAGTTTTTTGCATCTGAATCCAATAGGCTACAGTATGTTTGTGAAACTCTGCCATGAAAACTCAAGACACACACACACACACACACACACACACACACACACACACACACACACACACACACACACATACACACACACTCAGACTATTTGTCTTCCAGGAGGTTTTATACTCAATCGCGAGTCTTTCAGAAAATGAAATATGAGTTTATCTCTGTTTCCCTCTCAATAATTAATTGGTGGAATCTTAAATGACATTTGAATGGAGGAGTGCTCTGTGAGCTACCCAAGTCAGATATTGGGGTTGAAGTGCTGCTTTTAACTCCAGTAATTATCATCACATAAAATATTCATACTGTAAATATCAACTTTTTATATAAATATCTATACTTTAAATATAAAACTTTATATGTAATAATTTATAGAAATAATAATATTTAAAATGTCACAAAATATCAGTACTTTAAATATCAACACTTTATGTATGTGTATATATGTTTACATTTTGATATTGTAATAATTTATATAAATATTAATACTGTAAATATTTCCACTTTTGAAATACTATAACTTTTATCAAAATTCTTTTTAAGCAACTATTTAAAAGTATACATGGAAAACACTTTACAAAGAAACAGTTCCTCGTTTACTTGTTGTGACGATGTGTGACAAATTCTGTGTCATGACCTCGTGACCCAATTGCTCGTTTCAAAATTAAAAATTTTGAACGGACCTTTGTTGAAATTCACCCGTGATACATCAGTATCTAGAAGCTTCTAGCAAGGTCGGATTGTTGCATAACTTTAGGCCAGTGTCCAGCACCTTCGAGATCAACAACATACCACGTGAACGGTCACGTGATGCGTTCAATGCAGTTTCATAAAAATAATCATAAGGCGCCAAAACACTCACTCACTCACAGACCGGCAGACACACAAGGCAGCTTTAACATTAGCTCCGTCCCGCCGCCATACCAGAGTCGTAAGAGAGTCGAAGATGAACCCGCGCTAGAGCAGTAAAATCTACTTTTAAGAGGTAACAATAACACGTCTACTTCTTACAGTATCTATTGCATTTATTGATTGTATTTTGTAATTGAATTGATGTATGTATTTTGTGCAGCTTAGCGCTATTTTAGCCAAAGCACGTGTTTCGATGTAAAGGGACAAATCTAAAAGTTATTGTATATAAATTATTGTAACCTTTTCTTATCTTTAATTTATATAAATCGTAAATTCCCTAGTGCCGCCAGTATGTCTGTGCACGTGGTGAATTCTTCTTTGTAATTCAAATTGTTCTTGCATATAATTTTTCGTGTAAAATTGTAAAGCATTCATGCTTCATTTTGAATTAATCCTTTGTGTGAATTCCAATTTTTAATGCTGTAAATATTTGAGAATTCATACGTTCGTGTAACGTTATATGTAACACACACGTGAACCACAATGTATATTTAAATATAACTATATTTGAATTGTAAACGACACGATAGTCAAAGATTCTAAATTCAGAACCTTAACCAAAGAAACATGTGCTTGGGTTTTGCGAATATAGACGCAAATAGTTACAGAGCCCAAAATCCTTTGTTTCAGCCGGGTTCTTCTTATGTTATTCCTCTCTACCTTCGTACTTCTTGAGTCGTACACCGACTCGGGCGTCTTCATGACCCATACGTAAAAGTACATCGTGTTAACTACGGTTAACGATTCGTCGCAAGTACATTAGCGATGCAGTAATTGAGTGGACGATTGACTGTTGTGCTATGCAGTACTGACGATGAGCCAAGGATGTGGACCAGTTCTAACCAGTTGAACCCCACATGCGACCAAGAGTGTAGTTAAGTATATCTACTAAGGTCCAGAATCAAGTGACTATTTGGCAATAAAAGAAAAGAGAATTCTCGTTAAGACTTTTAACAGAGACGGTAAAATGAGAGAACAACGCTGTGTAGAATTAAGACGTCGTGTTGTAATTAATCGTTGCTGTTAATTGTTAAACTTATTAAATTTATTTCATTTTGTTAAGAACTTCTTTTTGTAGTAAATTGTATGCATATAGACCAAATGGGATTGGATGGGGGCTGTCTGAGCTAAACGAATGACGTAATGAATGCATATGAATCTAAGAGAGTTTTTAACGATTTCCAATCTAGCTAATGTACGCAAATTATCAGTTTCGTAAATCTGTGATCTAGACTACAAAGATGCATTTTTAATTTAGTCGAATGATGATTTGAGCAACCAGTCTGTTTAGGTTAAACGAGAGAGAATTAATTTAAATAGTAAATTAAAGTTCTATAATTTCCTAAGCAGGGTCTTTAAATAAATACTGGAAACGTAACAAGTGGGGGCTCGTCCGGGATTGATATGTATTAAATTGTAACATTTTTATACATAGGGCGCATCATAAACCTAGAAACGAACGAACGAACAGAGAATTGCCAATATTCTATTGATTCAGGATTGTTGAAATATTTATCTTGCTTTTGTTGTGACATGTGCATGTATTCTTTTGCAGAGTAGCGTGCATGTTAGTTAATGTTGATATATTTAAGCGTAGTTAAATATGTCATGTTAGCTATTGATGATTTATTTAGTATTGTGTTACTGGATATTTCATTGTGAGAAGTCGACGTGTTATACCGCCAGCTAGGAGAGTTACCGGTAGTAACAGACTTCGGACTATTATATTTAGGGTGCTAAGTATAATGTGTAATGTTGTATGGTCGGAGCCGTGACATTACGAAAGCCTTGGAGACAACAGATTGTAGCCAAGCAGGTGAACGTGTAACCAACGCGTAATTTATTTCGGAAGGTGTTCTGAATAAATTCAATAATTTTTGTAAGGTCGTAGCCTAAAAGTTATTGTGGGATAAAAGCGGAGTTTTATCGCCTACGGTTAGATACACAATCACGAGAGATATTTATTGTAGCCAGACGCGCTAAATAAATAAGATGGACACTTCGGATCTCGAACAGACTATTGCGAGTCTGAGAGAGATAGGTTCCTTGATCGGATACCGAACGGAAGACGAGTTAATGAACTTCGTTAGAACTGAACTAGACTGGGAAGAGGAACGCGAAAAGAGGAGAGAGGAACACGCGAAAGAGTTAGAACGAATAAAACTCGATGGCGCGTTAGCGATGGAACGGATAGAGATAGAAGATGATCACCTTACGACTTTGATAGATCTAAGGGTCGATGAACGGATGGGGAGCTTACAGCTCATGGAGATTCTAAAACGCGAACAGAAGATAGGCATATCACTAGAATATAGAGGTGAACAGCTACGTATTTTCGTCTTGCTAGCACTCAATGAAAAGGAAATAGAACACAGGGAAGAAATTAGATCTTCAATAAGCTCACGAGCAAAACAGTTGTGTGATAAAGATTTCCAATTCAAAGGGGAAGGGAAGGCTGAAATACGAGATCTAACGTTCGAAATTAGAAAGTTGAAGAAAGAGAGGCTAAGGCTTATAGAAAGGAAAGAAAGTCTAGAATTAGAATGGTTGTGGACAGAAATCAAAACAGAGTCTAAAATTGTTGGGAAAGGTGAGGGTACTGTTGACAAATTACGACAGGAAGGTCAGGCCGTGAACTTTGACTTGCCGAGGTCAAACGCCGCGAGCGTGGAGACTGACACACAGAAATTAGTCGCGCTACCGAACACAGCAGACGAATTAGACAGTTTGATTGAAAACAAAAACAAATGTTTTGACGAAACCATTACAGTTCAACTTGCTAACCAGTTTACAGAAACAGTTAGCGCACCAAAGCTTGATCTTGAAACAGAGACAAGAAAAGACACTGTTGTTAAGGACTTAATAACACGTGTAGAATTTGGACGAACACATACACCGCCGTGTACGTGTGACACCTTGTTTGACGGACTGAATGCGCATGATAAGATAGAGACAGATTCTATCGGTTGTGTACCGTTAAGGTGTGATGAAACTTCTAGCAACACAGTGACTGATTTTTCTGACAGGACAAATATGCATGAGAAGATAGAAACGGGTTCTATCAGTTGTGTATTGTTGAAAGGCAGTGACACATCCACTGAGTCTACTGACCGAACTGTTAGTTTAAGAGAGAGTCATGAAAATGTGCTCGCTACGAAGACTGACATCGGCAGATCTCGATCTCCGATGATTGACGTGAGTCATGACGTAATTTTGGAACACAAGATTATTGCGTTATGCGAGGTTTCGAGTGCTAATACATTGACAGCCAGGGAAACAGAAGTATTTGATCCAGATGACAGCATAGGTAGCATTACAGACGGAGGCAATGTGCCTATGATAAGTTCATTTACTTCGGATGACATGACAGTTGTCAGAGCTGAGACAGAGTTCTTTTCCAAACGTGACATGGAAGAAGATATAGTCGAAAACTGTACAGGGACGGTCGACGATAACAATGCATGTGTACTGACGTGTATGCACGCAGTTGTCAGAGACATGGCAGAACCGTCTGCAGATAAATCACTTAACGGAATTAGTGACGTAGACAGAAGCCACGGTACAGGGACTACCTTTATTGACTCACCTGTTGAGATAAAGGAATGTCGTGAGTACGTACCAAAAACCGAGACAAGTGGAAGTAAGGAGGAGGGGGTTTCATTAACTGATAGGTTCCTCGATTCACTGATGAAAAGTACGGAGTGTAATCCCGAATTGATCAAAGACACAGTACAAATGAGTGACAGAACTAGATTGATAGATAATGAAAACCGGAGTGACGGACTGATAACCAGAGTAGGTGGGGCATCAGGACTGTTACTGACATCAGATGCAGAGAATTATGATAGAGGAAACAGCGGGAGTGTAGCCTACAACACACAGAGAGTAGACATAGTGATGTTATTCAGTGTAATAGAGACAGGTAACATTCACTGCCAGTTGGTGACTGAAACTGACAGAATTTCCATCATAGATTCTGACGACCTGATGAGAGGACATATTGAATTAACTGAGTCAGTGGAGACAGATTATGTTAGTTCAATAAACGGTATGGTCCAGGGGAGACAATCGATAACTCTTGGGGAGTTTAAGACAGAACCCTTGTTCATACAACCACGGGAATCTGACTTGCTAGCGAGTGAGTCTGACCACACAGTGACTAGGGAATACTCGAGTGGGGAGTTAGACAATTCTAGAGTCACAAAAGAGACACAGACTTATGTTGTCAAGGAGAGAGACTGGTAGCCGTGACAGAGCACATTTGCGAACCTATGACGTTAGACTAGATGCGAAATGGACCCATAGTAGATCTGACGCCATTCCGACGAAAGACGTTGAGTGCATGCGAACTAGAGACGTTCAATGTGTACACAATGACGTAACTACAGATGCACGAAACACCAAGAGAGCAAATTTCCATTTGCGTGAGTTCAGTGACAAGGCTAAGAGCGATAGATTTGAAATTCAGACTTCGCAGAGTCAAGGCCACAGTGACACTGACATGATACGAAACGTATCGAGAAGTTTGAAACTGTTAGACAGGGTAGAGACCAGTCATGCAGAAACTGACACTACCAAAAACATTTTAAACTTGACAAGTACTTTGGGGAGTTTTGAAAGAGATAAAACACTTCAGGGACGTACTTACTGGACGAGAAATGAAAAGTCTAAACTTGACATGCAATATATTGCACCTCACAGTGACATTCTGACGAACAGAGTAAGAAAGAAAGAATACAGTTGTCATGCCGTAGACATGTTGACACACATGGACGATGACGTGTATTGGGGTTGGGATAGAACTACGAAGATAGCGCAACAGTAGAAATAATGATTTGATACCTTCTTTGAATTTTCATTATTTTCTTGTTGTACCGTAGTTGGTGGTTGTTATTGTAAATATGTCGGACATTTCATGAAACTTGGGACAAGCTATAACACTGATTGAATTGTGTTAGTGTTGTAACTCTGAATATGACAGGTGGACTGATAGATAGTTCATTAGAGTTGGTAATTCACAAACTCTGATATTTGGTTGATACAGGAAATCGATATCTGGAACTTTTCATAACCTGCATATTGATAGTGTTGTTCATTGGAAGTCAATTTTCTGATCACACTATTGTTGGATACGTATTCAGTGGAATTGGTTGATGTTGGATTTCTATTCTGAATAATCTGGTTAGATCAAACTAGGTTGTGTGTGAACTATTGATTATTGGGACAGATAGTGAGAATTTCAGAACATGTTATTCCATTGGATGGATGTCTATTCAATTAGACTGAACGTTCTTCTTAAATCATTTTATTTGATTTTTTTTTCTTAAATCATTTTTCTTTGATTTCTGAAGTGAGAAATATTGTATGAGAGTGCCGTTAATCTAGAGTTGATTTCTCTGCCGCGTTACATTATTTCTGGTTATGTTGAAATTTTTTAATTGTAAATTTTTTCTTCATTTTGCACTTCTACATTTTATAACACATAATTTGTAGGAGGCATTTATCTTTTGGTAAGATAAACGCCTCAAAAGCAAGGGGGTGTGACGATGTGTGACAAATTCTGTGTCATGACCTCGTGACCCAATTGCTCGTTTCAAAATTAAAAATTTTGAACGGACCTTTGTTGAAATTCACCCGTGATACATCAGTATCTAGAAGCTTCTAGCAAGGTCGGATTGTTGCATAACTTTAGGCCAGTGTCCAGCACCTTCGAGATCAACAACATACCACGTGAACGGTCACGTGATGCGTTCAATGCAGTTTCATAAAAATAATCATAAGGCGCCAAAACACTCACTCACTCACAGACCGGCAGACACACAAGGCAGCTTTAACATTAGCTCCGTCCCGCCGCCATACCAGAGTCGTAAGAGAGTCGAAGATGAACCCGCGCTAGAGCAGTAAAATCTACTTTTAAGAGGTAACAATAACACGTCTACTTCTTACAGTATCTATTGCATTTATTGATTGTATTTTGTAATTGAATTGATGTATGTATTTTGTGCAGCTTAGCGCTATTTTAGCCAAAGCACGTGTTTCGATGTAAAGGGACAAATCTAAAAGTTATTGTATATAAATTATTGTAACCTTTTCTTATCTTTAATTTATATAAATCGTAAATTCCCTAGTGCCGCCAGTATGTCTGTGCACGTGGTGAATTCTTCTTTGTAATTCAAATTGTTCTTGCATATAATTTTTCGTGTAAAATTGTAAAGCATTCATGCTTCATTTTGAATTAATCCTTTGTGTGAATTCCAATTTTTAATGCTGTAAATATTTGAGAATTCATACGTTCGTGTAACGTTATATGTAACACACACGTGAACCACAATGTATATTTAAATATAACTATATTTGAATTGTAAACGACACGATAGTCAAAGATTCTAAATTCAGAACCTTAACCAAAGAAACATGTGCTTGGGTTTTGCGAATATAGACGCAAATAGTTACAGAGCCCAAAATCCTTTGTTTCAGCCGGGTTCTTCTTATGTTATTCCTCTCTACCTTCGTACTTCTTGAGTCGTACACCGACTCGGGCGTCTTCATGACCCATACGTAAAAGTACATCGTGTTAACTACGGTTAACGATTCGTCGCAAGTACATTAGCGATGCAGTAATTGAGTGGACGATTGACTGTTGTGCTATGCAGTACTGACGATGAGCCAAGGATGTGGACCAGTTCTAACCAGTTGAACCCCACATGCGACCAAGAGTGTAGTTAAGTATATCTACTAAGGTCCAGAATCAAGTGACTATTTGGCAATAAAAGAAAAGAGAATTCTCGTTAAGACTTTTAACAGAGACGGTAAAATGAGAGAACAACGCTGTGTAGAATTAAGACGTCGTGTTGTAATTAATCGTTGCTGTTAATTGTTAAACTTATTAAATTTATTTCATTTTGTTAAGAACTTCTTTTTGTAGTAAATTGTATGCATATAGACCAAATGGGATTGGATGGGGGCTGTCTGAGCTAAACGAATGACGTAATGAATGCATATGAATCTAAGAGAGTTTTTAACGATTTCCAATCTAGCTAATGTACGCAAATTATCAGTTTCGTAAATCTGTGATCTAGACTACAAAGATGCATTTTTAATTTAGTCGAATGATGATTTGAGCAACCAGTCTGTTTAGGTTAAACGAGAGAGAATTAATTTAAATAGTAAATTAAAGTTCTATAATTTCCTAAGCAGGGTCTTTAAATAAATACTGGAAACGTAACACTTGTAACAAATACTCCGATAGACAAATGTTTGAACGTCTCAGGATTGTACAGTAAAGGACATGAATGCTGTGTAAAGAGATGTTTGAACGTCTCAGGATTGTACAGTAAAGGACATGAATGCTGTGTAAGAGAGATGGTTGAACGTCTCTTGATTATGCAGTAAAGGACCAGAATGCTGTGTAAAGAGATATTTGAACGTCTCAGGTTTGTACAGTAAAGGACATGAATGCTGTGTAAAGAGATGTTTGAACGTCTCAGGTTTGTACAGTAAAGGACATGAATGCTGTGTAAGATAGATTGTTGAACATCTCAGGTTTGTACAGTAAAGGACATGAATGCTGTGTAAAGAGATATTTGAACGTCTCAGGATTGTACAGTAAAGGACATTGAACGTCTCAGGATTGTACAGTAAAGGACATGAATGCTGTGTAAGACAGCAGAAATAGGGAACGTATTGATTCTCTATTTCTTTTTCGTCTGGTCCATTTTAAAAAGGAAAAGAAATATTATTGTCGAGTTTATTTAAACTCACCTGAGCAGATTTAATAATTCCGAACTGCGCTTCACCAGGAGAACATCTAACACTTTGTCTGTGAAATATTTAAATATTTACAGGGCAAAGGTGAGATGAAGACTTATTGGCTTGCGGGTTGGCGGGGTGCGAAATCAACACGTGACAATTGTCTTCTGTTTCTGGCAGAACATCGCCAGCGTTGTCGCAACAGCAACAGCAAGTGAGTAGTGTTCAGTATTTTCCATTTTACGGCGTTGTCTCTCTCTTTTTGTCTTTGATCCATCTGTGCTTCCGTTCCTCTCCCTCTCTTTCTCTGCACTTTATTTTCCTGTCTCTCTGTCTCACCTCTCCTATGTCTGCTTCTCTCTGTCTTTCTGTCTCTCTCTCTTTCTCTCTGTTCCTTCTTTGTATGACTCACTCTCTATATTTTTCTCTTTGTCTCTCATTCTTTATTTATGTTTATTTTTCCCTCTCTCATTCTTCTGCCTATTGTTTCTCTGATTCTTTTAGTCTCACCCTATTCTCTCTCCCTCCCATGTCTGTCTCTATTCTTTGTGTTTATCCTTCTCTCTATCTTTGTCTCTCTTTCTACGTCTCTCCCATTCGTCTATTCTCCGTCTCCCCATCTCTCTGCTTATCTGTCTCTTTCAGTCTCTTATTCTCATTCAATGTCGCTCATTATCACTTAATAATGACAATGGCCTTTGAATGTGACTATGAATGCTAATGTATCTGATACCATCAATCAATCAATCAATCAGGCTATCATGTAGTCAGTGAATCAGACACCATTTTTAATTAACGAGGACCGCCATGCTTGTCACAGTTCAGTGGATGGAGCGTACGATTTACACAGCTTGCACGCGTCTACCTCAACCTCCAACTTCATGGCAGCTAGCAACGTTACGAACGATGACGAGGTGGCCTTTGCGGAATCCTTTGATGCAGCCGACATCACCGTGTCTGCTACTTCTGCAGGTAAATTTTGTGAAAACTAACGAGCCTCTTAACAGCGATCGGTAAGGTCGTGAGAGCCGCTCCACTGTGTGAGGATGTAAACTGTTGTGATTAGTCCTAACATATTGCTTTTATTGAACGGGAAATCCTTCAAAAGTATCCAATATTCTTTGCCCAATCTGCTTGACACCGAGCCATTACCTGCAACTGAAACGTGTGTGGGTATTTCTACATCACGTACTGTCATAGTGTTCACTCGTTCTTGTATTGTTCACACATTCTTTTTATACTTTATTTCTTCAGAACGTGAAATCAGTTCATTGTATATTTGTCACCTTCACCTTTGAGAAAGAAGAATGATTGACATATATATATAATCTATGTGTGTGAGTGTATATGTATGTGAGCGTGTGTGTGAGCGTGTGTGTGAGTGTATATGTTTGTGAGCGTGTGTGAGTTTGTATGTATGGGTGTGATTGTATGAATATGTGTGTGTATGAAAATGTATGTGTGTAAATGTACGTGAGAGCGTACGTGTGTCTGTATGTGTATGTGTGTGTGTGTGTGTGAGCGTGTATGTATATCTGTGAGTGTGTGTATATATTTATGAGTCTGAATGTGTATATGTGTGTAATTGTGCGATTGAGTGTTTATGTATGTATTTATGTAAGTGTATGAACGTTTTTGTGTATGTGTGAGTGTGTGTGTGTGTGTGTGTGTGTGTGTGTGTGTGTGTGTGTGTATGTGTGAGTGTGTGTCAGAGAGCGAGAGAGTGCATGTTTGTGAGAGTATGTGTGTGCACGCGCGCATGAAACTGTGTGTGTGCCTGAGTCTAGGTGTGTGTGTCATTGTGAGTGTGAATGTGTGTATGTGATTGTGCTATGAAAGAATGGGAAATGTATGCCTTGAGAAACGAAATAGTTATCCTTCACAGCCAAAATGTGGTTGGTATACTTAAACCATCAGAAGCATCTTATGTACCTTTCACAGCCAAAATGTGGTTGGTATACTTAAACCATCAGGTGCATCTTATGTACCTTTCACAGCCAAAATGTGGTTGGTATACTTAAACCATCAGTTGCATCTTATGTACCTTTCGCAGCCAAAATGTGGTTGGTATACTTAAACCATCAGCTGCATCTTATGTACCTTTCACAGCCAAAATGTGGTTGGTATACTTAAACATCAGTTGCATCTTATGTACCTTTCACAGCCAAAATGTGGTTGGTATACTTAAACCATCAGTTGAATCTTATGTACCTTTCACAGCCAAAATGTGGTTGGTATACTTAAACCATCAGTTGCATCTTATGTACCTTCCACAGCCAAAATGTGGTTGGTATACTTAAACCATCAGTTGCATCTTATGTACCTTTCACAGCCGAAGCACTAACTATAAAGTTGTGATACTTCATTCAGAGCGCACACACAAATACACCTGCATACATACACACACACACACACACACATACACACACTACACACACACACACACACACACACACACACACACACACACACACACACACACACACACACACACACACACACACACAGTTTTCCTTCTAAATGCGACTACAGTGTCGATAACATGTTAATACAAGTGACCTTCCAGAGTGTATTAATGCTAACAGAAACACATACACACAAACACACACACAACCACGTGCACTTCTCTGCCCCCATAACTTCGATCGGAGTTCTGCTCGCTACATACACCTAACATGTGACCTTTCAAAATACGCGAGTACTGAGGTTTTCAGTATTAATGTGCCTTTAGCAGATGACTGAGTATTAAGTCTGACAACTCCAGGACCGTGTGGGGACTGCAGATGACTGATTGCTATGTCCAACAACTCCAAGACTGAATGAGAACTATAAGACTGGCCTCAACGCCATTATCTGTTGACCTTCTGTGATGATTGAAACGCTTTCGACTAGAATTAGTATTGATCCTAAACCCAGTGTCGACTGACAATAGACAAAGAAGCAAGCCTCCAGGCCTATACCACACGCAGGAAATACTTTTGAGGAAAGACGAATAAGTTATGATTATTTCTAAGTCTAAGATCCTGAGAATCACTTGGAATGGGAGCCTGAAGAAGTACTTTTCAGCAAGTTTCATTTAATTTAATCAAAATCGCACTACCACGTTTTTAAATCTGAGGTCGCAAGATGTAATAATTGAAATAATGCCCGACACATGTGTGCGCGCGCGTGTATATAATGCTTACTGATACAAATCATTGATATAATTATTAGAAGCATCAATTCATGTAATTCATTTGGCTACAGTTGCATTAACTTGATTCACCTGAATATATGTCACCCTTTTTTTGTTTGGTAAGAACGTTGTGTATCAGTGTGACAGCCCATATATATCTGTTAGTATGGAGAAGTACTTAAATCGCCAACACTTGCCAATAAATGTTCATTTGTTATAATAAATTGTTTTCGAATTAGGGTCTTTTACTTACTTTAAAAGAAAATCCCTCTCTCTGGGTCATACGTTTAGGATAAAACTGTTAAGCTGACACATGAAATTCTATCGGCCTAGTGTCTCAAGAGCACATTAGTT